>JAEMBT020000002.1:2208000-2808000 GCA_018873245.2 Archegozetes longisetosus | reverse complement strand
CTTTATTTACATATTATTGCCAATAAGGATACGTATGACCCAATTAGAAATGAATATAGTTTGATAAATAATCGAAGAAATTAAAGCCTTTTAACATGATTTTAATGCCATAAAATTTTAATGCTCGTAATTTAAAAGCTATATTCTTGAGCAGAGCAGCTGCTACTCTTTGCAGCGACACTCTCTCTGAACTCGATTAAGCTTTGTTGACACTGAATATATGCGACCGTAAAAACTACATATTTGAAGTGTCTTCAAATACTTTCAGTTCAGTTGCCTTTTGGCGTTTGCTTCTCTCACTAGAAGTGCTCCCGATCGTATACGCTAAGCTTTTATAGGCAGAATACCATTTGCATTCGATAATATCTCTACAATACTTCTTAATCTATTCACTTATTAGGTAAAAATCTGAAATTCAAAATGTTCCAATAATTTTAAAGCTATTGATAGCTGATTATAATAATTGAGTTTATTCTTGGTCACAAAAAATAAGTATTTCTTATATCGAATAACACACATGTAACGGATAGCGCACGTGCTATAAAACTTGAGGCTTATTCTGCATACATGATAGGTCTAGTATTCTTCTGCTGTTCCTAAGTCCGCCCTATGGATCTGTTAGCTTTTCTGTTGTAGAATTGGGGGCTTCCACCAGTAGTCTTCTTAACCACAATACTCGCTCTAACCTATGAGAAGCTTTATCTTGACTGAGAGTAGTCATGACATACTACTCAGTTTGGCGTAACAGCTTTATTAATAACAAACACAAAGTTTTTAAACAGTTTACAAGTTTTTATTCTTTGATAATTACAAAACTACTAGAACATTTGTTAATAATCAACATAAAATATCACTTAAATACAAGTTCTGGTCTTTACACAAACGAAAGACTTTCAGCTCCCAAACAAAAAACTCCTCGAATGAACTTTTCTCGACTTTATATATGGTCGAGAAATCCATTTACTCTCGTTCAGCTCCGGTTTTCTCACTCTTAGGTCCCTCGAGAGTAACACAAAATTTGTTTGTCTAATAAGATACGAGGAAGGGACTTTTACAATACGAACCGAAGGTCAGCTGCAATCGATTTCTTAGAAATCAAAGCTCACATCTTATGACCTTTAACCTTTAGCAAGAGGATTAAAATGTAAGAGTATAAAATCTTAAAAGTGAGCTGGAAAGAGTCTAATATAGTAAATATTTTAATACTACGCAAATCTCTATTATAAAGTGAAACTAGTTGAAATATATTTGCGAAAAAAGTATTAAGCAGGTTTTGCGTTTTCTTCGGAGGTTATCATCTCCTTTACGTATATTATTCGTTATTCAGTTGTTCTTATGTTTTCCATTATATATGACAATTTTTAATCTCTTTAAATGTTCGATTTTCATAAAATCAAATAATTGTTTTAGAAAACCTACATACTTTTAAAATAATTAAGCTTTTACGATAATTACAAAATGTTATTTTCATTAGAAATATTGATGTTTTCAAATAGCGATAAGTTTTCTTTATTGACTTACCTGTCAAAGATTATAGAATTGCAACAATTGAACAAACAATAGAGCTGATGGTAGCCATTTGAAAATTTGGAAAGACTAAATATTTTCAATTTTATTAAACTTCATTATATTTAAAGCAAAAAAGAAAATTATTTGAAAAATCACTCAAACACATTGACATCAAACTTAGTCAAAGAAAAACTGAAGATAAAGAAACAGTTTGTATTCATGTTTTTAGAGAACTGATTTATTCACTGTTGTTTAGAAAGTTGTATTTTATTTGGTTTATAATCTGAGACGAAAATATTATTTGAGAAAAATTAAATTATCTGAAATTATTTGATCAAATAATTTCAAAGATAATTTATCTATCAAATTTTTCTCGAATAAGTTGTAAAGAATTCAAAGGATTAGGCCAATTTTCTCAAATAATGACTTAAGCAATTACTCAAATGATTATACTCTCGACTTATCAAATAAGAAATTCGTCCTAGTTTATAATCAAGAAGCTCTTGTATTATAACAAATGAGCAAAAAATCAGACTGTATGACAACCATTTGACTATAGACACAATTTCCAACAAGTTGATCGGTGACCAATTGATTTTGACACTGTTAGTCAGTTTCAAATAAATTTCCTGCTTGAATTCGTAGAATAATTTTTCAGCTAATGCGATAAAAAATTTTTCTCTCATTTTCTGCCAATAAATTGAGATTCCAGTTTCCAGTGCAGTAATAGAACTGAAATTAGTTTTAGAATAGAAACATCAATAAGAACTGCATTGAATACTAATTTTTGATTTGTATTTCGATCAAAATCTATAAAATTTTATATCGCCTTCAAGTTTTATCATTGTTAACATTCTAGATAAGACTTACATGTTTCGTGCTAAAACTTTGTGTTCGAAATTAGGCCTGAAACAAAACGGTGTGATCGATTCGGCCAAATATCTAGAGCCAGCTATGTATATATCTAAAAATCGACCGACATACTCATGAATAACTTCAATACTCTGTTCACTAGCAAAAATGGTTACATATTTCATTTTATGATAAAATTCTTCTTGATTTAAATTTTCCACAGCTCCAAAAATTTGATCAAAGCCTTTTACTCTATCTTTCAAAACGTGCAAAAAGTTTGGTAATTCATTGTGATTAACTTTAGATAAGCTATTAAGTAATTCTAGTGTTGGTCGAGGAATAAATGCAATATTTCCCGATTCTATAAAGTCGTTTAGTGTATTTATGCGAAAATCTTGTTCTGAAACCAATTTTGCCAATAATTGATTTTTGAATATCTCCACCATCGGATAAATTGAAAGAATCCATAGAAGATAAATAAAATTAAAAGGTTTACGACCTGAGCCTTTATTCAAGAAAGGCTGAAAATAAATAAATAAAAAACTGAAGAACTTGAAGAAAAAAGAATTATTTTTGTTTTTTGTAGTATATTTTGTTATCAATGTGTTCAAAAGAGCACACGATATGAAAAGTGAGAAAATTATTAGCCAAATATACGAATCATAAATTTTCAAGATATCTATTCTGTCCGTTTTAGCATGTCGGGTAACTCGACTGAAAAATGATAGAAGGTTCAACACGTATTGTGGTTTAAGACATTCATATCCATAAGTTTTAGTGTATTCATGATAATCAATAAGAGTCCCTATATCATAGGAATCAATCAAATCGTTTTTCATTAGACTGCCATATGTAATGCTCTCATTAGATAAAACGAGAAGATGAACACTGTTTGGGGAAAATTTTGTTTCAAATACTAAATTTGAAATTTTGGTTTACCTTTTATTAGCTTTAGTTGCGATTAGTTGCAATAACGGGACTGCATTCGAGCCGTAATATGAATAGTCTTCAGATATCTCCCGATACCATGCCTAAAAGTAGAAATTTCTTTTATTTCAAACATATCTACGTTTAGTTGATATATCGAGCGCTCACATCTTTTTCATTTGTAACTGTATATAATTTATCATAAGATTTATGAATAAAGCAATTTTTGTCCTCTTCTAGATTAAAGTCAACCTTAGTCATGTTAACATTGTTGATGTATTTCTGCCAAAAAGGATGAGTATTATACATGTAGAAATCAATTTTGGGTGATAAAAACATGAATGGATTAAAATTTTTGAGCATGTTTTCACTTGATTGAATGTAATTGAATTCTTAACTAAATTTACACCCTGTCTCGCTACTAAGTCTTAAATATCAAACCAAGGCGTTGTGCAATATTTAGGTTAGAAATGGTTTAAACAAAAAGAATAGTTAGATATATTTTATTGAAAAATAAATCGATAAATGTTTAGGAACAATTACTTTTGTGCTATTAAAATGATTATAAAAATTTTCTTTAATAACCATAACATGGCTTGTTTTCAATGAAAGAAACTTTGAGAAAATAGTCATGTGTAACATAAATAACTTTTTTTAATAATAATTATAAAACTTATCAGTCTCATTTCTCATATCATTTGACTGATCACTTGACCGACAGGTGATATAAAATTTACTATATAGTGAGGTTGAAGGCATTCGTATCTGTGAATTTCTTTAGACTCAACAAAATCAATATAAGCTTCGAAACTCGGCAATCGATAAGTGGACTTTCTTTGAACCAATCATAGTATTTTTCTCATTTTATATAGACATAATATATTGGTATAATTGAAAAGTTCGTACCCTAAGTATCAAAGAATGAATATTATTGAAATTTTTTTACAAAAAACTTGAGAGTAATCCCCCCGAGCTCTAGTGGCCCGCTTGATCCTCTCCTGCCATTTATCATAAACTCGTCGCCACTCACCAAAGTAATACTGTTGAAGAAATCATTTACTTCCCGATCGATCTCTTCTTCGGACGAGAATCGGCACCCTCTTAAACATTTCTTAACCATTTCATATGAAACAGTGTTTGGCCCTAAAACTGAATTAATTTCTTCGGCCGTGTCCTTGGCCGACATTTTCTTCTTAAAACAATAACCAATAATAGCCCGAAAATCTCGAGAATTGAAATCAATTTTTATTTCAGGAAACAGTTGTTTAAAATATCATAAAATGCAAACAGAACGACAGAAAAAGTTGAAACTTTGTGTTCGATATTTAAAAATGACATATTTAAATAAAACATTCAAAAAATAGTTTAATTATCATCAGAACCCCGTTAGGGTACGAACTTTTCAATTATACCAGTAAGAAATTGATGAATATTTTAATTGAAGTGAAAATCAACAGACGAGCACAATTATTTTAGAGCACATTATCTTTTTAACCTATTCGAAATTTCTAGATCACTAGTATCAAAAAATGTTAATAATATTCATTTTAGTAACAGTCTTGTTTGATAGATACAGAACTACATAATCTTCAAACGTAAATAGAGCATTATATTTAAGCTCATGTACGATTGGCCAATGAATTTTTTGCAATTATTCTGGATTAATTTCTAATGAAGTCGGATGAGGTAAGAGTGACGAGACAAAATTTCAAGCAATAATAATCTATTCATGACTTATCCACACTAAAAACTTGATCTTTTAATATTGATAAGAAAAATAATCAATAATTTGTGAACGATTACGACCATTTCATGACACTTCCCCCTACAAAAACCTGTTATTTCAGACCATCGAACACTTTTCAAGTTGGGGTTTTGTGCCATATCTTTTTCATTTGAATGAATGGTAATTTCAACAGGTTATCGATTGATTCATACTAATTTACTCAATGCAAATTTGAATAATTTTTTAAGCTCTGAGGTTTATCAACTCTATTTTGGATTGATAAATATAAAAGATTGATTAAACATCTGTAATAGAGAATTAGTGCTATAAAAGTGAAAACGAGAACGTACATTTGTTGCGTGATTTCATGGTATGAAAAATATAATAAAATAAATCTAAAGATTTACTCAAAAGCGAAAACACAATGAATTCAAGATTAATATTAACATAAAAAAAGTTAAAGATCTCGAATTTACATGTTTACCATCAGAAATTTAGTTTATTCACTCTTCTGTTGTATTTTTATAAGAGTTAAATTTTATTGACTCTATAATAACAACAAATGAACCAAATATGAAACTGTGTGATAGGCATTTGAATATAGGGGAAATTTTAATCAATTTAATGAGTAATAAATGACTAATTTGGACATCATTGATTGATTCTATCTTGAATTCGTAGTAAAATCTTAGCGCTAATGTTACCAAATATTTTCCTCACATTTCCACCAATATTTTGATTTTGAAAGTCCAGCTTTCACAGCAGACTGAAACTATTGTCAATAAAATTAATTTAAATATGATGAATTTTCTCAAATATTTTATGCGGTTTTTCGAATAACTTTATATTGCTTTCATTTAACATTTTCTTAAATTGTGACGTGAAAATCGTTTTGGATACTTATAGGTTATGCACTGGAGTATTATGCTTGAAACTAGGCCTTAAACGTAGCGCTATATTCATTTTGTAATAATATCCAGAGCTAGCATTGTTTGTCACAAATACATTTAATATTTTCTTCGTTAATAAAAATACTGAAATGCTTGAACTTTCGGAACAGAAAACTCTGATTATATTGGTGTTCTCGAGCATTCAGAAATGGCCGGTACTGTTACTGGAATTGATTTCTGAGTCCCTGCCTGAAGAAAGTGTCATTACTTGATATACAAATATCTCAGAATAGTGTTTATGATACTTTTTGGATAATTCGTTGTAGAATTAATACGAAAATCACTTAATATACGTACTGATGTATTGGAACGCTGCGGTTGACAATACTTTAACCTTTTAAACATAAAAGCATCGCATAAGCCCTGAAAAGCTGTAGTAAAATCAACGAATATGAAACTATTTCAAAATTTTTGTAGCAAAGAATAATCGATCGATTAGAGCCTCAAAAACTAGTACTATATTACAAATAATAAATCGATCATACCCCTACAATAGCACTTATTTACATATATAATCAGTACTCCTTTAAACACTAATAAAAGGAGTAAAGTTTAGTATGTATACAAAAAGTGTGCATTTGGCTCGATTATATATCAATTAAATGCATATTATGTGTGCATATTAATCATTACTCCTTTTATTAGTACTTAAAGGAGTACTGATTATATATGTAAATAAGTGATATCGTAGGGGTATTATCGATTTATTATTTGCAATACAGTACATTACACAGTATCGTCAAATAGCTTGTAGTCTTTCGCTTGAAAACATAAAGCCTCATTACTTTCTTTTAAAAATGTTGTCCAAGAAAATACAGAAAGATATTGATGGACATGTTGAAAAGTCGAAGAATTGCCCATGAAGGCCCTGGCGACAACAGGCTCTAGTGATACCGTCAACTCAAAAAATTTGCTAAAAGTATTCGCTCTATCTTACAATATATGAAAATAAGTTGATAATTCATCATAATTATCTATTGATATTTTCTCAACCAATTCAGATGTAGACTGATGAAAAATGTTATATTTTATTATGTTAATTGGTTAAAATTATTGAACGGAATTCGTTTATCTAAAATAATTTTGCTAAGAATTCGTTTTCGAATATCGCCAACTAAAGGATAAGTTGGAAGAATCCGAGGAAGAAAATATAATTGAATGGTTTACGATCTGAACTTGTGTCTAGAAAAAGTTTGAAATAAATGAATAATGGTTGAAAAAATTTTATCGAAACTAAAAGTAAATTATATCCTTCCAGAAGAGTAATCAATTATCAAAGATTTGAATAGAGAACATAATAAAAATAGTACGATAATTATTAACTAAAAGTTTCAAATTGTAGATTTTGAAGATAACCATTCCATCAGTGTTCAGTTCTCTTATAATTTGGCTGATGAATGGTGGACGATTTCGTGTACATTGTGGTTGAATGGATTTAAACTCGCGAATTTTTGTTAATCCAAATAAGAATAGATATCTGTATAAATTTCGTTGAAATTGATTAAATCTTTTCTAATTGAACAATCGATAATATATTCTCGTTTGTCAAAACGAAAAGATGAACGCTTCAAAATATGGAACAATAAAAGAAATATCTTCAACAGTTGAGTCCAGTTACCAAAAACATGAAAGAATTCTTTAGACAAAATATTTATCATCTTTAAAAAATTTTTATTCTTGTGATTAATAGTAAAAGTTCTGTTTTCTGCTCTAAAAATCGACAATTATCTTATGAGAACTCAATATATCTTAGTTCAGAATATTTTAAAATACTATTTAATAAAAAACATGGTTATTAATATATGCAAGCAATGTTTTCATTTTTGTGAAAAGTTTTGATGAGAAATCGAAAGTATTGCTAAACAATATTTTACAAAATACACTTTGTTTCATGAGATTATTAGAATAGAGAATGATTTAATCGATATCTTATTTATCTCGTGTGAACATAACCAGAATATTGTATAACTCAAAGATTCTTTAGAATTCAATTTTTTATATAATAGGTGTCTAAAAAATTATACTTTTTCAAATGAAAGATAAATTATTGATGATCAGAAAAGATTAAAACTTCAATTTTTAGAGTAATTTTCGAAACTCATTGCTTTATTTCAATTGATTCATTAAGATCTTTATAATTAAATCTAGTCGTTATATTCAAAACTAGAACCCATTATCTTGAAATACTTTTCCATTAAGAACATGCTCTTTCTGAAAATTTAATACACATTCACTTTCATTGTGGCAAGGATTCTTCTCCAACTCGAAGACTGTGAGCCTATTCTCGTGAGGATAAGGTTTGAACAGATGTGCCGGAGAATAGAGAGTATGTTGAGGTCCAGCCAATGGCCAATATCGACCCAAGTTGAATCCATTCAAAAACGCGATTCCTTTACCCCAACCCTCAAAACTCAAAAATGAGTCGAGCGGCAAACTAGAATTTTGCGGTAATTGAAATATCCCGGTGAAGAAAGTCGGACGATTTTTGACCGATTGTACGGTCAAATTTGTGGATTCCTTCTCCAACTGCTGTATAGAAGAGTCCCGATTCCTGAATAACAAGCTATGTTTCCAGTTTTTGAGTGTTTGGTTTCCCAATATCACTTTTGTTGTGATACCTTTAAGTCTAACCATGTCTCGGGATGCATATCGGCCTTGATTTTCGACCAGAATATCCAAATGTGAACCTTCTTTAAGTTCAGTCAATGATAACTGGAACTTATTGTGTGTCGCGCTCAAGAGTCCACGATATTCCTATGAATAAAAATATTTTTCAATAATAGTAATTTTCAAACAGTAATTCAAATAAGTAATCTCAAATTTATTAAATCTTGTAAATTCTCAAATCTCACGCCCTTCTTTACGAAAACTATACTCAAAATACCTATTAACCATGAAGGAAGGGCTCATCTCGACTTGGAATCTTTGTAACTTCATGACCCTTTTTAGTCAAGTTGCTTTTTTTAAATTTTACCTTATCAACAAAAACTAGAGCTCTATCAGAAATTTTGTCGATATGTAGAACAGCAGTGTCTGATGCAGAAGCCTCTGTTAAGTTGTGAGAATAGAGAACAAATCCGTGTCCAAGTTTTAGCTCTTCAAATGTTTGTGGATTTTCTGATGAAATTGTGTCCTTAGAGAAGTGCTCATTGAATATAGAAATTATTGGTTTCATATGGATAGCAGGTAATTCCATTTTGGGTGCAACTGTCGGAAGTGGTAGTGATGGAAGTGGCATATGCTAAAAGTCAAAACTTTAATATTTTCATCAAGTTTCATTAATGCAGAAACAAAAATTTAAATGTTATTTAACATACTTTTCCGATAACTTTTCTGATAGCAAAGTATTTATCATTGGGATCTCCAGCTTCAGTGAGCGGACCATCAAATTCATAACTCGTTACGACTGGGTAAAATTGATCTCCTCCTCCTTTAGCACCAGACATGAATCCAAATAAAGTTCCACCAGCAAAGGGATAACTAGAAAGGGTCATGACTGACTCATTAACTTTGAAGAATCGAATAACTTTATTTCTTCAAATAGATTAACGTGGGAATAACAAGTACTACTCGACAAAAGCTAGCATTCATGGGGTTCTAGTTTAATTAAGGAATTTTTAGCTTACATGTTAACTGAAGCATTCATAGATAACAGAACATCTAATTTTTCAGCATATCTTTGAGCTTCAACGTGTTCATAAGGCATTTCCCACCTATTGAACCAACCGGAATAGAATTCAGAGTTGACTAAAGGTCCAGTTTTCTGAACCTCCCTCAATTTGTCAAAATACACATGGGCATCCGTATAGGCACCAAAATCAATTGTGACAAAAACCTTATCAATCATTGCACACTTAAAGTTTGAAATACCATCAGTTGTGAACAGAATTATATCAGGACCTAAATAACTACGAAATGAGTCCCGCAAAGCATTAGTGTAGTTATGATCGCAACCATAATAAGCGTATTCATTTTCCACTTGAACCATAACAACAGATCCACCATTTTGGTAAAGCATTGGCTTAATTTTGGGCATTATTACTGATAACCATTTGTTTACTTCTGCCATATATTGCTCATCGCTTGTCCGTAATTTCATGTCTTTATTGATGCTTAATAACCAGTAAGGAAGACCTCCCTACCAAAGTACTAAAGTATATTAATCTATGTTTTGAAATAATTTCAGTCAAGCGTTAAGATCGAGCACACACGAATGACCTCTTATATTTTTTTATTGAAAACTTTTGATCACATACCATATCACACTCAGCATTAACAAAAGGACCCGGTCTTAGTATAACAACAAAATCTAGTTCTTGAGCCAATTTAAAGAATTGTATAAAATCGAGATCACCATTGAAATCGTAATGACCTTTTTCAGGTTCGTGAAGATTCCAGTTGATATAGCTAGTAATAAAAATAAAAGCTAAATAGTTTTCATTTTTAAACAACCAATTGGATTACGTTTGAACAGCATTAAGTCCAGCAGCTTTATATTTAATCAACCGATCTTTCCATAAAACTGATGGTATCTTAAAGTATTCCAGATCTCCAGATACATATCGAAATGGTTTGCCATCTTTCAAGAATTGATTATTCGTATGATCAATTGTGAAAGTTTTTCCAGCCTTACATGAGTTTAAATTCAGAGTTTGACACTGAGTTTTAATTGATGGATACTTTTTACTTACATTAATTGTTGAAAAACTCAAGGAAAAAATTGCTATTGAAATTAAAAATTTCATGACTATTTGGCTCATTTAACTAATTCCAAAAATTAGTAATTAAAACTGGATTAATATTAGTTCACTAATCTATGATATAGTCTTTGAATATGAGTATAGCTTTTATCTAAACTCATGTAATAGAAATTAATGACAATGGAATAAAAACATGAGAAAGTATGCATTTGTTACTTGATTTTATGGTATAAAAATTTATAAATAAGTCTAAAGGATTATTCAAATTTAAAAGTGTGATAAGTTGGAACGTTATCTAAAAGTTAATGGTTAAATTTTTGAAATTTTTATTGCCAGAAAATTTAAAGGTAATTTGTTTATACTTCTATTAGAAGGTTTAGTTTTTAATGTGATTTAAAATGGAGTAAGCATAAATAACCATAAAGAAGTGGACTCCATGAGAAACACGGGTAATGGTTGTAAAATTCATCATTAGATTTAGGAAGTAAGCAGTTTTCGAATTTCGTTTGATTGCATTTAAATTTAGTCATTTTCATTTTGATGCTTATTTTTGCTTTAAGATAAGTATGATTCAAATGCTATAGGAATATAGTAGAGAATGATCTAAGAGATCAAATCTTGAATTAAAATCTTAATGCCTAAAATCAAAATCGCTTATCTTACTTACTTTCTTTATAGAATTCTTAACATCAAATATTTTCAGTTCTTATGCCACTAATCAGAATAATGTTACTTCTGTGTGAATTAACGTTATTTATGAATAAGCTTAAAGGAGGTGGAATATGCCCTCACCTGAAAACATCTTAGCAATCCATAATTTATCCAAAAAATTGTCCGAATTTATTGATGATGGGGGTTTGAGAATACTCAATTTTGCTCAGTTTTGTATATTACTTGAAACTAGTGTGACCAAGTCTTGTCCGGCCTAAATCAGGACAAACAAATCAATGGGACTTTTCTTGAAAATTTTAAGATTCATTTACATTACTCAATAATTAGGAAATGTTACAAAATTTCAACTATGAAAAATAATTATATTTCTTCTGAGATTTTGTCATTGATCAGTTATCTTTTAGATGATTGTGAAGTTCCGCAAACATTAATCAGTTATCAGTAAAAGGATCTCAAAAGATTAAATACTTTTACTTGGAATTTTTATACACTGAACTACCAATAAAATGAAGTATTTGTAGCAAGTGTCTATTCAATTGAAATCTGGACGCTTATTCACCCTACTCGAAGTATTCGAAAGTTGAAAGTTAAAGAATTATTTACACTTCAATTTATTATCAACTGACTCAAAGTAATCACCTTTTGACTACCTCTTACTAATTTTATCTTTAATATCACTATCATTTCCTTCATTAATTAAACACAAATCTTCACTTTCTTGGTCACTAGTTTTAAATGATATTTATTTAAATATTTATTGATTAAAAAGTATAAATTATAATTTTTATTTTCAATAATTTAAGACATTTAAAGTTATTTACTTTAATGAAATGTTAGGTAATGTATTAACCAAATTTAGATTCATAATATCTCTATCGGTTGCGACTTAGTGACTATATAGTTGCGCCTCATCCTGACAAGTTCCTATTATTTAACCACTAGTCTTATTCATTTATTTGAAAATTTATACTTTCTTCATGAACATAGGAGTTCTTAAACTACTAACATGTTTTAATGGAAGCTCTGAAGCTCAAAACTTCGAGCTGGAGCTGGAGCTGGAGCTTGAGCTGGACTCGTAACAAACGAGCTTGCTCAAAGTTGAAACTAGATTTAGTATAGCATCATTGAATTTTAAATAGAATATTAATTAGATTGATATTATGTTTTGGACACCTTCTAGAACAATAGTAGAAATTCCTTAGATTAGCTCTACCAATTGATCTAGAAATTACATAGATGCTTTATAATCTTATTGAAAAAGAAATAACATCCATAAATATTATGCATTGTAATAACATCACAGCCCGCGTTTGATATTTGGTTATAAATAAGGCGTTACTTTGGGTGAAAGTCCAGTCTTTACTATTAGAAAAGTGAACCAAATAAAATCTCAGGAACTTAATTTTTCAATACAAACTTCAAAGGCATCTTTGAACCCAACATAAACTTCAAATTCTTCAAGTCTCTGGCCTTCTCTTCTAGTCAGCAATTCTTTCACATCAATCAATGGACTTATTAAATTATTGAGATCTCTAACGACAAGCGGCGCTATAGATTTGTCTGTCACCTTCCTTATCTAATATTTGTACCCTATTTATAATTGAACTCTTCTCGATTGCGAATACAAACAAGCCAACCTTCCATTTAAATGGGTTCCAGTTCTTGTGACTACGTTTGGAGACAATTGTTTTTTGTAGCAAATTTCGCGAGAATTCGGAGAAATTTGGTCGCAACTATTCAACTTCCATGAATATTTCGCAAAGTTCTAAACTCTGTATAATTTAAGACAATCACATTACTTTCCTGTCACTTTAAAGTTCTTGAGGATTTCATACGGAATATAGTTCAGAACATTTGTTTAGGCAGCCCATTCGAAATAATCTATTGACTTATATTATTAGTTTGAGGACCTGCTTTATAATAAATCTCATTTTCTTTTTCCACTAGGTGAAAGCGGGTCGCATTTAAGTAAAGTTTACAAAATTAATAAAAATATTTTTAAAAATTTTGAATAATCTTCCAAAACAATTTAGTGCGAAAAAAATTTCAACCAATCTTTCAAATTTTTAAAAGTATTCTAAAATGCGATCTTTGTAATCAACTTTACTTTTTCTTAACTTAGATTTCAACTTATAAGCAATGAGTATTTTTTGTTGTATTTGTTCATGTATTATATTTAATGGTATTCCTTCACTAGAGTATCTAATCATATAAAACGCAATACATCCTTCAATATAACTAGAAGTACTCACTGTTTACGAATTAAGACTTAAATCAAGAAAATAATTAACTAAAAACTTGCGTTATGAGGTATTTTTAAAGATTGAGATGAATTAAAATCTTTTTTCAAACTAAATTATTCAAAAAGCATTACGGAATTCTTATTGTTTTTGAGAAAACTTAATAATACTAGGTTGGTGGGAAATAAATGGCCGTTTGAACATGTTCATACTTGTAGATTGATTATGACAAAACGCATTAGCTAATTTATGTTGTTGGTATATCGTGTTTATAGTTTATAATATAGTCTATATAATTCACCATTTGTTTATTGTTAATTAACGAAGTAAATCTTTTTGTGAGTTTTTATCAAAATATGAATAAACGTGATTTTCGAGTGTTAATGCTTTATGGGTTCAAGCTCGGACGTAACGCTGCAGAAGCTACGCGAAACATCCAGAGAGCATGGGGCCAGGATGCGGCTACAGAACGCACAACACGCCGTTGGTTTGAAAAATTTCGAAAGTAAAGAAACTAGATAAGTGGGTTCCTCATGAATTGAGTGAAAGACAGCAATACTATACCAAATCGGCCATTTATTTCCCACCAACCTAATACTATTAATATACATTTTGCCTCAAAACACAACTATCAGACTCCTCTTAAGCTTTAATCTGATACTCCAGAGAAAAATATCATTTTAACTTCGTAGTGAGCTCATGTGTGGTTATTCAAGAGTCTACCAGTCATGTTTTAAGGCAAAAGTTGTCCTTCAGGGCTAAAGTTATGTTCTCTGACTCCATATTGCTACTGATTGAGTATCTCATTCTAAAGTGATTTATTAAAACTTTCACTTCGAAAATTGAACTAATAATCAATAAAAGTATGAAATGATTGATTTTAAAACAATGAAATTTGTATAATTTCAATAAATTAATCTTATAGAAAAAATGTTCACTAACCCTTTATCAGATTTTCGTTTAAAAACATTAAGTAAATCTTTCAAAAGATTGCTAGAATGTAGAATTAAACACATAGAAAATACTTATTAAACTTGGAAGATCAATACAAAATTTGATCTGAAGCTATGACAAGAAAATGATAACTTGAAAGCGTATTAAGTAACCATTATGAAAAGTTATTATTAGTTGCTTCCCTGCCGTAAACTTACATAACCTATCGTTATTACCTCATGTTAGACAACAGAACTACACTATAAAACTATCGAAATTATATCATTTGTACCCAAATGCTTCGTTTTATTATTAATTTAGATATTATTAATATAAGTAGACATTCAAATAATAATTTCGTAATACTTGATATGTAACTCGTATTTCGAAACTCTAAGTGTGGGCTGATCACAGGACGTTAAAAGTAACAATAGTGTATGAATTAAAAACAAACTGAAAGATTTCATAATTAAATCATACGTTTCTAATCTCGAAACAAACGATTTCAAAACCGCATGAAGCCAAATCAACTTTATTTTACTTTTTCTACAAGGAAGATAACCTGTGGATTATCAATAATGAACTGATAATCTACTTAAAAGGCAAATGTTATTTTCAATCAAAAACGTGCTTCTAATACATGTACAAAATGATTATCTTTAAAATATCAAATGGTATAAAAGCGCAACAGAACTCTTTCGTGAATAAGTATTCCAGTGTTAATAATGTTCGCATTACCATTGATTGTAGCTACAGTATTGTTGGCATCGCCTGCAGTCTACGGACATGCTAGACTTCGCGATCCACCAGCGCGTACCTCAGCCTTTCATTTGGGATTCCCGAAAGTTCCTCCAGAATATTCTGATTTCCAGCTTAATTGTGGCGGATATGAGGTATAAATCAATCAGAAGAAACAAAACTACGATCAATTAGTTAAAATATTTTTAACAGACCCTTAAATATAATTTGGATAATTTTTGAACACTTCTCTGTTTTCTAGCATAAAGTTATGCTGAACGGAGCGTGCGGTATTTGTGGAGACCCAGCAGACGCCAATCCGAGACAGGGCGAGAGACCAAACGGAAAATATGCCACAAATACTATTGTTCGAACTTATAAGTCAGGGTCAATTATCGAAGTCGATATCGAAATGCAAGCCAACCATTTGGGATGGTTTTACTTCAGAATATGTCCGGCAACTAATCCTAATGTAGAAGTGACCCAAGAATGTCTTGACGCACATACTCTCGATATAGTCGAAGCTCCATCTCCGATCACTGACAAGAAAAGATGGGAAATTCCTAACCGCTCTGTCAATGGTGGCGGTATTTATAAGTTCAAAGTTCAGCTGCCAAGTGGCCTCAAATGCGAAAGATGTGTATTACAATGGGATTGGCTCTGCAATAACCGTCCTGGTCAGAAGATTCAGGAGACTTTCAGAGGCTGTGCTGATGTCAAAATTGAATAGTTTCTGTCTTTTATGAAATTTTTGAAAAATTCTGTAAATCACTAAAAATGTTTCATTAAAGAAAATTATTGTAAACTATTGTATATTATCAAAAATATATTTCATTAAATAAAATCATTGTATCTTTATTCTTTAGTTTCTATTCTTCAAAAGCTAGAATCTATTAAAATGTTTCAAGATCTTGATTGAAGCCTTGTTAAAAACTAATTGCAAACTTAACAATACTTTATGCCTCGATATAATGAACCGACTCATTCGGTCTCAGCACACACTATTCAATTAAAAATTAGCTCTTTACAGTGGAATTTCACTATAATCAGAGTGAATTCTCAGTCTCTAGCGACTGACTATACTAAGGTATTATTGTATATTGTTGCCTCCAATATTATTTTTTTATTACTTAAGTCTAAATGAAACAAACTGTTAATACACACAATCCCATAGCTAAATTTAGTTAAACAAAGGTTATATTAAGTTAAGGATCAATCAAATTATTGTTTGAGTTCATGTACTTTCTAATCTGAAAACTCCTTCTGGTAAAAATGAGTGGGAGAATTTACCCTCACTAATAAAAACACTATTTGTCTGCCTACTGCTTAATAACTCAATAACTACTGACCGCACAGCCTAGACAATTTTATTGTCGGAATCAGCATGGCGCGAAGAGGCAGCTATAGTATTCTATTTCGGAAGTCATCGCTGGCTACTTTGGAGATTGAAAAGATTATTTTTGAGTACTGTCTGTTGATGGAGTTTGCAACTAGTGAATAGTAAAGGAGAAAATAAAATTCAAAATTTTATCAACTTAATGCCCAAAATATAAAGATTTCCTTCTACTGAAAGAAACATATCTCAATTTTCATTTGAAATCATTTCATAACACGTTTTATTGAACTTCAAATACGATTTCACAATAAATCTTATGCAATACAAGAATTTAATCAGACCTCGTATGAACTGATAACATTTTTAGATAAGTGAAAAGCAAAACAATTCTTACATCCTTAACCAAATGAGTGAATTATAATTTGAATTTAGACTAAATTTTGCCAAATATTCAATTCTATAATCATCAAGTAATTTAATTAGGATTCGGTCGGTTTTCACTAGACCTGCCTGATTTTGGATAAGTCTGAAAATCAAAATCAGTCCAAGAATTTTAAAACAAATATTCTCTTTATGTTAACGAAATAGATTACAAAATCAACTATCAGCATGAATTGGGAAACAAATGCTTCAGTAATTTCACGGATATAAAACTTTTATCTATTAATTTCAAAAAATGTATAAATACTTATCGAAAGTAGTTGATTATGCATATCAGAGGACAAATAGAGAATCGAACCATTCCCAATGTTTAAGTTACTAGTAATCGTAGCCGCAGTGCTTGTGGCTTCACCTCAAGTCAGTGGTCATGCCAGGCTCACAAATCCACCGGCGCGTACCAGCGCTCACTTCTTCGGTTTCCCACAAATTCCTCCGGATTATATCGATTACCAGCAAAACTGTGGAGGATATGAAGTAAAAACGATTTTTAAATATGGCTTCAGCCCTCATCTAGCACTGTATTACTGTTAATAATGCTTATATTTAAAAGAAACGTGCAGAATTATTTAAAACAATATAACTTTTACTGTGAGCTTATAGAAAATTTTTACTAATTTTTAAAAATATCGAGTATAAAAACTAGCTGAGGTCTAAAAGTACTATAACGTTCAAAATTATTTTAATAATTTCCGATTTTATATGCTTTGTTTAAACTTTAAAATGTAGCATAAAGTCAAACTAAATGGTGCATGTGGTATATGCGGTGATGCCGCCGATGATAACCCGAGACAAAGCGAAAGACCTCACGGAAAATATGCCACAAATACTATTGTTAAAACCTATAAGAAAGGAGAGGTCATCGAGGTTGAGGTTCAGATGCAGGCCAACCATTTGGGATGGTTTTACTTCAGAATATGTCCAGCGACTAACCCTGATGTAGAAGTGACTCAAGAATGTCTTAACGCGCATACGCTTGAGATCGTTGAGGCGCCGACTCCTGTCAAAGACAAGTATTCTTGGGAAATATCGGACCGAACTGTACAAGGAGGAGGAATTTACAAATTCAAGCTAAGACTGCCAAGTAATATAACATGTGAGAGATGTGTCTTTCAATGGGATTGGCTCTGTGCTAACCGATGGGGAATTTGTCCTGATGGTACGGGCAAAGGTGGATGTGGTATTCAAGAAACCTTCCGCGGTTGCGCTGATATTAAAATTGAATAACTTCTTTCTACATCATACATTTACGCTTTCAAATAAATCTGTGAAATTACTCATTCTAAAAGTTGCATCACAGTTAATAAAATTATTGCATCAAAGTTTTGAAAACTTAATCTTTGGCGACAGCTTCAGATGAAATGACTATAATTTTGGTTTAAAATATAGTTTAGATGACGTGAAATATAAGCTATGACGAATTCTGTTTTTGCACACTTCTATGAAAGAAAATTATGAGTATTCATTAGGATCTGAATTTGAAACCTTTAATCATTTTTAATAGTCCTCAGGAACCAACACATGAGTGACTAAGCCTTCACATGAGAAATAAAAAACCTGAAAGCTCATAAAATCATTAAATAAGATAAAAACTTGTATGGGTAGCAGTTGCATTAAGGAATAATAAAATCCTGAATTAGGATTCTACTTTGGCACATTTTAATTTATGAGAATTACTATAAATTCTCTAGTTAAAAGTTAAATATATGTTCTTCAAGACTTGAATCACAGAACAGAACATTTTTCAAATTTTCAACTTATTCTGAAATCTTATAAAGTTGACGGTATTTTAAGTATTACACCTTTGTTTTCTCACAAATTTATCTCTAATCACGAAGTATTATATATTCAAAGGTATTATCTTTGTCACCAGTTACAAACTATTATCATTTGTTTCTTAGGAACACAGTTAATAGACTTGAATATCAAATAAGCAAATACGCATTGTATTTCATACCATCAATACTTGGGATGCAACACATCATCAATATAGTACTAAAAAAAAGTACATGTTACTTGTTTTGGTAGAGAAAAAGAGATAAGAATATAACAACTATTCAAATTTTTTGAAAATGACAATCTTTAAAGCTCTCTTAGTTCTTTTTTTAATTTTTAATTATGATCTCAGAACTTTGTGCTATCCAGGTATTGAAGAAAATCAAATAACTATATTTGAATACTATGATTAAGAATAAATTTAATCTCGATAATTCAGTCAACAACGAGATACCATTAGCTATTCGCGCACTCCAAAATCCAGAACTATTTGGTGGAGACATGCTTGGAATTAATATAACTAAAATAGTGAGTTTCTCTTAAAATTACATTGATTTTTCAAGTTATCTTTGATAATCCAATTGAATTAAACTTATTAGAGAAAATCTCAATTATTAGGGCAACAGAAACGCTCTGCCAAATGATTATAAACTATGGCCAATGGGAACGATTCCTTTTCAGATAGATTCAAATCTCGGTGAGCATTCAATTCTGAAGAATTATTCATCTGATTAAGTCGAAAAATATTAATTCAAATTTCACTTACTATTTATAGCGGAACAAAGGGAAAAAATAATTAGTGCTATGAATCAATACCATCAAAATACTTGCATTCGATTTGTCGAGAGAACCAATGAATACGATTATATACATATTGCTAAAGAGAGCGGGTATCTATTCAATTTGTATTTAAAATTCAATTTGTATTTAAAATTCCGTTAGATTTCAATGTCTTATCATTTTTATTATTTTCATGAAATCTAAAGAAATTTGATGAAAGATATTCACTACTTATCCTGTTTTTCTACTATAATAGTTGTTACTCTTACGTCGGAAGAACTGGTGGCAAACAATTGGTATCGCTAGGAAATGGATGCCATTCAACGGGAACAATAGTCCACGAATTGGGTCACAGCGTGGGCTTTTATCATGAACACCAACGTTCTGATCGTGACGATTATATCGATATCTTTGAGCAAAATGTAGCAGATGGATTGATGAACCAATTTACTAAATTAGAATCATGGCAGAATAGACTGTTAGTTAAATTCGATTTCGACTCAATTATGCTTTACGGACCGCTTACTTTCAGCAAAGATGGAAAATCTATAACTATGCATCCAAAGATTTCGGGCGTAAAAATGGTTGAAGTCTTCGAAAAATATGGTTTGAGTCAATCAGATATAAAAGCCATTCAAAAGTTATATCAATGCGAATAGTTTGATTTTCATGTTTGTTTTTACAACCAGTATGATAGAGTTAAACAGCAATTATAAATAAAAATTTTAGATTTTTGATAGTTATTGAATTCTACTAAGTATGTAGGATTATATTTAAATCAATTCATGATTCGAGTCAATTATATAATTCAAATTAATTTTATGCTCTTGTTCAAATACAATAAGTTGTAAAGCTTGTACAAACATTGCATTTAGCCTCTAATAACTCAAATTGAGTTTATCTAAAAGTTTGATAAAAACACATTTATGAGTTGACAGCAAGATTTGTTTTACGATTATCAAATTAAATATCACATGCATAATTATAAAATTTTCTGCCATCAATAGTATTAGGATATTCAATTATCGCTGAAGAAAATTTCACCAAAAATTACAATTGGATGATAATCACAAAATGAAATTTTTAAGATTTATTAGAGCTTGAGTTGGTGAAGGACTCACTCATCATTGAATGTTAGTATAAGACTTAAAGTATTTTGCCTATAATTTAATTCACGTTTAATCGAATAATAAGCTAAATATAAGTTCAAATTACATAATAATAAAGTGATTAAACTGTTTTTATAAAAGAGATATAAAAGAGTTTTGAGAGGTCGACACTATTTCAAGTATAAAAGACTATAATATAGTTAATAATTAAGACTATAATTAAATTAAATTATTTTACTGATGGAAAGGTTTTTAATTTCGTGTTTCAAGCTGAATCAAATAAATAATTGTATATAATATATACAATTATTTATTTGATTCAGCTTGAAACACGAAATTAAAAACCTTTCCATCAGTAAAATTTGACTAAATCATAAAAATAATTTTTAAAAATTTACATTTCTAATGAGACAAATGAAGTGATATAGTTGATAGCATTTAATGCTATTAGACAAACTTTTTTCAATACAAGCCAATTTGACAATTACTTGAACTTTACTAAAAATGTATATCATTATTATAATTTTTTTTAATATTTTAATCTCAGTCTTTCGAAATCACTATTATTTACATGAATTGATTTGTCTTTCATTAAGAATGAAATTTGAGTTTTCCGAAAAGCAAAGACTATAGGGGTCATTTTAGTTGCTTCAAACACAATTTTAAGGCAGTAAATATTCTATAATTACCAATTGACATTTGGTTCAACATTTTCGATATCAAAAGCATAGAAACTATCATTTGTCGAGCATTTCTTGTCTTGAATCGGGAAACATGTCGGAAATTAATCAGAAAGTGAGAATCGTCGTCGATTACGATTTGCACTTTTGTTAAAGTCTTAGCAATAGTGCGTCTCATTTTATTCAATTTGATTTTCTGTAAAACCTTTTGCCTCTCTGTGACTTTAGGTATAGTTTTACGCTAACATCTCCTGATTCGGCAAAACTTGATTAGTTTTGCGACATATGTTTGGTTTATTTGAACTTTTTAGCCGCTTTTGTCATTGTAACACCAATACGGCCGTCAACGAACTCAACAAAGTTTTTATCGCTTCCCGTCCTTGACCTTTAGCTTTTTCTAATGAAAAATTATTGTCCACTCTTTCGATAATCCGATATGTAGTACTTTTGTGAACATTGATTGATTCAAAGTGATTAACAATGAATAATTTACTCTTTTCTCTATTGGCCTTATAGAAAGTGCTAAAAATTTTTCTTCTGCTGTCTTTTTTAATTGATCCATATTTTATTTGAAAGATAATCTCAAAGAATAAAAATATGCTAAACAATTTATAGAATCTAAGCTACGATTTTATTCATAGTTCATTTAAATTGACTCAAAAATAGCGCAGTTATTCAATAGTTTATTCCGTCTCATTAATTAGTGTTCACACGTTATGAAGATATATTTTCTATGTTTCACTACAAAAATTCTAGTGTTCTTCCCCAAATCGTCGGATTTGGCCTAATGAACTTGTGTATAGGTTTATTGTTGCTCGATTCGTACAGATCTTACTTAACCCACAAATTAAATTTAATATAAACATCGAATATTATTGCCTTTGATCAATATAAATAGAGTTAAAATTATATTCAATTCCAGTTGCTCTATTCTAGTGAGATAAATGTTCAAGCCAATGAACTTTCTTTAAGAATGCAGTTTGATTTCTATAGAAAACCTATTCCCAAATCTTTAAATTGAATCTTCGAATTGATTCTTAACTTTTAATCTTAAGAGAACTCAAACAAATATTTTTACCATCAGGTCGAAGTTTAAACTCTGAAGGGTACCATCCAGAATTCAAGATATGCCCAAGCTTCGAAAATTAATATTTTTCTTGAGGCAATGGATAAAAAATGATTCTATCACTATAATTAGTATAAACTCAAGATGAATCCAAGGAAATATTTAAGAAAATTTGATCAAAGTCAAGAAACTTCAAAATTTCTCAAAAATCATTTTCGAAATGTTGCTTCGAAGGTACATGGTTAACTTCTACTAATTATCATACTACAATGTCTAAAGTTTTTAATGTAAGTTAAGTTGGCAACGTTGCTTCAGAGTAACGTTGCAAAACAATTTTGATATTTCCTCTGGATGCAGTTCGATTTTATACTAACTATAATGAAAGGATAATATTTTTAATCATCGCTTAGAAGGTATACTAGTTTTCAAATTTCGAAAATATCTTGATTTTTTGATGGCCCCCATTTAGAATTGTAACTTTGATCTAATGGTAAACTGCTTAGTTTTGAGCGATGTTCGACACCTGATCAGATTGAAAACTAGATTCAAATTAAGCCTGCCTTCTGTTTACTAGATGAATTGAAAAGAGGATCGGACTCAGAAAGTTGATGGAACTACTCAGTCAATATAGCAAAATCAATCTTGTTTTCGGTTCGTTCACATTTTCTAATCAGATTTAGTAAAAAACGGATTCAATTCAACTCTTCAATTGGTCTTTTCAGTGGTCTTCTATATGCTGAATCGCCATCGAGAACAAGATTGAAACAAGGATAGAATTGAACAAATTGGGTAAATCCAGTCCATCAAACATGCCTTCAGTAAAATTTCAAAGCTACACTATCTTACGCTCCATTGAGTTTGCTTAAGCCTTTTAGAGTGATTTTGTAAAAGACTTTCCACAGCATGTGCTAAGATATAGCTTCTTAAGTATTATTGATGAACTATTTGTCCCATAATCACATAGAAAAGCCAAAACTTGTTTCTAGTAATTTTTCATAAGATCATTTAAATCACATAACATCTTACAAAGAATTTTTTATTTATAATACCAGTAAACATTTGAAGACGTTCAATAGGTCTTGAATTTACAAAAAGTATATAAAAAGATATTAATAACTTCAAAAGTACATCATATTGAAGGATTCGAAGAAATATTGTTAGTTTAAATAACATTATATTTAAGTCTTAAATGAAAAGGTTATTCAATTACAAATCAAATGCTACTTAATATTTATATTTCTTCTAAACTTTTACTGATATTAACAAAAGCCAACTAATAGTTACTATAATTACTGCTATAATTACTGTTACGACTGGAAACAGAATTACAATAAACAGATTAATAATTAATGAACTGGTCATCAGTATTGAGAACACGATATGCAATAAATTATTGTTCAACAAAGTTGTTATAAAACCGAATAAGATGATCACGACATATATTAAATAAATTAACAGCGTTTTTAATGAATCCAGTCCTAGATTTTAAAAATTAATTAAAGGCATTAAAAGTTGAGTTAAATCTTTTAGCCCTTTAGAATAAAACACATTAAGTTTTGCATTACTTTTATCCAGAAGTTTATCGAGGGTTTCATCAAAAATAAAGTCTGTTTTGTTTGTTGAGAGAATTTTTGACAAATAGTCTTCGATTTCATAGTTAATTTGTTGATAGATTTTGATTATATCAAATATAAGCCAAAACGAAGCAATAAATGCTACAATTAACGATGAAATCAATATGTATCGAACTATTAATAGATCAAATTTTTTGTTCATTTTTAAGCATTAAGTAAGAAATGCATAAAAATTCACTTTAAGACCATTTCTGCCTAACGGAAACTTGACTTCAAGTTTTGATAATTTGCTCAAGTCATACAAAGACTTAATTGTATAAAATGCTGACTCTTATCGTAGTGCTGTTCAAAGACTGATAAACAAAAGTTTTATTTTTCTCAAGTCACTCATAAACATAACTTTCAGTTGGATAAACAATTAAACCATACTTTCACAGAGGCTTTAGTTTTAATGTTAGCTTAAATTGACGTTTAACATAATGTACATAACTTCGACATCAATTTAAAGATTTGAAGAAAGGTTTCAATTTTAACAATAATTAATATAAAAGCAAATGGGATAAATAATTATGAGTATTCTGATAATCAGTTATAGATATCTTTTAAATTTACAGTAAATTAATATGATTCAATACGTTAGTAAACAATAACAAATAATTAAAATTTACTTAAACTTAAAAATTTGATAATTAGTTATTTTCTAAGTTAGTAACTAATAAACAAAATTTGGGATCTCTTTCTTAATTACATCTAAAGTGAGTTGACAGAGCGATGTAAGTGACTCGTTCTGATCAATTTTGGCAGTCTCATAAATAGTTCTTATAGTTTTTGCTCCATCTTCCCCAACCAACATTTCACAATAGCGTTTGGCTAAACAAATATTTCAGAATTTAGTTTATTATCAGTTCATTTGTTTTTTCGGTTCAACAGTTGCAAAAAGTGTGATCACAACTTTTGGTTCATTTCTAAAAATATTAAAATTCTAAGTTTATTGATCTAATTACAAGTACTAAAACACTCGTTGTTTACAATGCTAAACCACACATTGTTTAGATCTAACCCAAAATCTAAATCCTATTCGTCGATAAGCATGGGCTAGAGGATTGAAATTTTGACTATTTTTCGCTTTGGATTTAAGCAATTATTAAACCCAAACTTTGATCCGTATATACTGTTATTCAAAATTAGAAATTCCTAGAATTTTCTTTTAGGATTAGGCTCCTTAGTTCTCGTGCATTTTGCAACTCTTATCCAATTAATTAGACTCACGATTCTTAGAACAGACGTGATGTATGGCCCAAATAGCCCACAACTGAACGGCAGGTGATTTGAAACAATTAAGAAGTGGCAGAAATGGCAAAAACGAACGGTAGGCAACCATTTCCATGTCAGGATTTGCCCAGCCTAGGACTACACTCGCCTTAATTTTGGAAAATTTTAAATCAATTACTACTAAAATAGACTTAAATTATATTTGAAATGAAACATTTCTTACAAGTTCGTCCAAAACGGTATTTAAATCCATCATAGATTGAGACCAGGCCTGAATGCCATCACAGCATAAATGGGCAAAAATTCCAGCAGCAAAATAGCTGACATCGATATGCGGCGAATGCATTAGACTTCTGCATAATTACCAATCCAATTAAACAACAATAATAGCTAAACTAAATTAATTTCTGATAGTTATTACCCCAAGACTTTTAGAAATTCTAATTTCATTAAATTTGATCTTAAGTAAGAAACTTCAGCGATATTGTTGAGTAAACCTAAAACTTTGGTCTCAACCGCACACTGACCGACAAAAGTCTAAAGTAGAAGAAAACGATTAATAGCTAAAGCAAAAACGCACAAAAAGCAATTAGTCAACGATAATCTAATCAAATGTAATCAAAAGATGTACAAATAACAGAAAAACTGACAATTAAATTGAAAAGAGTACAACAAAATTTGACTTAAACAAAATATCTAATGAAATATTCGCTCACGTTGAGAACAAGCAGATATAGATCCATTCCTCCTTTTTCTAAAAACATTTCACAGGTTTTTGGTGACTCGTCAGTCAAATTCCATAACGCACTCAAAGTAAACTTAAGCATGATGTCATGATCTGAACCATACTGAACACGACTTCTGACTATATCTAAAAGAGTCTCCATATAAACAGGTTTTGCACCCAAACTCGATGTCTCCGTAGTCGAAATCTTGGCGGCAAGTATTGAACAGATGGCAACTGCCATCCTATTCATAGCCGTATCCTTGAAAGCAACCAAGGAGTCCATAACTAATTGGGTACATTTGAATCGATTGAATGAAACTTCTTGTAGTATACGGTCACTACATAGCGTTAATAAAGCGTTTTTTTGCAACTGTTGATGATTCGGAAACAACTCCATAGCATTTAGGGTAGCGTCGACTACTTTTTTCAATATTTTCGGATGTATTTTTTCGCCTAATTTATTTTTAGTTAGATTGTAAAGACATGCGGTCGCAGCCATTTGTATACCAATTATTTTTGAATGTTTCCTCATTGGGACTGTTATCAAATCAATCAAATCAGTTCTGGGCTCACAATAAGTTAAGGTATAGTTATATAAATAAAATAATGATTTTTGAACAAAAGTCGGTCTATGTTTGTAGCGAATCAGTGACTCTATGATCTGAGACTCCGTCGCATTGCCGGTGATGACAAGTTCCGAATCATACCACTGATGGCAAGTATTTAATAAAAGATCTTCGAAACAGACAGTCGTCTGCATAAGACCTAAAAATTTTAGTGATTCGCAACTGGACTGCTGTTTATAAATAATAAATTTCTTCAGTTCCTCACTATCGATACCATCTTTTCCGGAAAGATCAAGACTCTTAAGATATTTGAAGGATTGTGGTTGTTTTAAAATCTGTGTTGTGCAGTCTTGTAATGGCGTCAACATATCTAATGGATTATCCCTATCATCAGATATGTCTAAATATACTAATTGATTTAGTTCAGTTAGTATTGGCACGAATTCGTCACAACCACCTGAACTCGACCTCAAGTTATACATTGACAGAGACTTTAGTCTGTCTTTACATTTTCGAAGTGGTGTTAAGTCTCTGACTCGTGTTGCAGATATATTTAGGCATTGAAGGCATGGCAAATCTTCGACTACTATTTCTAAGCCGTGATGATTGAATTCCGTATGACTGACGTCTAAAACTTGTAAGTTTTGCAGTTTCGCCAAACCCACCACAACGCAGAACTACAAATTAAATTATGATTCACTTTTTCATTATCGTTTCATTTTATCTTAAGTCATGTATCAATTACTTTATAATTATTAGCTATCTTTTAACAGAATACTTGTGAACTTTATTTCTTATATAGTTTTAAACCTTTGATTTTCCGGTTGTTAAAGATTTTTCTAAGCTTTGGACTCTCAGTTATTTGGAAAAATCATCAAATCAAAATTAAGATCCTGCTTAAGTAAAATGCCTAAAAGTCTTAAGACCACACGAAAACTTTTTAAGAGTTGACAATTCAGATTAAATATTGCACTAGAAAATCAACCAATCGAAAT
This sequence comes from Archegozetes longisetosus, assembly GCA_018873245.2. Taxonomy (NCBI): domain Eukaryota; kingdom Metazoa; phylum Arthropoda; class Arachnida; order Sarcoptiformes; family Trhypochthoniidae; genus Archegozetes; species Archegozetes longisetosus. Next base: position 2,780,434 of record JAEMBT020000002.1, on the reverse strand, counting down.
TAAGCTTAAGTCTTAATATTTCGAGTCTGGAAATAGACTATTTAAGGCAAAACAAATCTAAAATAATCTATTATATGAACGAAAAGTAGACTTGCAAAACATTTAATAACAAAATCGACAAAATTTTACAAGACAAAAAGCTTAAAGCTTTTACTAAAACAAAAAAGGGACTTAATTCTCAATAAAGTCAATGACAAACACCAAAGTCAACAGAATAAGGCAAATATTAACCTGAAACTAGAAAAACTTAAAAATTAGCAAACGACCGGAAAACTTTAGGTCACTCTCAAACAAGCCAATAAAAAGTACAAAACACTTCATCAAAACCCAAAAACAAACCTAAAAGTCACAAAAGAGAAGCAGATCGAAAGCAACCGTACACTAAGTAAATGAATAAAAGTGGAGAAAATTTGATACCTTATTACTACTGGTGAACGAAGAATGAGCGACATTTAAATATCTCAACCTCATTAGAGACCACTCGCCTAAACAACCAATCAGCTCATTAATCGTGCACTTAATAAGACCGCAAACTTCTAGTTGATTAATCCTATGCGTTTTAAGGGCCCTCAGTCCCCTTGTAGTGAGTTGCGAAGCATCAGGAATACGAACGTGTCGCAATTGAGTGCAGTCGCTGTCAAAGATCGATGTCAATAGGACTTCGTCTGTCAGTTGATTGTGGGCCGATAGCGATTCCAGTAGCTCTTCAGTTAAGCTTCCATTGATAACGATACTATTTAAATTATTTTTGCAAATATTTAAGTTGTTCCTGAGTTTTTGTTCGTTAATTAAATCGGTTTTATCATCAATTAGTTGATTATCTTTAGAACAACAGGTCACTGAAATGCTTTCTCTTAAGAATTCTAAACAATATTGACGTAACGGTAGCGGAGTTTCTAGCATTTCATTAGATATTTATTATTTAATCTATTCCATTAATTGTTAACTACTTTGGTTTTGTAGTCACCTAATTAAGTGGGTTATTTGCCAATATATTCTTATTGTTTATCTCGCTTGTAGTATTCAATTATTTTTTATTTCTTTACGTCATACAAATGCGTATTCAGATCTTTGTATATTTGTGTTAAATCCAAATCATCTTTCTCGTTAATTTGTTATGCTTTTAGCTATGCTCCAGCATGTTTTATACAAGAATTGCACATACAAAAGTACCAAATTACTTGAAATGTTTACAAGATTTTGTTACGCCTAGTTTTCCAAATATGTATTGAATGAATGAAATGATAACATGAGCGCTATCTCGTTAGCGTTTAATAAGCCATTAGCTACTTCTTCACTTCGGTTACATTCTAAGCACTTAGCAAAGTTGTTTTATTTAGAAGTTGTTGGGTAAAGCCTTCTGATACCTCATTAAAGTCTAGTAAACTGAAAAATTGACCAATTATTGACATTAGACATATAAGTTATTAAGACTTTGCTAGTGAAGTCGTCAACACATAAGTATAGGTCGATAAATTAAAGTTCTGTAATAACTCTATCAAGCTAGATTTATCGAACCATTTTATTGGTTTTATTACAATTAGTACTTACTGTTTTATAAATTACTTTCTCAAATCTATGAGATTCCATAGGAAAAATACTCGAATTAAAGTTTAAAAATCTCCAAAAATAACTTTTATAATAATTTATTATTTTCTTTACGAAACCGGAAATTAAACACATTTGAATGATTATCTAATTCATAATGATTTCAATAGTACTACTGTTGTTGACAATTAACCGTAAGTTTTCTATTATTGATAGAAAATGACCAGCACTTCTCAAAATCTTCCTAAAATGTTCTTTACAGAATATTTATGTCAATCAATATCCGGTTCTTCGTTCGTATGTGGGCTAGGATCCAAAGCGGCCATATGCGATAATGAAATTGTGTTACGCGGTCAGTCGCACATCGGACTACCAGCCGCATGTTTCCAAAAAGTAGATACAGGGCCTTGCAGTCAGGACTTGGTTCGCATATACTACGACTCGAAGACCTATTCATGTAAAGCGTTCTCATATTCTGGTTGTGGCGGAAACGCAAACCGTTTTGTTTCAGTCAAAAACTGCTACAAATTATGTCATCCCTATTATAGACAAAGGTTTATCAGCTTAAGAACCGATAGTACGGTCACTGCCAAACCTTTATCTCTCATCGGTATTAAATTGTCTGAAATTCTTGCTAAATAATTTGAAAAAAAAATTAAACACAAGTTTTACAGTTGTTGATTCTTTCAAAACTTTTCTTTACAGAAGTTACGGCTACGGCAGTTTATGCCGTCAACGCAAGTGCAGCTCTACCATCGCCGAGTCCTGCAAAAGTCAAAGTTTCTCAGGCACAAGAAGCAAACGTCGAAATTGTCAACTATTCAAGTGTTTATTTGAACGATACCGGGAATAATACTGATACTAATAAACCAATGACTAATTTTTCGGGTTTGGACTCGACTGAAGAGCCAGTAGAAGTTCAAATCGTTCATGAGTGAGAATTGAGTTGAAAAATTTATCAAAAGAATTTAATGTCTGAACTCCAACAGATATGACACATATGTTCCGTCACTACAATTCGAACCGTATTCCAAGTTGGGAATCCCGGCTGCGGTTCCACTTCCTTTCAGATTCGTACCACCTTATGGTTTCCTAGCCCCTGGTCCTCAATTTAGGAACAGATTCTTACAGAACATACAACGTGCTGACTATCAACCAGTTGGCGGTTATATACCAACAGAAGAAAGATATCTTCCTCGACACATTCAATCACAAGTTCATTATAAAAATTATAAATGATTTTATTTTAAGATATTAATATAAATTTCTTAAGAGAAAAATTTTTCACCAACAAGTTAGCTTTATGCTGTTTATAACAACTAAATTACTACTCAATCTCACATTTCGACCTCTATTTGTTGAACGTGTGTAACATTTAGTTTTACTTTCTTTTTGGGTGGTGGTAGTGAAAACTTAGCTTGAGCAACAGTTGCGGTCGCGGCCACGTCCACCACCGGCCGTGGAGCATAAGTACCGACAACTCGAGTCCTATACCCAGGATTGCAGATGTGATAACAGTTTTTAATTGAGATAAATCGGTTCGCGTTTCCTCCGCAGCCTTCATGCAATAGAAAGTAGTTAGTGAATGAGTATAAAAGCTCTATATATCTTTCAATAACAAAAATTCGTTATAATTTAAGTACCAGAATATGAGAAGTGTTTACAACGATTTGACTTCCAGTCATAGTAGACTCGGATTAGGTCTCGACCGCAAGGCCCCGGATCTACACGAACGTAACAAACGGATGGCAACCCAACTGATGTTTCGCCTCTAATTATAGGTGTTTTAACACATTGTTTTGGTGAATGTGTCGCGCATTCGCTCTGCTTTTGAACTACTAGTAGAGGATTCTCTGAAGAAAATTGATGTGAAACTTGTTTGTGTTCAAAAGTTTTATTGAATGATAAACTAGGGATTAATGCTTGCCTTCTGTCGGAGCCAAGAATGTTGATATCACAACTAAAAGTACTAAAATCAAAGCCATTTTTAAAATGATTTCTATTTTTGAAATTTGATATCGTTTTACGACTAATGTAAAGTTTTACATCAAAATAAGTATGTAATGTTTTCAACTTTTTTAAGATTTTCAGAGAATTAGTGAATAGAAAATCAATTGTTCCATTTAGAAAAGGAATCATCCGAAATTTTATTTTCAGAAATTGAAAAGATTTTCATTGAAGTCAATAGAAAGCTTCAAATTTTACAATTCAGGCTGTAATTGAATGTGGTCGAAATAATTGAACCAAGAGAACTTTTCAAACAGAACAAGTTTATTAACTTAAATTTGCTGAAATTCCGGTTTTCATTTTTTTCAACTTTTAAAAGAATTTTTATTTTTAAAATTTTAATGTTTGAAAAGTTACAAAATTTCTCTAAATAGAACATCAAGTACAAGAATTCGAACCAAAGCCGATTAATCGGTTTTAACCATAGGCGAGTCATTTGAACTTCCACCATCGACTGGTATAATGGCTCCAGTAATGAATGAGGCTTTATCTGAACAAGTAAAAGCTATGGCATTGGCCACATCTTCAGCTTCACCAATTCTTCTCAATGGGTAGCTTTTTCTACAATACTCTTCAAACTTTTCCACTGACAGATCTCCGTTATTAAGCATTGGAGTACGCGTAACGCCAGGACTTTGATTAAAAATAAAATAGTTTTGATAGCTGCATGATTAATTTTAAAAACAGGATAAAGAACTCAAGTGCTACATTAATTGAGCTAACACTTAAGCCTTTTTCTCAATTGATCATAATTAACTAAAATTACTTGATACTATTGACACGAATGCCTTTAGGACCCAACTCTAATGCAAGGCATTTAGTAATCATGTCCAAAGCACTCTTCGCGGCACAATATGACATCATCAGTGGTAGCTATTAAGCAAAGTATAATTTAAGATAAATAATTGAAGCTTTGACTGCAAGAGGAGCTTCTTCACTACTTTCGAGTATGAAAAGGGCTTTCTTTAATAATAATAAAATTCAAAACAAAAATTCATATTCAGTATTAAGTTTAGTCATTTAGCCACATTGACTAATGGAATATTTTTTAAATCTGAGCCTTACGTTTGTGAATAAAACATTAAAACGTATACACTAACAATGGATCATTGGCAGCGAGCGTCACAAATTTGAAATTCTTTCTTTTTGCAAAATCAATCTTAGGTACACTATAAAACACATATCGAAAAATTAGCCGCCAACGCGTTACATAACGTAATTTTGCAATTAAACTTTTGAAATTATATCCATTACTGATTGAACAAAGTAATGATTGAAGTGATTGATCGTGGCGCTAAGTCAGTGTATATAATTTGAGACATTCGGGTTCCGGGTTCAATACTTTCGGTTCTGCAATTGTTTTAATCTCTTAAACTATTTTTCAGTTAAATTTTTTTTTCTAAAAAATAACCTCAATTTTAATTTTTAAAATCTTAAGGTGTTTAAAATTATATATAATATTTTGATATTCAATATATACAGGATTTTTTCTAGACAACTCCAAACAAAAAATTTTAACAATTATGGGAAAGAGCTTGTAGTTGTCTTGAAAAAGTCCTGTAGATATTGAACGTCAAAATATTTATGGTATAATTTTCAATTTAGAAGCTAAAAAATGTTATATTGAATAATTTTAATTCTATATCATTTATTTGTTGCAGATTTTGTGATAATAATCTGTTTCGATCACTTTTTCTGTAATTATTATTATCATAATTAAACATTTTCTAACCGATTTTCTTATTTTAAACACTTTAAGCTATTTTAAATAAAGTTAAAGTTATTTTTAAAAATAGTTTAAGAGATTAAGAAAATTGCAAAACCAAAGGTATTGAACCTGAGCCCTTGGATCTCTAAAATCATATACAATGCCTCAGTGCCACTTTCAACCATTCACTTGTTCAATCAGTAATGGATGTAATTTCAAAAATTAAATTGTAAAAAAGTATGTTACGTAACGCATTGGTGGCTAATATTTTTATGTGTTTTATAGTGTACCAAAGATTCATTTTATAAAAAAAAGAATTTCAAATTTGTGACGTTCGCTGCTTCACACATTATCACAGGCTCTCAAATTATTTGAGAGAAAAGTTCTATTTGAGAATTTTTGGAAAATTATTTGACAAATTTTTTTCTGTTTTATAGCTTAATTCTATAAAATTGAAATATTTAAAAATGATTTTAAGCGCAAACTAATTTTTTCAATGAAAGTATAGATAAAACAGCTATAAACATCAATTATTTGAAGTAAGAAATTAAACAGAATTGAAATAAAGTCAAATATCTTAAGGTGTTTTTTGTCGATCAAAATATTGCTGTAAAAGCAGAAGTATCTCTCAACCTCGGCGCTTGAAACCGGAATAAATAAGTGTTTATAAACAATAGGAACTAATGGGATGCTTTGAGAATAGTCAAACTCTTTCTTTTTCGACCCTTATCTTTCCAAAACTTTACTCTTTAAGTCAATTACATCAATTATTAGTAGTTTTTCAAATATTATCTCAAAAATCTGTTTCAGAGGTCTTCTCAGATTCAATTCAATAACTACTGAAACGTTTTCAAATAGATTAAACTCCGCGTAAACTCTAATTTCTAAATGCTAATAAACTACAATTGGCATTAGTTTTAGTCTTTTGAAAATTTTACTAAATTTTAAACTTCATTCGACTTTGATAGTTCTCCTTAAAGATTTTTTTGAATCACTATCTGTGGGAAGATAAGATTATCGACTAATTTTTAACTTGTTCAATTGCGCCAATTTTGTTTATTGTTATGAACTATTTTTCTTCTATTTAATGTCTGATTCTCTTTGAGAATCATCCCTTGTCTGGAGTTTACTCATATTTTTCATAAAAAATGATATATTTGAGAAAATTATTCGAAATCATTTGAAAACATATTCAAACTTAGATAACTTTTTAAACGTAGCTGATAAATCCTTGAATTAGTTTCAGAGGATGGTAGCACCGTTTGAGGCGAAACTAATACACGTATTAGTGCGACACACTTAGGTGAGTAGCAAACTCAACACTTAAAAACACTGTATATACGATATAGTTTGCTACTCGCCTGACAATGGAATCTTGAAACCGATTGGTGGAAATACCAGTTAAAATCGGTTGAAACTCCAAGATCAATGTATTTTAAATACCAAAATCGACAAATCAGCCGCACTGGGACTATGGTCATAATTAAGTTAACGATTAATTAACTAATTAATTATGAAGCAATGCAACTTTTTTAAAAGTTTAGAACAAACGCGTTATTAAAGTAAAGTTCTATACGGATTCTCAAACTTTTATTACAGATTTTTAACATTGAAAACATTGAAGAACTCATTGTTTATCTAATTTAAGTTTAATAAATTCATAAACTTTGTAATAAAAGCTTACGAATCCGTACAGAACTCTATTTTAACAACGCGCATGTTCACCTTGCTCGAAACTTTTAAAAGTTTTGCATTGCTCAATAATTAAATAACTAATTAATCGTTAATTTAATTATGATCATAGTCCCAGTGGCAGTTAATTTATCGATTTTTGTATTTAAAATACATTGATCTTGGAGTTTAACCGATTTTAACTGGTATTTCCACCAATCGGTTTCAAGACTCCATTGTTAGCTGTGAAGATATGAAAAATTGGATAGTTCTAAACTGTTAATAATCTGAACTTCCTTCCAATTTAAAAGTAATATTCAATACTTCTTACACTCATAGTCCTAAACTCTTAAACTTAAGGCTTAGATTAAAAAATATTAAATGACTAAAGCCTTAAACACAATATATAGATACTATGTTTTTATAAGTCCTCTTAATATTTAGAGACAGAAAAGAAGCTTCCCTTGCAGTCAAAGCTTCAACTGAAAAACTTATCTGAAGATTAATTACAGGTTTAAATGAGGCTATACTGGAGATGTTAACTATAGATCCTTTTGATTTTTCGAGATATGGCAGAGCGAGTGATATCAGCGAAAGAACCGATCTAACATTCGTATTCATCACAATATCAAATGCTTCCATAATATTCTGATCCTCCGCTGAACGGTATATAATAATACCCGCATTGTTGACAAGTATATCAAGTCTACCAAACTCATCAATCGTTTTATTGATCAGATTTTTGATATCGCTTTCGATCGTTAAGTCAGCTCTGACTTCAAGAACTTTCTGTTTTGAAAGTTCGCGACACTTTGCGCAACATTTTTTATTTTGGTCTCATCTCTTCCAGTGATGACAACATTCGCACCCAAAGATGCAAACTTTATGGCTGTTTCTTCGCCTATGCCTGAACTAGAACCTAACAGTTCAAAAGCAAAGTCACTTCAAATTTTCGAAACTTTAAAATTCTCTGAAAATTTTCAGTTTTCACGAAATCATAATCAGATTTCCTTAATGACTAACCTGTAATCACAGCTACTTTTCCTGTAAAATCCATAGTTCAATAAATTTTTTACAAACAATTTATGAAAAACTTGTATTTGTCACTGAAATTGATGATAGAATTGAAAGCTTGAGAAAACTTTAGCTAATCTCAAAATAAGGGCAGAGAATGTAGTAACTACTATTCTGCTAGATAACTGTTACCTTCTACTAATAGTTAAAATATAAGTTTCATTGAAACTTAGGAAACCATAAGCTAGTGGTAAGGTTGCGGGAATCTCTGTTGAGACATGAAAACCTGAATTAAGAGAGAAAAACTATTGGCTGGTTCTAAATTCTAACCAATAAGATTCTTATAAGCTAATTCTAAACCTTGAACAAATTGCTATTAACAGAAAATGAAAGTTTAAGATGCTACTTACTAATCAAGTTGTTAGAAGCAAAAGGATACAGAATAAACATTCTTTTAACAATAAACTTTAGAGCTAACTTAATCAAAAATTTATAATTTTGTCAATCTAAACTTCAAAGTTTTAATACAAATTCATGATAATTTTTGAAAACACAGTCTGACTGAGTTGTTGGCAATTTATTTCCCACATACAAGTGTGTTTCCTATAACCTGGTCAGACCGTATCCATATTACGATGTCCTTGTATATCTGACAAGAAGGCATCTTTTACTGCCATCACCAGCTGCTAGCAATGCACATTAAATGTTACCCCTATTTTATGACTTTTGACTAAAGCTCAGCACTTAAAAGATATATTAGGTAATATATTTAATGGTAAGCTACAATTTTTGAGCATTTTTATTCAAAAGATGAGATGTTAGTAAAAGATGTCCTTGTCGGGCTTTAAAAGTTCTGTCTGAGACGATCTCATAAGCATATGATGCGTTGTATGCAGTAACGACTTATAGTCTTATGAGCAGAAATGAGAAATCGCGTTTAAAGTAGCACAACTTTCAAATACATTTAAATCATTTATTTTCAATAATCCACCGAATTTCTCAATATTTTTCTCGTTTTTCTCCCATAAGATTGGATGTGATGTACGTTTCTTTTCATTTTCTTTAGACTTTTGCATCAATTCATTATTAATCGAGTCTATAGACATTTGTTTACTTATAACATAATTAGTGATATTTTTCAATTTATTTTTCAATAAATCACACATTTTAAGATTTTAAAAATCAAAACAAATGAACATAAACAAAAAATAAAGTTTTATTTCAAAGGTTTGTAAATAATTGACTCACATTTAACTTAGTATTGCATAAATAATTGAAATATGCAGTTAACACACTCATATGACGCATAAGTGCAAAACTACTCTTAGTTGTAATGCTTTTCTATAGGAATTAGAGACAACTTGTTTGCCGATTTAATCATATTTTCTTCGTTGGAACATATTATGAAAATTTGTCTGAATGTAAAGTAAGACCTAAACATTGATTTAGTACAATAATCCTCAAACCTTATATCTCCACACAAGTTGTTACTGAATCCAATGCATCATATGACGCATTCATACACAAGTGACAAGCTTTCTATCAAATAGCGAAAAATGAAACAATTCGCAAAAGTAGGCAAATACTCTTAAAATAGTTTTCTCCCAAAAATAAGCCAAAACTTTGAGAACAATGTTTACAAAGCAACTTTCCCAGAATAGTTAATTAAAATGGTTAATGAAAATCAAAATCCAAAAAATGAAAACTCGTTTTCTGAGAAAAGTTAGAAAAGTTTTGAGAGCAACTTTCTCTCAAAGAGTGGCTCTGATAGCAGTCCATTCTTTTAGCTCGTGATTCGTTTAGAAAACTATCGCTTAGAAACATCAATTTTTAAAAAAGGGATATGCCTGAGGACTGAAACAAAACAAAAACATCGCGATCTAACCAAAACAAAGTCAACAAAATGAGTGATCAATTCGATTCAAATTCATCTCGAGCATCATATCATTTGAAACAATTGACAACAATTATCAATGAGTGCGACAAAGATATGCAACTATTGAAAGAAGAAAATAAATTAATTAATAACAAATACAAACAATTGGAGGACAAGTATAACAATTTATTAAGTAATTATCAGAATTTGCAGCAAAAGTACGAACAATTGGAGAAAAAATTAGAGGAAAATGAATTGTTTGACGAACAGGTTGAATGTCAAACAGATTTTGGTCATAGTCTTGATGATAAAAATAATTGTCTTATGCCTTATGAGAAGACCTTTATTGGAGATATTCGTAAAAGTGATATCTTATGTGATGAATCAACTTGTGGATCAACTGATGGTTCGATTGATGTCGATCTTAGTCGTGAAGTGGACGAAGTTCCTGATTCTCTGGATAGTTCTCAGAGAGATCTCAATGACTTTGAAGATAATGATTGTATTATTGTTGAGCAAAAACTATCGAATGAATCGTTAGATGAAATTCCAGACTCTCTGACGAACTCGCCGATTACTGAATCAGAAAGAGTTGAGAAGTCAAAAGATTCTGAAAATGATTCGAAAGCTATAGAAAAGAAGACAAAGAGTACTAAGAATGAATCGAAAAGTATTCAAAATAAACTTAAGTCTAGTAATATTTGTAATTATTTTAAGGTGAAGGAAGAAAAATGTGAGAGAAGTATTGATGATAGAAATAATTTTTGTATTAAGGAAGAAAAAATTGATAAAAGTACTGATAGAAATGATTTTCGGGTTAAAGAAGAAAAGTGTAAAGAAACCGATAAGTTATTTGATATTAACACTGAAAAATGTGAAGCTAATTCTGCTGTTAAGACTGACAACAATGTAGTAATCAATGATAGAATTAATATTAAACGAGAAAAGAAGGAAAGTGTTGGTTCTCCTCCAGTCAAACTTGTTATTAAGACTTTGGGTCCGGCCGTCAGGAAGAAGGATGAGCGCAAGAAATTGAATGGATACACGTGTAAAGTATGAACCTTTTGGAGCAATTGTTTATTCACTTGTTCAACTTAGCTCAAAAGCTCTTTAACAGAGAAGATTTTAATTTTTAAAAATTTTATCTATTTTTCAAGCTTATTCTTAAAATTTTTATTCAAATATGTGGAGATTATTACAAAACTGAGATTTTTTGCTTTAAAATATCTTTAGATATGAAAACACTTAGTTTTAAGTTCAAATAATTTTTTTCAACTTTCTCATCCATTCATTTTGAACTCAACTAATTTTCTGTATTTAAAATTTATTACTTAACTGATATAACATTAAAATATGAAAAGAATTTGACGATATAAGAGATTTTTAAGAGCTATTTATTAGTGAAGATATTTAGTTTCGAGGTTCTATTTAATTTAAGCTATTAGTCCTTATGCAGATCAAAAATCGATAATTAATTCAATTTCTTTTAATAGGAATGCGAAGAGTATTACAAAACAAGAGATTTAACAGAGGATGAACTGAAGGAACGATTGAAAGCCTGTTCTCGACATAGAGCCAAATGGTCTCCAATTAAGTCTCCGCCGCATTTCTGGGACACAGACTTTCCGTCAACTCCCGAGTGCATAAAAAGAGGTCTTATGTTAATAGATGACAAGCCATCTCCTTATGTCACAGAAAGAAGAAATAAAAAGTCAAAGCAAACAAAACTTGATTTCAATAAAATTTAAACTGCCAAATATTTAGTGTTTTTCACAATATTTATATTATTTTTCAATTATCTTTTGTTCATAATTATTAAAACTTTGAATGACAATTATTTTTATATGCAATTTAACTGAAATACTTATTAGAAATAATAAATATACAATAATTTATCGCATTTCTAAAGCGAAAACTTAAATGAAATGAAATTACTATTAACTTTACATTTATTTCACTTATTTGCATAAAATGTCTTGCCAAAAGACTTTTCTACCTATGATCAATTCTTAATTAAGTTGTTGACTTATCAGATATTTTTGTTAAACTTTGAAACAACTATTAAATTAAAAAAATTGTATTTGTTCACAATTAGAACTAATAATCTGTTGCGATCCCAACTGTTTTCTAGTAAATAGGAACCGATTGGGATTCTAGTTCTTAATCGATCTATGACTACAAATTGAATTGGTTTTTTCTCGTTTCTCAACTTTCAAGCAGTCACGATTCTTCCCTACTATCAAAATAAGCGCAAAAATACTAACTTTTACACTATTTTACGACAAACTGCTGAAGAAAACTTAAATTTGAGATGAATCCATGGCAAATTTTATAAATAGTTTTATATATATATTGAAGAACATATATTGTTCATGAAAAACCTTAATTGGTGTTTAATCATTTTTTAAATAAGGTAATCCTCGATTAAAGCGCTTGAAAAAATATTAAGCACTCATTTATCTGTTAATCAAATAAATTAAAATGATAATCAAATCCAACTCGTTATATTTTAAGGTCTTATATCTTTTTGAGAATAATTTGACAGAACATCTTGCACAACTTTCACCTTTTTTCTAATAACTTTCTAATAACTATTTGCCCTACTTTGGCTGTCAGAATGCACAAAAAATTGGTAGCTCTAATCGTAATTCTCAAACGATTTCCCTGTTTCAGATATAGTTAGAAAACTTTTAAACTAATCCCAAACTTTACATATAAACTTAATTTCTCGATAATAAACTTTAGTAAATACGGTTAAAACTATCATTAGAGCCCTTAGGATATGTTCAAAGCTGACTGACATTGACATACTTTGTTCTCTAAGCTTTTATGTTCTGAACAATGCTAAACGTCAAATAAAATCCAATCAGAGACAATGAAATCAATGAGTCTAAGCGACAGAAGCTGTCAAAAATTGAACGTAATTTACGAATGATATTACGTAATACAAAAACTCTTTTATACGGAATGTTATCAAAACATCAATAATACAAAGCGTGCTATCGTTACTTGAATATGGTTAACTAAAAAAACTCAATGCATTTCTTTTTACTTAGTTATACATTATTTGCTTTAATAATAAATCTCTTGCGTAACTGTTTCACAGACACTAATCTCTTTGTTATCCTATCTGTTGTCAGGGATGGTTTTAATGACTAATTATTTTTATAATAAAGTGTTGAATAATTTTGATACTTAAGCAAATTATCTATAGTTTTATCTATGAGATAAAGAAGTAAGTATATAGTTTTATTTTGTAATTAAAAGTTTTTTATTTTCTTTTTTATTAATACTTTTGTATTTATGACTAAGATTTATGCTTTTTATCCACTCATTTTTTAATTAGAGTTTTGACTAATCTACCATCTTATTTTGCTCTTGTAATAAAATTTTTAATTATTTTAGTTATTCATCTATTAGTTATTCATTGTTTTTAAGTTTTAAAGCTTAAGTCTCAAGAAAATCAAATGTCATTCGATACCAGAAACGAGTTTTTAAAAGTCATTCAATTGTTTTTACTTCATATTCAGCTCTTGATCTCAAACTTGACTCAAAACTTAGGTGTAAACAAAAGTTAGTTAATTAATTGATTTTCTGATGCAGTTTGAGATCACTTAATAGACTTCATAATTAGGAAGTTTAGTATCAGAAAAATTGACTAATTGATTGTCGAGAAAATTTTTACAAATATTATCAAAAAAGTAGTAGACTTTTAAATAACTGAGTGAACGAAAGCAATTGAATCAAATATTTAGCTAAACATAGTTTCTAAAAGAGAAAAATTGTCTGACTTTCTGAAAAATTGATAGAAACGATTAATAGGAAGTCATTGATAATCAAACGTCATATTACCTTATATCAGATACAGTTTTATATGCAAGCCAGAGCATTTGATTAGGAAGTTTTCTACTGAAAACTAATCAGAAATTTCTCACTAGAAAGATACACTAATGGATAACTATTTACATAATTTGTCAACAAATCACTCTTAAATCCTATTAATGACTGACAAAATATTTATTTTTCAGAATAGGTTTTCAGTGTTAATAAAGTGTGAAATATAAAAGTTTGCAAAAACTTTATTAGAAAAAAGCGTACCTAAGCATAATATAGTTTGTGACTCAAAATCAAATAACAACTAATGTCTAAATGTATAGCTTTTTTGTTATATAGCACGTACAGAAAAATCTTAATGAATTACAAGCAATTTGTTTTTTATTGATCCAGCTCTATGTGTGCACACACTTTATGGCCTTTACTAGTATTCGTTAGATAAAACTTCATAGATATTAATTGTCAGAAAAAATCGAATAATAATTGCCTATCATAATTTCATAATTTCTAATCAATTCATACCTAAATCAAACAAAAAGTGATATCAAACTCTAATCAAGTTCTGTATTCTCAGTTATCGTTCAATTGAAAAGTTCATTAACAAAATTATTTTGAAATTCAATCTATTTTTGCTATCTATAAAAAATTAGTTGATTATCTAAACGAGAAAAATCTGTGATTATGTGAAGCACTATATGACTAGTTTCTGTGCACAGATTGTATTGATTTGTGTGTTTAATATTTGATTGATTTGTGTGAGACAAATTTTCTGAACAAAAGTCAAAAATCATGTTTTTCTATAGATTTAAACCAGTAGATAGAAAATGGCAAATGATAGTCGAGAAGCAAAAAATGCGACATCAGAAACAGAGACCTCTTCCCTGACATCAGTTCGTTCGCGAAGAGGCCGCGGAGTTTTTAGAACATTAACTAATCGTTTAAGAGTTGCGGCACATCTATCAAGAGCTCGAAGAGCTGAAGAATTGACAGAACCCACAATCGATTTAGTCATTGATGACCACGAACTCTATATCAGGCCTGACTTAAAGTCAAAGAGAAGTGATTCAACTGTTAATAACATGACAACTACTATGAGTACTAATAATAATAGTAATAACACTAAACTTCAAACCCAATCAACTCCTGGTTTCTTAAGCACTGATCGACAGATAAGTCGAATTTCGTATAATGAGAAAATATTTCCTAATAATAGATATATTTTATCTCATGGAAAGATTCACTTTTGGAAGAATTATGCGTACGGAGAGGTTTGACTTTTTTTTACTTACAATTTTATTTTAGTATCTTATACCTGATTTTATTTGATTTTTTGCTGAATCAATAATAGATATGTGTTATGCATCATAAACTCATTCAATTATAGCTCTTTTTATTGACTTGTTATAAGTTTGTAGTTTTCCAGGAGACAATTCAAAATTCGTTTTCTTTTTGAAGTTAATTTGCTTTATCTTATAAATTTTGTCTCTATCTTGAGATTTGATTGTTAATTTATCAAATTTAAGTTTACTCCAGCAGTTTTATTTAATTTTAAGCTTTAAGTCGAGAATAATAGAAAGTATTTCGTACACTTTTATAAACTTTTCATAACTTTTATCAAAGTTTTAAAGTTTAAGTTATTACAATTCACTTTATTATAATCTTATTGTCTTATTGTTGAATGATTCATATGTTCGAAAATTGAAATCTGGTACTTTGAATAATCTTCATAAATAGGGTCATCCATACATCAAAGTATCGCATGATGTCCACATTGAAGATATCGCTTATATAATGCACAGAAACTGGAGGATGGAATCACCACGAATTGTAGCGCTTATTATCTCAAACGTGTCATCACTTCATGAGTGGTCGAGCTCTAGACAAATGACTGCTTTTAAAAAGGGTTTAATGAAGGTCTGAGTCCAACAAACAATTACTAAATTAGAAGAATACTTAAATAAACTTGAGTTTTTGCTAATCAAAAGGCTGCTAACTCTACAAATATGTGGATATTTACGAATGGCATAAATATCGGGGCCTCTCGACTGATCGGTGATGCCGTTTATAATGAAATCAGGGAAACAAAAGCCTATAAATCAAAAACTCAGAGTAATACAAATCTGAATGTTGTCGGAATTATGAGAGAAGATCACTTGAGATATGGGGAAAATATTGGAGCCGACGGACTAGTAATCAGTTTTTTGATGAATATTCTATTAACTTTTATATGATTTTCGATTTTGAACGCATTTTTCTCATTTTTCTATAATGATTCCTCAATTATTAGGAAAGAGTTGAACTTCAAAATGAAGGCAATGCTCCCGAAGAAGGAAAATACGAACTAAATGATAATCATACACATTATATCATAGTTAAGGACAACACAGTTTCTAAGACAGGAATCAATTTATTTGCTTTAAGAATAATACAATACTTGTCAACAGTTGGTGGTAAAGCAGAGTTTGCTACAGATCTGGCTGATAGTGGAGGTTAAATTGATTGAAAATTGATATTGAATCAATAATCTAATAAATTGTTTTAATCTGAAGGCAACTCAGCTGATGAAGGCAGAAACGTAGAGTCATGTTCCTTGTCTAATATGGAAATACCTGTAGTTTCTATTGTAATACAAGGCGGTTATGACTGCGCTCGTCTTGTCTTAGACCACCTCAAGCGCCGAAATCCGGTTGTCGTACTTCGCGGTAGTGGTGGTTTGGCTGATTTACTTGCATTCGCTTACCTCGAAATGCAACAAAAATGCCGAGATCTGAGCAACACGTGGGATGCAGAATTTGTCGAATCATTTCTCAAGCCAGAACTGAGTAATAAAATAGTCAATCGTTTCCCGAAATTACGCGACAATACTTTGGCCCGAAATATATTTCGCGATCGGATTCTCGAATGTATTCGACTATCGAAACAGTGCGGAAGAATATATTTAAGTGTTTTAAATATGCATAACTCATCCTGTAATTTAGAAAATTTATCCGAATATTTATTAATGGCTCTATTTAAGTCACAACACGCAGAAAAGACATCAACTCCTAATGTCGAGTTATTGCTTAAAGATTTGTATTTGACTCTCGACTGGAACTGTCCTCATGTCGCTAAAAACGAGGTTCGTTTTAGAGAAGAATCAACTTATTCAAACTTTATTATCTTTGTGAAATCTCAGTAAAGTTTTATTAGATGTTAAAGTCTTTAATTTGGTTTTAAGTTTCAAGGCTTTTTTTATTGATTGTTTGTTCATAAGCTTTTATTTAAAGTAAATATTTTATAAAAAATTGTTATTTGAGTGATATCTTATTCTAAAATTTGTTGTAATAGCCATTTTAATTTCTATTTAGGTATTAAGTCGTGACCCGACGTGCATTTTAAAGTTAGAGAAATCCATGTTTGAGACTGCTCTGACTCGTCGGGATCGTGAAGAATTTGTAGACCTATTCCTCACTCATGGCTTCCGATTACACAAATTCTTGACTCCAAAAAGATTGAGAAATCTATTTAAGCGTATCCATGACGAAGAATTTTTTCGTTCGGTCTGTTGGGAAGGAGTTTTGGGCCATTCGTTCGGCAGTAAACTTAATAAAGACTTCATTGATATAGATCTGAATTGGCTGATCGAGTCATGCACTGATTTACATAAATTTGTTTCGTCACAAACTCTATACTTGAATGTTATGGGTTTATACCCAACGGACGCGGCCTCAGCTGAACGTAAGGCTTTGACCATTTTGACGATGTGGGCCGTATTTGCTAACAGACAAAAGTTAGCCAAAGTCCTGTGGAAACATTGCGATCAACCCATTCATTTAGGTTTGTATTTTCAACTATTCCAAAAATACTTATAACTATTAAATCAATTTTGATCTCAAACTTTATATTTGAGAACTTCAGTAAATTTTTTATCAAAAACTGAAGGTTTCTGAAAAGTTTTTTACTATTAATAGAAAAATTCTAATCATAGTATTGAGATTAAGCATTCATATCACTTAAACTGTCTTCTAATAGTTTTTAGAAATTAAGCAAATTTTAATCTCAACTCTAATTATATAAAATTTTAGCAATTGTCTCTCTGTTAAAAACAAGAATAACTAAAGTTTTCAATACCAAACTTGAACTTAGAATTTTTCAACATTTTTCTCATGATATCCATTATTCAATTAGTATTCAAACTCATTATTAATGTATAAATTTATGAATGCTTTTCCTTTATTTTGATATTATTTTTGCAAACTTATTAATCAATGAATATACAAAACCTTAGGTCTTGTAATATCAATGATGTTGGAGCGCCTTTCATGGTATGTCGGTGAACAAAACCTAAAAACAGAGCTCAAAGACCCATCAAAACTATTCGCCGATTACGCAATTGGTGTTTTAGACGCCTGTTTCTCTCAGGACGAGACACGAGCCAATGATGTCTTAAGCGAAGAGAGTTCTGATTGGAATTACAAAACAGCCGTCGATATCGCAGCCAACGCCAGACTCCGAGCATTCTTAGGCCATCCATGCTGTCAAAAATGGTTGACAAACACTTTTTTGGGCAACATAAGGCTCCGCGAAATGAGTTGGGGTTTCATAACGATTCCGCCATCCTTTAAGATCTTGTTATCTGCTCTGTTCATAATTCCGATGTATATTTGGGTCCGTTTTCGAGAAGATCCGAAATCGGTTGCGTATTTTGACAAAACTAATGAAGATTTGGAAGACGAAAGAGATGCAGTTGATGAAGAACAACATCTGATTAATCCCGAAAGTGACGGCCGCGGCGGAGGAGTTGGTATCGGTGTTGGGCCTAATGTTGGCACAAGCAGTCATGTTGCTGGCGGTGGAGATAGTGTTGAGAATATTATATTCACAAAACCAGTCGAACTCGTGACCAAAAATATTGATAACATCACAAAACAAGGCAAACATTACTCAACTTTAATACGCCAAAGAGAACTGTTTATCAAAAGACAGCCTCCGCTATGGAAAATGGTTTACCTTATGTGGAACGCACCCATCACCAAGTTTTGGACTTTTCAGCTCTTTTATATCATATTTTTAGGCATGAATTATGAAATTTTGAATTATTTTTCTGATTAGGTGATTAATTGATAATTGAATTTCTACATTGGACAATAGGTTTATTCAGTGTAGCGCTTGTATATCCCGGCTGCGGCAACTATTATTTAGACGCTGGTGTCTGCGCTTGGACTGGTATTTATTATTCTTCATTTCAATTATCGCAGTTTACAAAACTAATTTTGATTTTCAATTCATATTAGCCTTAATTTTGATCGAATATATTCGGCGGACTTTCATATTATACCGAAAGTACACTTCAGTTCCAATGGTTTTCAAATGCATGGAAATTGTGGCCATAATTGTATTCTGTGTGATCTACACATCTGGTCGTGTCTTCGGTTACAGCATATACTCGCCTTACACAATGAAAATCATGCTATCATTTGGTTTACTTTATTTCTACTATCGGTTATTTGCTGTTCATTTACCGATATCTCCAACTTTGGGTCCACTCCTTTATAGACTGAGATTGATGGTGACCGTAGACTTCATCAACTTTATGCGAATGGCTTTGTTAGTGGTTTGCAGTTCCGGCGTTGTAATTCAGGCTGTTATGTATCCCGACTCAGAATTAAGTCTTGAGCTGTTCAGAACTGCATTTCATCGGGCTTTTTTCACTCTATTCATAACACCTGTTGATGAATTGAAAGGTATTTTGAAATCATATTTTTATGATAAATTACAAACTAAACCTTCAATCATGTTCATTTACTCTTTTTTCTTATAAATCGGGTTTTGATTACAAGCATCGATTAATCAAAAGTCGGTGGATTTGAAAAAAGTTTTTATAAAATAATTGAATTATCATTTACATTATATGAGAACTAAAACCAATAGATATTTAGACATTAGGTTCAGTCTAGAGTTGAGTTAGTGATTAGTTAATTGTCATAACTGGAGTTAATAACTTTAATATAATTGAGTCCACGAAAAAGTAAACCAAAGCGAGCCTTCACCATATTTTTGTTCATTTATACTTGCATTCAATCTTTGAGCGATTAATCTCGAGATGTGAACATTTAGTTCACCGATGAATTCATCATTGTTCTTATCCTTATCATAAATACGGAAGCCAATGATACTTGTAGTAGTTGTTTTATTCTTGAAACTTTGATTCCATTCAGGATTGTTGTTATTTTCCATCACATCCGTTGAACCAATTTTGATGTTATCCAAATATACATCAACAAAAGGGTCACTTGATCTCCAGATATCTTTATCCGGAACTGTAGCACGATTTACTGTAATTATAGCGAAAATATAATCGGTTTGTCGAGTAGTTGTCTGTATCGTTGGTGCCGTTGTTGTCATTGTCGATGTGACTGTCAATAATTGAATCCACTCTTTGATCATATCTTCATTATTTGTTGAATCATTTGATCCAAACTTCATATTGTAATTAACTAAATTTTCAGTAGTTTCTTTATTACCGATTGACTTTTCGCTACTTTCGATTAAATCATTTACAGCAATGATTCGCAACTTTATTATAATCAAAATTGCGAATAGAGTCAAAGCCAAGATTGATGCAATTATTATAAGTCTTTTGGTCTGAACTAACTTCATATTGATCTGTCTTTGAGTTGCCACGATAGCGTGAATATCATCGATTGTCTGGATTATATTTTCATGTTTGGACCTCACTCCGAATATTATCTTCTCTTGTTTCCCCATCGCTTCTTCGAAACCAACTTGTTTAGTCTGAAAAAATGAATTTTTAAGAAGTTTTCGTTAGGCATTTATAGATATATACAGTGTTTTTCGATTGCTTTTAACGGAACTCTTTAACGGCTCCGAAATAACTTTAACGTTTTGTCAAAACTAAATAACAGCAAGTGCTTCTTATATATAACTGTTAAATGTTTACCAAATTTGCAAATTTAACTAAATATGAATACAAATCATATATGAATTATAAAACTAAAACTATATCCACATTAATCTCATCCATAACTTAATGGTTTAAAATGTGTTTACAATTGAATAAATGTTTGCAATTCGATGCACTGCTAAAAGTAATCGATTGCGTTATTTAGTTTTGACGAAACGTTAAAGTTATTTGCATTTAAAGTTATAAAAGCAATATAAAGTTGAAAGCTTATACTAAACTTTAGTACTTACTGTTCCTCTTTATAATACGATCGAATTAAAACTAGAAAGTTTGATAACAATTAGAAATTGTTTACTTCAATGTATGGGTCATTCTGGGAGTTTGGGAGTTAGCAAAGTCAGATTTACTGTTAGTTTGTAGTATCAGAAAGTTTTGTCGCTCTTAATTATCCTGTCAATATGAAACTGATGGGTCAGTCGATCGTATGTTCACATGATTATTGTTATCGAGATCCGCTCCGATATTCACTGAACTCACTTGTAATGACTCATTAGTCTAGCACTTATTTGTTGCATACTTGTAGATTTCCTTTTATTAAAAGGAACATAATTCTGATTATCTTAAATGTTTTGATTATTTAATTGAATTGTTTTTGCTGCCTCAACTTTACTGTTATTTTGAACTTTTAAAGTTATATTCTATGAATGATATGACTTGAATCAATAGAAAGCGTTAACTTCTGCCCCAGAAATAGTACTAGAAATGAATTGATTACTATTTTATCGTTATTTTCAACCAATATTAGTAATTATTATAAGAAAACTTTTCTCATTTGGCTTTTGCGTTGGGAATAATGAACATCTAAAAAAATATTGTATTGATGAACACATGCAATATATAACGTCCTGATAGAGAAATCCGAACGAAAGTTTAGTTATTGATTCTTAAGATATTATAATGAATAGTATTCTAATACTTTGATATAATTTTAATGATAGTTTAATGAATATTATAAGACTAGTTGTGAGATGATAGGACTTCTCATTCAGTTACGGTGGACTTTGTCCTCAAACTGAACAATTTGGTTTTGGCAGTACGAAAGTCGAATATTTCTTAATTATTTTTAAATTAAAATGATATTTTCAATTTAATTTAATAAAATCGTATTAAAATACACGAATACATTAATAATCAACTAAATGGAATTGATAAAATGCATTTATAAAATGTCTGCAGCAGTAAAATAATTTTTTAAAATGTAATATTTAGCGTTTTGCTTGACATGTGCTGAAAGACCATAGACATTAATATTATATGCCAAAGCGCTTTTACGGAACTCATTTTTGGTCAGCGATATTTTTGTTTTCAATGCACTAATAAATTATTTCGATATTATAACGTGAATGTCCATATGTTAACCTTTAAAACGACACGTTATTTAAATATAAAACAGTTAAATCTATTTGTGATTTTTGTGAAAATATTTTGTTCGGATTTCTCTATCAGGACGATACTATCAATAGTTACAAATTAATAACTGAAGAGTAATTCAAAGAAGAAAATGAAACCTAAAAATAAAACTTTTCTAAATTGCAGTCAAGTCCGAATGCGACAAATACGTGATTAACTCAACTTCGGGCTTTTGTCACGCAAGCATTTACAATGAGACAAACTTGTCGTGTCCGACAACTGGATTCTGGCCATACTTTTTCTCAATACAGTATTTCATATTCTTAAAGCTAATTCTAATGACATTGCTCTACGCTCTATTCGCTGCCACCGCTTCTAAACTACAGACAGAAACTGATAATATCTGGAAATTTCAGAGATATATATTAGTCGTTGATTTTGCTAATCGGTTACCACTTCCGGCACCGCTCAACATATTTTGTTATATTTATTTCATATTGAAATGGATCTACAGATCGATTACTTGCTATTATTGTTGCAGAAAAAAGGATCAAATCGTTAGTTGAAAAGCTTTTATTTTTCGTTTTTATCTCTTTATCAATGGTCTGTTTTTCTGCCGATAGGATGGAAAAAGCAATTTACTAATGCCCATCACTGAAGAAAGCGATAAATATTACGCCCGACTCTCCGAAGAAGACTACAATTTTTGGAGACATTTGGCGCGCGAGTTCTATGACAAGGAAGAGATCAAAAACGAAGACTCGAATATAGCGAAGAAGGAATGGGAAGCCGTCCAGACTATAAGTGAAGAGATTGAACACGAAAAGAAAGTTTTGAGACAATTGAAGGTTTGAGTTGAGAAATAATCTGTTCGAACATTTATAACGAAACATAAGAAAAAGTTTAGTTAAATTTAATGATTCTTTAAACATTTGGTTCATTCATAGCTAAAGTGAATGGCAAATGCGATATGAATTAGAAATCACTTAATAATTAGACTAACCTAAACTTGAAAAATGAATTTTCAACAAAAACACTTGAGTCGAAAGAGGTTTTTTCTGATATCTAAAACCAAATAAAACCAAAATCTATTTGGAATAAGAGATAAAGTTGAATATCTACTTTTGAATATAGGGAAAAGTGACCGAATTAGAGCGAATGATGACTCAGGCGCATGTCTATCTCGAAAACATAAAGCATTTATCGATAAAAAAGCACGGCTCCGATAGCGGCATAACTACTGGTACACATTTAGTGCACTTCTTGGCGCGACATTCGCCATATTTGGGAACTCGTGTCCAACGGGTACCCGTACCCGATAAATACGTGCCGTGGGAAGTAATGTGGATCGACTACGACCCCGTGGCCTACACTAAACCAAAAATCGATTTTCCTATCAATATTCAGTCACAAGTAGACGAAGATATACTACTTCTACAAGAACTACAGATCGAAGAGGTCACGTCCAAATTACCGATTCTTCAGTGGAACGCCAAGTCTATTAATCCTGCGGGCATTACAATTGACAGGCAGTCATGGATTGTGACTGAATACGGAAATAACTTGGTTTATAGATTAGATAGTGGAATTCCTTTGAATCCGTTCGGTAGGACTGGTCTTAGAGGTCGTGGAGCTCTGCCCCGATGGGGACCTAACCATTACGTTGTGCTTATTATTACCAGGTTTTGAAAATACTTTTAACATTTTAATCATTTTTTGTGTTTTAATTATTTATTTTTCTGACTAGATGGCAATCGCTTAAGACATCGTTCGCTGGTGGAAAATTTTTGGAGTTTGTTGTAGAAAGAACTGACAGGAGAGATCAATTATCGCTACCAGTCGTTAGTTTTGTTGATTTTCTTGTTAATAATTGTTTCGAAGTTTTAATTTAACATCTGATAGCTTGCTTATAGAAGTGAACAAATAACTGCTTTTATTATATTCGCTTATCGCGTTTTGGCGATTCATTACATAATTAATTGATTTCCTATTCGTTGAATAGCGATTTATTGCTGGTGAAAGTGTTTACTTAGACTTACAATCACTATTCAAGACAAGTGACAACTGGACCAATAGTGAAGAAATGATACAATTTTTCAAGAGCGCAGTCATTTCAGTCCAATCACCGACTGGTGACCAACCGAGTGAACTGACAGCAGGCCTGCTGACAGCAATACATGGACTCAAATACGAGAGATCAATGGTTGGCTACTTTGACGACCCCTTAAACACTGATAATTCGTGGAAAGAGATCGAGTTATGGCATTTTCACTACACTGGACCTGAATGTCTGTCCGATAGTATGCAAACCTCTTGTATTCATTGGCGTATTGTCACTGAAGATGTATTTATCAAACTGCCTCTAAGTCAGGCCACTCTTATGCAAGATCTGACTCATAAACTTCAACCCGCAATACTTTAAGACGAATCCTCTAACCATTTCAGTCTTCGATCCAGTAGTCATTCTGAAAAATGTTAAAACTCAGTTTTGTGAAAAGTCGAGTTCCTCTGCTAGTGTTTAACTCTTTTCTGGACCTTCTTCTTTATTGATAGTAATTCTGACTTTTTTGAACTTATATTTTCTAAGCTTTCGAAATTGATCACTCATTCAGAACTTATTTGAGGTCGACCCAAGTTTTGCGACCAATTTGACATTTATGAAATTTCGCGCAGTATTTTTTTTTAACAAAAGTGGTTAAAAGTAATGACAGCATAAAAAGTTACCTTTAAATCTAAAATGGAATATAATCAAGTTTTGCATTAAAATTTAAATTAAATTATGTATTTTATTATACAAATAATTGAATTATATAACATAACTATTGTGATAGAAAACTGTTGAACTGTTACTTATATACAAACTGTTCGTTAATTCATAATTATATTAGACTATAACTTGATTTTGATTTTTAGTTTTAAATATTCTCCTAAAGAGTCTTCGTATTGATGTAGATAAAGCTAATTTCTAAGAAAAGCTGATTCTATGAAACGCCAAATTTTTTGTATACATAAATGCTTTAACAAATAAATACATTTAAACTTTAAAATAGACTAAGTTAAAGAAATATTGCATTTAAACTAATCAGGTTACGTTTTTCAAGATGTAAACTCAGAATTTTAAGAACAAACGGGAACCTACGTTAAGCCATTGTGCGTGGGCAAGGACTTTTGACCTTGTGGTTCGATGGCAAATATAGAGATACATCTTCGACCAAAATATTAGTTCTTAGCTACTTTCGGTTCAGAGAAAAAATTCCTCACCTTTTTAACGTTACGTCTATGGGAGAAAAATTAATTTCAAAGAATCATTTGAACCACCCTCTGATTAGTTTCTTTTTGGGTTTTCGCTCAAAAATCAATAAAAATAAGGGAATGATTTTGGGAAAGTTTCAGAGTGTGTCAAGACCTGGAACATAGTGAAATCGACTATAGAACTTTTATATGATTTTCATTGTATAATAGTAAAAAATGGGGTTAAAACCCTAGATCTCGAACTATTATTCATTTCTAGTTGAGATCCTTAGACATAATGTCTAGAACCCACGTTGTAGAGTCCAAAGGTCGATACATTAACCACTGGGCAGTATCGACTACCGGAATGAGAGAGTTTTTGAGTCTTTCAAGTCTAATACTTTAGGTACTTGATTATTGAGTGACATGAAAATACCCTAAATTGAAATTAACTTCTAGAAAATGCAAGGATTTTTGTGGTTTTTCCGAATTTTTTAGGGACTTTACCAGCTTCGTATGAAAAATCCCTGACCCATGGAATGAAGATTCCCTAAATCCTCATAGCCCTAACAATGTTGAAAAGCTCCTAATTATTTTCGAAAACTCTTAAGAGTTTCCCTTATAAGAATAAGGATTTAAACCTGTATGCAATGAAAATCATATAAAAGTTCTATAGTCGATTTCACTATGTTCCAGGTCTTGACACACTCTGAAACTTTCCCAAAATCATTCCCTTATTTTTATTGATTTTTGAGCGAAAACCCAAAAAGAAACTAATCAGGGGGTGGTTCAAATGATTCTTTGAAATTAATTTTTCTCCCATAGACGTAATGTTAAAAAGGTGAGGAAATTTTTTTCTCCGAACCGAAAGAAGCTAAGAACTAATATTTTGGTCGAAGATGTGTCCCTATATTTACCATCGAACCAGAAGGTCAAAAGTCCTTGCCCACACACAATAGCTTAACGTAGGTTCCCCTTTATCTTAATACGCTCGAAGAAAAAACGAGCACAAAATTAAGCTTACATGTAATACAAAAGCAGTTTTGCTTTTCAAAATATATTGCAAGGAAAGTATCGAATTGTAAATCTCAGAATTTGATGACAAATGTTTTGTAAATTAATTTTAAGGTCCTGATTACGAATCTGAAGTTTATTTCTGTAGAAAGTGAAAACTTCGTACTTTTTCAAGCATCTTCATAGAGGCTTGATCAATGTGTAAATCTCAAAAATAAATGAAAATAATGTCAAAAACTAATTCAGCAACAAAAGGGCATACTGGACTTATTGGTAACTAGGAAGCTACTAAATTAGCAAAAGCTGGCTGTGATCTTCCAGATGAGAATATAAAATACAAATACTTTTCAATGAGTTTTGCAAAAAATACATGAGAGAAATTAAAATTAATCAATGGGGGGATTTATGGAGTTAAAAAAATAAAGGATTAATTAAATTTTTTTCAACAATTAAAAGTGGAAGCAAAGTAAACATAGATTTCAGCAGCATAATATCACAGTTTCTTAGCGAGCATGGACGTTTCAATTTTTATCTTGAGAGATTCAAAATAAAAGAGAATGCTCAATGTGCCTGTGAAAAGGCTATTGAAACTGTTTGGCATATCATATATGGATGTAAAATGTATATTAACAGAAGGCAGCCCTTAATCAACGAAACTTACAGGCTAGGAATGCAGTGGCCAATAGCACCACATCATCTTATCAAAGAACGAAGAACTTATATTGAATTTGTTAGATTCCTAAATACAATTTTAAAAATTTATAAAAATTACATAATTCAGATTTTATTAGTATTGTATAAATCGACTACCAACTAATTACATAAACTATAACATTTAAGTTCATCGCCAGAGCTATACACAAGTGGTACACTGAAAAGCAAACACTTAATAAAAACCAACCAATCAATCAATCAAACTAGTTCAGTGGAGCTAAATTTAAATATCGAATTTATTTTTTCAGAAAGCTACACCTTAACTGGCAAAAGTATCACAAAAATGTAATCTATAAAAAGTATATCAAACCAAGAAGGTTTGTACACCAACTTTAGTTAATGAATATCTGCTATAAACATTGCGAACAGTATTAGTAGCAATTATGATCATTAAAGTTGAATTAAATCCTATTGAAATTATCAAATATTTCAGGATACTTACTAGGACTTTAGAGGTGTCCCACGAATTCTTAAATGAAATTTTTCTAAAATTTACTTTTTTAAAAGACATTTTAAGTTCGAATGATAAAAAATGCTGAGCATAACATTCTATGGTAATATAAGTATATATTTAATAGGAGTCTATACTATTATTATACGTATTTATTCATGTATGTGATAGTATACAAAAAATGAGTGAAACAAAAAATTTTTCTACAAACACCACAATTAATAAAAGATATTTCTTTACAATTAGGTTCACAACAATGACTTAAGCCAAAATCAAAACAAATTTCTTTTGCAGTATCAAATTTTTCAGGTCTCTCTTCTGTATATCTACAACTTATGCCACGAATATCTTAACATACGGTAAAAAAGCGTTGACTGGAACTGATTAAAAATTAGTGACTGCATTTTAATGATATTATTTCTTAAATGCGATGACATTTAAATCCTCCAGTAAAACATGATTATACATCTTTTTTGTAAAGTACTTCCATTGTAAAAAAAAGTACAATATCTGCCGGTTGGATAATAGCTGTAGTTCCTGGAGATACTACATATGTAATGCTATTAATGGAAAATTGAAGTATTACTACGCATTTAAAATGTAATTCTCAGCATTTCTTACAGCAATAACTTTTGTTCTTTTGATATTTTAAATAAATTGAGATATATTTTATTAGAAAATTCGTGGGACACCTCGAAAGTTTCTAGTTAGATAAATGCCCTGATTTATATCAACAATTGTTCGCTTGAATGTATTTTACAATTATAAAAAGTGGGCTCACTTTTATATCAAAATTATGCTTTTCAAATAGTTTCTTTATGGTGTGAGATTGTAGATCATTCTGAAAATTTCCAGAACAATATATAGAGGCTTCTAGAATGTTCCAGAATATTCTAGAATATTTAATAGACTACTAGAATATTTAAGAAATTTTCAAAGAATTTCGTAAAATTTGCCTGACATAATATACATTCAAATTCTTCAAATCTATTTAAGTTATATCCAGACTCTACCAAATCTCTCGAATAGGCTCGAATCGTGCAGTGAACCATTCATACGGAGGACCTTAAAATTAGCAAATACATTTTAAAAAATCTTAGATTTCCACTTAGACAATTTCATTTAAGAGATTTACACTTCAATTATTACTTGCAAACCAGCTATGAAGGTGCTTGAAAAGTATGAAGTATTCACTTTTTGCAAAATAAACTTCATATCTGCAATCTGGGCCCTAAAATTAGTTTATAAAACATTACTCATCAAATTCTGAGATTTACACTTCGATACCCTCTTCATGAGTATATAAACTAATCGCGTAGTTATTATGCTTTTTAGAATTTAATATAATTTGCATAAATTAATACACTTAGTAAAAATACAAACGCTAATTCAAAACTATAGCAAAAAAAGTTACTCGAAAATATACAGGCATCTCGCCTAATTGTCCACCACGCCAATATGGGTATCAAATTAAAGTTTATGAAGCGTAGCATCAGAAGAAAAAGAATTTTTCAAAAATACAATGTCTGAGATAAGATATGAATTTAAAAATGTATTTAGTATCAAGAATTAATTATATTCAAAAAGCTTGTTAGCATTATCCAGAGAATACTAAGTGAAAATGAGCTTATTTAAAGTGACTAGAGGTGCCCCAATTATTCAGAGTGTGCATCAGTGCTTTCTAGGACCAAACAGATATCATTCAAGGATGCTGCTGGTCCTGGAATCTCAGGTACGTGCCTGTCATACCCAAGATACTAAAGAACCGTCATAATGTGTGCATGGCATGCGACGGTTCTAAGGCCATTTTTGCACTGACAATAGTACTCGACTATTTCCTCAACACTGGTTTTAGCTATACCTACTAAAACGTAATGAAGGCATAGCCATTATCTAAAGAGAAGATTATTCTGTAGCTTTTATATATTATTTCAGAAGAGATCGAAATACTTTAGTGTCTTTCAATAAGGATTTTGCTTAATTATTCTTAAAATAACGATGATAAATATTGATTTTTTAGTTTTTAAACGTCAATCTTAAGAAACTCATCTTCTCTCAGCCATCATATTTTTGAAAATTTTTTCCTTTTTAGGTTCTACCCTTCACAAGCTTTAATTTGATACCCATATTGGCTTGGTGCACGATTAGGCGAAATCTGACTAACTCCTTTAATAGCAAATTTCTATAAACGAAATATAGATAGAGGAAAACCAAATGCTGTCAAGTCTTTTAAAGACAGAAAGTGGGCATAAGAACTGCATATCATATAATAAGTCGAATATAAAATGAAAAATAACTGAACAAACCTGACAGTGGTTGAAAGCCTAAGAAATCAAAAAGAGAATGAGAGAATAAGTTGAACAAAACAAAACGAATTTTAAAAGTTATGCAAAATTGGAAATTCTAAATGTTTTCTAAAGAACTGCTAAAAGTTATTTAATTAAATATGGAATCAAGACGTTTGAATGAAAAGCTGCTCAAAGAAATAATAAAATTAAAAAAATAAAGCGAAGAAGTGTTTAAATAAGCTAAGAGATCGTGCACTTAAGTCATCACTAAAAACGCATAATTGAAGACGACGAAAGTTATCTGACAATTGATGGTTCAAATGGTTACACTAGTGCTTCATATTTTGCGCGTCCATCACTTAAATCTGAATTTTTTGAATAATTTATCGAAAAACTTAAAGAGAAATGAGGAAATTAGTAAAAAACTATTTCTAAAGCCATTGTTGTGAGCAGTGTTGGGTGATTAGCTCAGCTAGCTTTTAGCTTTGAGATCTTAGCTGAGCTAAAACAAGGCTAAAGTCTAAATAAATTTTTAGCTCTGAGCTAAAGACTAAAGCTAAGATCTAAATTTTGAACGTGAGCTAGACCTAAAGACCAGGTAACTTTTAGTCTTTTAGTCATTGAATTTACATGAATGTAACATTAATGCTAGAATGAAACCATCATATTACTCATTTTAATGAGACAATGCAAATATAACTAGTCTTTGTTGACATGTGCTCTCAATTTTTTATGGTTTAAAATGATTTAATTAAAATATGGAAGAAATTGATTGTGTTGATTTGACAGAACCTAATAGTAATTGTGATAAGAGCGAAGAAAAATCATGGAAGTGGAGTCATTTTGAAAAATTTAATGCTCAATTAAGATGTAATGAATGTAAAAAGTGCTTCAGTGCTAAAACAAGTCATCACTCATTAAAATATCACATTAGAAGTCATGAAAAAGTGAAAAATAATACGACTTTAGAGAAATTTTTTCCACTCAAAAGTAATGAGAAGAAATCGTTTGAAGATTGTTTGTTGGAATTTATAATAAATGGTCAGCACTCTTTTCGTACAGTTGAAGAAGAAAGTTTTGTCTCTATGCTAAAATCACTTTCAAATGACATTAAAATTCCTACTCGAAAAACTCTTAAAAGTCATGCTGCATTAAGGTTTGATAATTTGAAAGAAAAATTAATTCGAGAATTTATAAATTTCAATCACAAAATAGCACTAACAACTGATATTTGGACTTCCAGTAACATGAACTCATTTATGTCCATTACAGCTCATTTTATTGATAAAGATTTTAAAATTCAGAATATTTTGGTGGATTTTTCGCTAATTCCTTACCCTCACGGCGGACAACAGATTATGGAAAAATTGAAAGAGACAATTATTGAATTTAAAATCGAAAATAAAATAATAGCGATCACATCTGATAACGCGAGCAATAACATAAAGGCATTCAAAATTTTGAAAAATTGGCTTAAAAATTATTCATCAGAAGAAATAATTTACTTTCGCTGCTTCGCTCATGTCATTAATTTGTCAATTAGAAGTGGAATTTCAGTTTTTCAAAAAGACTTGGAAAGTTTAAAATCGCTGTTAAGTTTTATAAAATCATCTGTCAAGAAAACTGAGTTATTGGCGAAAACTTGTGTAACCCTTGGAATTAATTATTATAAGCCTAAAGTTAATAACTTCACCCGTTGGAATTCGACATTTGAGATGCTTGAATGCGCTTTAAAATTAAAACTTGCAATTACTTATTTATTGATTCAAAACCATGAATTTAAAGATTTTAAAGTATCAGAAAAAGAATGGGATTATTTTGAAAATTTGAGAAATTTCTTGGAACCCTTTAAGGATGCGACAGATATGGTTTCAGGATCAAAATATGAAAGTTGTTCGACAATTATACCAATATTTGATGGATTAATAGCGCATATAAATCAAGATGAAGAAATTAATGAAAGCCTGAAGATGTGCAGTGAAAAAATTAAAGAAAAATTGCTTGAATATGAAAACTTGCTAAAGAATGATTTTTGCATTTTGTCGACAATTTTGGATCCACGATTTAAATTGGAACATTTTAGGGACAATCAAGAATTTTACAGAAATTCAAAAGAGTTATTACGTAAATTTTTTGAAATTTATGAGTTGAAATTTCCTAAAATTACCGAAAATGATTATGATAAAAGATTAAGTTTTAAAGAATCAATTTTTAAAAAACAAAAGTTAGGTAATAGAAAATCTGAAATTGAGATTTATATTGAAACTTCACTAGAGGACTCAAAAATTGAGCCGATTTTATGGTGGAAAAATAATGATCAAAAATTTCCTATTTTATCCAAAATGGCCTATGATTTTTTAGCAATTTCTGCTACGAGTGTTCCAAGTGAACAAATATTCTCAAAAGCAGGAAATACCATAACTAAAAAACGAAATCGTTTAGATAAAAATACTATGAAAATTGTTATGCTATTACAATCATGGAATTTGTATTTCAACAATAAATAATTAAATTTCCCAATTTTTGAAGGCTATAAAGCTATAGTTTGAGCTAAAGCCAAGTAAAAGGCTAAAGCTAAAAGTTAAATAGTGTTTTAGCCGCCAAAACTAAAAGGCTAAAGAAATGCTCAACACCTAAAGCTAAGGGCTAAAGAAATTCTTAGCTTTTTAGCTTTTTACCCAACACTGGTTGTGAGTGAGCGGGGCGATCTGAGGATACCAATATAACCCCCGTTTTGTGGTCTCATATTATAGCCAAATATAAATTATAAATTATCTATTGTCTAGGAGATAATCAATTTTTTGCGAATTCTTTTAATAATGGAGCCTATGGAGGAATGAAGTTTTCAAGAAATCTTTTGACCCCCCTTTAGTATTCACTATTTCGGTAAAACTTCTAACATATGTTCAGTTCTATGCAGGAACATTATAAGTCCTGTGCATTGATTGCGGACTAAAAAACTTTCAAATAGTTCAATAAAATGACTAAACTTTTGCAAATCAAAACAAAAAAAATTAATAATTAATTAACCTCTAATTTAAGTTAAAATCCATTTAAACAACTATTTAAAGAATTGATTATAGATCTGATGGAAATGTATTTTTCTCTACTGATTAAGAATTAGGAAAACAAAAAAATATAATTTGTTGAGTACAGACAAATGTAATTTAATCAATTGCTTTAACAATATACCAATCGCTCCTAAATCTACTATAAATCCAAACAAAATCAAAGATGTAAAGAGTTTATAAAAATATATTCCACACGAAAAAGAATTTTATATTAATTTCTTAAAAAACTTTGAATAAAAATACATTTAATTTAAATATTGATTGTCATTTTAATTGTTATTTAATTTTTAATGTAATATATTTGCTAAAGTTTTATAAATTTCTTTTATAACAATGCACAGGACTTATAACGTTTCTGCATAGAACGGAACATATGAAGGTGAGGGATTAAAGTTAATTTTGAAAGTTTCATGTTGGGATTCGACCGCGATCATGACGAACTAACAATGCAAACTTATCCGTATATTCCAATAAAATTCAAAGGGCAGTAATGGCTTTCAGACATTTCTAAGAGAAACCACATAGAAATCTTTCAAAAATAGAACTTAAAATAATGTCGAATTTTAAATAAGAAAAACATCGAAAAAAATGAATTTTTATTTTCAAATACTTGTGTAAAAAGTCTAGGTCCAGATTTTCCTCCACCCAATACACTCACTAGAATTACTAATTTCTTGATTTTGAGATTGATTTTGCATTTTGTTATTCTGAATCTATTTGAATAACTAAGAATCATGTGCGCGACTTTTGTTATATATTCGAAAATTGACATAATTTTTTCTTACAGTTCATAACTTTATTGAACTCTCGTATATATTCATATTGTTTTATAAAATTAACTGTGAAAAACTTCGTAGTAATTATTTAAAAATAATGCAAGTGCATTTTATATTTCAATTAACACAAAGTTATTTGTTCTTAAAAGATTTCTATATGGTTTCTCTTAGAAATGTTTGAAAATCATTACTGCCCTTTGAATTTTATTGGAATATACGGATAAGTTTGCATTGTTAGTTCGTCATGATCGCGGTCGAATCCCAACATAAAACTTTCAAAATTAACTTTAATCCCTCACCTTCATATGTTCCGTTCTATGCAGAAACGTTATAAGTCCTGTGCATTGTTATAAAAGAAATGTATAAAACTTTAGCAAATATATTACATTAAAAATTAAATAACAATTAAAATGACAATCAATATTTAAATTAAATGTATTTTTATTCAAAGTTTTTTAAGAAATTAATATAAAATTCTTTTTCGTGTGGAATATATTTTTATAAACTCTTTACATCTTTGATTTTGTTTGGATTTATAGTAGATTTAGGAGCGATTGGTATATTGTTAAAGCAATTGATTAAATTACATTTGTCTGTACTCAACAAATTATATTTTTTTTACATAATTTAAATCAGTTGAAAACATTCGTATTCTATACATTTCATTATTGATATAACAAATTCTTAAAGTTTATAAAAAAGGTATACTGCAAATACGAGTTAAGACAAATTAGTAAATATAAAATCTAGAAATTTTATTCAGCTATTCAAAATATATGATTAAATATTTTTCATGACTCTGATTTTCATGTATTAATATAACAAATTCTTAAAGTTTATCTTTTATTACTCTCTCGATTACTATCTAATTTTTATTTTGTCTTGGTAAGTATGAATCAACGAATTAAACCCAAGGTTTAGAGATGATAAAATCAGCTTTAAAATTTATTTTAACACGTTTCAGCTAAACTGACTTGAGTGGAACTTACCAATCCGGATAGGGAGCTAGGCGAAGAATTACCTTGTAGTAATAACCACGTAAATGCCTAAATTTCAATCCTATATGAACTATAAACCGGAGTTGCTCCGGTTAATTTGATTTTAAACATTAGTAAATTCATAAAATATAATCAACTCTGGGATTACAACCTATAAATAATTGTTTCTCTGCTACTCATTGTGTTCAGGTAATTAATAAAATTGCTTTGAGGTTTTAAAACTTTTATTTAAAATTAATATTTACACATACAAAGGACTGAAACCTTATACAGACAATTCCAATTACAACGAGTCCCCTTATAACGAATCTTCGCATATAACGAGTCTGTCTGTGAAACAGAGGACGGGTTCTATGTTTTGCACTAAAAAAAGTATCGGTTATTACGAGTCTATTCTGTAGGATATGTAGTATAAAAATTGTTCGTTTATAACAAGTCTTAATCAAAACCGTAAATAATAGTGAAAACTGTAATATAGATCCAACGTATCGCTTATTACATGATTGAAAGTACTTATGTTTAGACCACTAATGATCACAGTTATGACTTAAATGTGTTTTACGACAAAAAATTAATTGAAATTATAAAAATTTAAGCATATTTCAACTAATAAAAAGAGAAAAGGTTATTCATTGAAAACCAGATTAGATGTCATATGAGAAGCGGAAAATGGGACTAATTATGACACTATTACCGCTAAATATGGTTTAACTAATAAGACATCAGTAAGTGATTTCATAAAAAAATAAAGACAATATCAGAGCAGAGGCGTCGAATTTAGATAAAAAATTTACAAAAATTGATTACAGAATATTATACTAAAGATAACTAAAGTTCAATTAAACTATCGTTTTCTCTATATTTGCGCTGTTCTTTATTCACTTAAAAATTATAAATTTTTTCAATATATGATCGTTTATAACGAGTTTCAGATATAACAAGTCATTTCTCTGGTCCCGAAGACTCGTTATAAACGGCATTGTCTGTATCGATTTTCAATACATTGCGTTAAGTATCTTAGAACCATACATAAACAAGGCTTTCGGTTTACATAGTTAAAATATAGTATATTTAATAAGATGTATTGATGATGATATAATATATATCAATACATGTGATGTGATGCTAAAAGACAAAAGTGCTAAACAAGTTTGCATAAATTTCAATTTGAATTCTAGAAAATAAATTTCTCAGTTCAAATTTAAGATAGTACTGTGATCTACAATTGCTATTAATCAAACAGTCGAAATAGTACTTTGTTTCAATACATGCAAATTTGGTTTTTAGACCAATACAATATAAAAATGATGCAACACAATAGAAAAGCTAAAGTTTTATGTGAAGTGCTATTTCGGCTGTTTGATTAATAGCAATTGCAGATCACAGTACAATATACTGTATAGCACAAAAATTCTTTTAAAAGTAACAGTCATTTCAAATTGAAATTAATAAATGATAAAACCAAATCTTAATATCTTATAGACATTTCTTAATAAATTTTAAATCTTATACCAAGCAAAAATAGTAATCAAAAACATGTTCAGACAAGATAATCAATTATCATTAGAATCAGACTGAAGAGTTTCTCTTCTGTTTCTCGATAATCATATAGGCGTAAATTCCTGTCAGAATAGTAACCAAAATACCGAACAACGCCGAGCCAAAACTTCCTTTGATGAAGTATGCAATAACTCCAAGTGCTGAGAACACAGTTATTGTTATTACAATGCACTTGTTTTCTTTAATTACACCAATCAAACCAATTATTTCTACGATTAATGAAATCGCGAATACAATGATAGCGCCAATCATTGCCATCTCTAAGATTAAGAAATAATATTTTGTTAATTCACTGAAATTTGATATGAATTTAAATAAAACTTTGTCCTATCTTTCAATCACTTTCACAGTGGTAACGAGAAGTGAACGAGGGGTACGCCCCAAAATTTTTTTAACACTTAAGTATAGGTCTGTAGTTGTTATAATTTTTTTCTACATCTTGATAGCTTTTTTTTATAGAATTTGCAAAAAATCAATAACGGTAAAGTTAATAATACTCTAGAAGAAGGAAAATCAATTATTTTTAAAAGCTCTTTGCCTCCTCTCTCGACTAAGTAAAAATTTATGAAACTCTCAATGTAAATGTTTTTAAAATATTTAAATCTTTATCGATAATAATTTCTATTTCAATAAACTTTTCTATTAGCTGAGTGTTTTTATGAAATCAAGATTGTTTTCAATATAGTGCAGAGAGTGACAATTCATTGCCAAAGTAAAAAACCACTTCTACTATACGTAACAATTCTTTCATTTCAAGTATAGATTATTTTAACTCAATTTTATTAAAAGTTTAGCGATTGAGGTTATACGAGAATCTAAATATATCAATCGGAAATTGAATCCAAAGAAAATTGATAAATTTTAAGAAAAATTGAACACAAACTATTTGCAAAGTGACTTTCAAAGTTTTAATCTAATTTAAGGATACTAAAAGATTATTCTTGGCTTACAGAAGATTCCGGAAGATATTGTCGAGCTAAGAACACGTGAACTCGTAATATTATGGAAAAGCTCACTTTTGAAATTACAAAAGCCACATTTCTTCTAAAATGTCGAGTAACACTGTCTGAAACTTTTCAAGATCATAAACAAGGGCGAGGTTATGGTTATTTAGTGTAAGATTTAATCAAAGCTAAATAATTCGAAAGTCATGTCTCGATAATGAAACGAATTAAAGTAGATGTCGAATTTTCACTGAAAAGAATTTCTATATGATCAATACAAAATTTCAATACTGTTATTTACGATGATTTTAGTGAAGATTCTGTCACTTTAACTTATCTCATTGTCAGTATGTAATTATTCGAATAGTTTAATTTTAATGAAACCTTAGACTTCAAAAACCCATGGCTCAATTGTTGTTAGTGGTTTGAAAATTTTTTGATTCTTAGTCTCAGACAATATTGCTCAAAATCTTAGAATAAACAATTTTTGATTTTATTATAATTTATGGCGGTGACCTTGTTTTACGTAATTTAACGTATTTGCATGTTCGTATCTTAAAGCTTTCCTCCATTGAAAAATAGATATTAATAGTTACTACTTTTACTTATCTAGCAATCAATCAACGTTTTTTAAATACCATTTCGAATATGGTATTACATGATATTTGAACAGTCGATTTTTCCCTTCATTGGCCACTCAATAGTCAAGGACCACTTTTTAAATCTCTATCAGGGAGGGGTCATTTTCAATCTTTTGCCATTAACGAGTTTAAAAACAAGAATATTTAATAGAAAATTTTCGTCGTTAGAATTTTTTCATCAATGTTTTACGTTTGTTTATGCGCCCATCAGTTATGATATTCATTTTTTATACAGAATGATATTTAAAGTTACCACTGAGAAAGTTACACAAATAAAGTTTTTAAAAATAAATAATAATTAAAGATAATGTTGTCTTACTTGCTACTTCTTTTTCTTCAGGTGATAGCTTTTGATCGGGATCGTCATTAATTGTTCCAAGAATCGCTAAACCAAATATAACGACAGCAATTAAAATTACGATAGCAATGATGGATAAGACGTATAATACAATCAAGGATATTTTGACGCATTTAAAGGCACTGCTGTTTTCTTCTCCCATATTCAAGTCTGTTTCAAATTTTAGATTAAAAAGTAAAATTTCTCAATCCAATGAGTTATCAAAAATATTTCAAAAATAGTTATTTTCTTAAAATTAGTTTTAACTAATCTCTTGTAAAGTGTTTATAATTGAAAAGCCTTAAACTCATAAATTCATGTGATAACTTTTGCACTGTATATTTAAATGAAATTTGCTTCTAAAGCTCTTACTTAACCAGAAGATTTAGAAGGCTAGCAACTCATTATACTGAAAAATCCTTGAAGTCGATGCTTGCGTCTATAACAGTAAAAATAAGTTTTTAAATGCTTTCTACTGTCAGCTTGATTCTAAAAATATACGGAAGATTAAAGTTATATTAAGTACTTCTCAATAAACATAAGTTTGACTTATATCACTAGTATTATCTGTTATGGAGATATAAATTATATGACTTAAAATCAGTTTTTTATTTTTATAAAATAATTTGTCAAATATATATCTTAAAAAATGTTCCATGTTTAACGTAATACTTTATATAGTACTTCAAGGTTATCGTCGTGTTAACGTTTACTATGAAATACTGCTAATATTTTAGAAGAATAACAATTCACATCTATTTTGTTTATATAAGACACGTTTAAAAACTTGTGAAAAGGGTTAGTATTTGGGCGGTGCCCTCGAGGAGAATACCTCATATGCCTCTGACAAAAAGTGTTAAAAAGAAGTAAAACTTTTAAAATATGAAATCTTTTAAATATGTTTATAATATTTTTGCGTATGAATAAAATAATGAAATCACGTTTAAATTTTATATAATCCTTTTATGTATTTTTATTAAGTATTATTTTAAATGCTTATAATTTTATAAGTAAATAAAAGATTGCAATCAAAGTTTAATATTATTAAGAATTTAGTAAATATTTGTTTCAGAATTCTAGATAAATAATTAATTTTAGCCCCTAGTTATGCGTTTAGGTTTATGAGCTCGAGCCAGAACGGCAGAACATATCTATCAGTCTAGTACTATCACTTCCAAATGTCTTTGCAAAGTTTAAATTTGACGAAAAATTATATTCAAAATTTTGGGGAATACTATAAAACTCAATATCACTAAATACTGTTTTATGAAAGTATGCTATCATTACTATAAACTTTTTAATTTAAAAGTTAAAGTTTAATTTCATTCATGTCTCTTTCTTAGCTTTTGGCGCAGAGTTTACCAACACTTTTGGAGGTGATAGTACTTATTCAGTGAAATTCAGAAAGATATTATATCTATATTTCTCCTGAAGTTATGACAAAATAGTAGATAGAAAATGACAAATGACAGTCGAGAAGCAAAAGATACGACACCAGAAACAGAGACCTCTTCCCTGACATCAGTTCGTTCACGAAGAAGCCGCGGACTTTTTAAAATATTAACTAATAGTTTAAGAGTTGTGGCATATTTATCAAGAGCTCGAGGAGTTGAAGAATTGACAGAACCCACAATCGATTTAGTCATTGATGACCACGAACTCTATATCAGGTCTGACTTGAAGTCAAAGAGAAGTGATTCAACTATTAATAACGTGACAAATGCTAGTGGTGGAGGTGATAGTACTAAACTGATAGTTAATATCGGAGATATAAATCAAACTTATATTTATGAGAAATACTTAATATAACTTTAATCTTCCGTATATATTTTCGAATCAAGCTGACAGTAGAAAGAATTTAAAAACCTATTTTTGCTGTTATAGACGCAAGCATCGACTTCAAGGATTTTTCAGTATAATGAGTTGCTAGCCTTCTAAATCTTCTGATTAAGTAAAATTTTTAGGAGAGAAATTTCATTTAAATATACAGCGTAAAAGATATCACATGAATTTATGAGTTTAAGGCTTTTCAATTATAAACACTTTACAAGAGATTAGTTAAAACTAATTTTAAGAAAATAACTATTTTCTGAAATATTTTTGATAACTCATTGGATTGAAAAATTTTACTTTTTTAATCTAAAATTTGAAACAGACTTGAATATGGGAGAAGGAAACAGTAGTGCCTTTAAATGCGTCAAAATATCCTTGATTATATTATACGTCTTATCTATCATTGCTGCCATATTTTTCACTGCTATCGCTATATTTGGTTTAGCGATTATTGGATCAACTAATGGTGATCCATATCATAAGATATCGCCTGAAGAGAAGGAAGAAGCACGTAAGACAACATTATCTTTCATTAGAACTTATTGTTAAAAACTTTATTTGTGTAACTTTCTCAGTGGTAACTTTAAATATCATTCTGTATAAAAAATGAATATCATAACTGATGGGCGCATAAACAAACGTAAAACATTGATGAAAAAATTCCAACGACGAATAATTTTCTACTAAATATTCTTATTTTTAAATTCCTTTTTCTAATAATAAAAGATTAAAAATGACCCCCTCCCTGATAGAGATTTTAAGTGATTCTTGACAATCGAGTGGTCACTCAAAGAAATTGGTGGTTTAAATATCATGTGATGTCATATTCGAAATGATATATAAAAAATGTTGACAGCCAGATATGTAAAAGTAGTGACAGTTTACATCTCATATTTTCAATGGAGGAAAGTTCTGAAATAAGTTGAGAATATGCAAATATGTTAAATTACTTAAGACAAATAACCTCAAAAACGATTGAGCCATGGGTTTTTGAAGTCTAAGGCTTCATTAAAATTAAACTATTCGAATAATTACATACTGACAATGAGATAAGTTAAAGTGACAGAATCTTCACTAAAATCATCGTAAATAATAATTTTGAGATTTTGTATTGATCATATAGAAATTCTTTTCAGTGAAAATTCGATTTGTTGCTTTAGCTCATTTCATTTTCGTGATAAGATTTTCGAATTATTTAGTTTTGATTAGATTTTACACTAAATAATCATAACCTCACCCTTGTTTACGATCCTGAAAAGTTTCAGACAGTGTTACTCAACATTTTAGAAGATATGTGGCTGTTGTGATTTCAAATGTGAGCTTCCTTACATAATATTACGAGTTCACATGTTTTTAGCTCTACGTCAGACTTCTGGAATTTTCTGAAGGCCAAAAAGGACCTTTGGTATTGTTAAATTGGATTAAAAATTTGATGGTCACTTTATAAATAGGTTCAATACTAACAGTTTACCTCCAATTTCACTTTAAATTTACTCGGTTTACTTTGATTCAATTCTCGAATGATATATTTAGATTCTTAAATAATTTCGTTTGCTATACATTTAATAAAATTGAGTTAAAATAATCTATACTTGGAATGAAAGAATTGTTACGTATAGTCGAAGTAGTTTTTTACTTTGGCAATGAATTGTCACGCTCTGCACTATATTCAGAACAATCTTGATTTCATAAAAACACTCGGTTGATAGAAAAGTTTATTGAAATAGAAATTATTATCGATAAAGATTTAAATATTTTAAAAACATTTACATTGAGAGTTTCATAAATTTTTACTTATGAAGCGCTCACTGACGTAACCAAGACTTTCAATTTGGGAGTCAGAAGTTGGAAAGGTTTTAACAAATTTGATTACTGTCAAGAGTTTCTTTCATTTGTATAGTTGATAAATTTGTAGAACGAGGCTATTCCTAAAAATTTTCGGCTGTTATTGAACTACTTTATTAAAATAGATCCTAATAGAGTATTATGTAAAAATTTTCTCAAATTTTTATCTACAGTAAGTACTGGAAACACAATTTCCAAATTTTCGTTTTATGTGTACGTAACTTTGATAAAGCCATAAGTAAAAATGAATTCCATGAGTTTAACTGTAGATAATGATTGCCCAAGTTAAAGATAAAATTTCTAATTTCTGGACGAAATTGTCAAAAAGTTAAACTCTTTGAAAACCAAGTTTTATTTCCGACCAGCCTAAAGTCGAGGGAGGAGGCAAAGAGCTTTTAAAAATAATTGATTTCCCTTCTTCTATAATATTATCAACTATGCCATTGCAATAATTTTTTGCAAATTCTATTACAAAACTATCAAGATGTAGAAAAAAAACTATAACACCTACAGACCCATACTTAAGTGTTCAAAAAGGTTTGGGCGGGCGGACCCCTCGTCCACTTCTCATTAACACTGTGAAAGCACTTGAAAGATAGGACAAAGTTTTATTCGAATCCATATCAGGTTCCAATGAATTAACAAAATATTTCTTGATCATAGAGGCGATATTCACTGGCGCTATCATTGTATTCGCGATTTCATTAATCGTAGCAATAATTGGTTTGATTGGTGTAATTAAAGAAAACAAGTGCATTATAATAACAATAACTGTGTTGTCAGCACTTGGAGTTATTGGACACTTCATCAAAGGAGATATTGGCTCGGCGTTGGTCAGTATTTTGGTTACTATTCTGACAGGAATTTACGCCCATATGATTATCGAGAAACAGAAGAGAAACTCTTCTGTTTGATTCTAATTTTAATTGATTATCTAGTTTGTAGACATTTTTAATTATTATTCTTGCTTGGTAGAAGATTTAAAACCTATTAGGAAATGTCTATAAGATATTAAGATTTTGGTTTTATCATTTATTAATTTCAACTTGAAATGACTGTTACTTTTAAAAGAATTATTGTGCTCAGGGCTCTCAGTTTTCGCTTGTTTCTTGCACTTTTCGTACTATCGAACAAAAAAGCTGTTCGATAGTTGTACGAACAAAATTTATGCAAAACCTGACCAAAATATTTTGTCAAAATAAGTTTGCACAATTTTCTTATTATTCAATTAAAATTTTTAAGTTTAATATGTATCCATATACCAATTGTCATATGTGATCAAATTCGCAATTATTTTAAAGTAATTTCTACAAAGATATAAATGACTACTAAGAATTTTTCGAATATAAATCAGAATTTAAATTCTATTGATTCATGAATTTAATTCAAATTAACATCAAAAGCGGAATTGTTATCAAATGACACAAAAATAACATTCTATATAGCAAAGTAAGCTAACACTTAAAAACTATTTGATAAAAACTTAAACAAAAAGTTAATGAGAACAAATATTCAAGTTGAGTTCAGTTTAGCTTAGATTTTTTGAAGCAAGGTGTTAACATTTTACATATAATTTTAATATTTAAATGGAATCTCTAAACGAAAATGAAATTGAATTCCAACAAGTTACTAACGAACAAAGGATCCGACGATTTCAGAATTCTTCGTTAAATGAAAGAGATTTAAAAGATTGGGTATGTCAAGTCTAAATTTAAAATTTGGTTCTTAATATACTCAAAATTTGAATCTTAAATAATTATGATAAAATGTTCGAAGAAAATCTCTTATTAGAATTACAACATAGAATTTTCCCACAACTGACTTT
Source organism: Archegozetes longisetosus (assembly GCA_018873245.2). Taxonomy (NCBI): domain Eukaryota; kingdom Metazoa; phylum Arthropoda; class Arachnida; order Sarcoptiformes; family Trhypochthoniidae; genus Archegozetes; species Archegozetes longisetosus. Next base: position 2,736,934 of record JAEMBT020000002.1, on the reverse strand, counting down.
ATGCATCGAAATTCAATCTTAAAATTTTAAGGACTTAAGAGTGACTGTCAATCATTGACTGTAACTCAAGCTCTATTCTCCGTTATCTTCATAATCACTTTCTTCATAACAATACCATGACATTCATTATAAGGCTTAATAATAATTAAACATCTACAATAACCTGGCAGGTGATTAGATCCCCGAATGACAAAAAAGACCATACTGTAAATTTTGCAATTGTGAGTTATCAGGCGGTAAATTTATTTTTTCAGAAAGCTACACCTTAACTGGCAAAAGTATCACAAAAATGTGATTTACAAAAAGTGTGCAAAGCAAAGAAGGTTTGTACACCAACTTCAGTTAATGAATATCTGGTATAAACATTGCGAGCAGTATTGGTAGCAATTATGATCATTAAAGTTGAAATAAATCGTGTTGTAATTATCAAATATTTTAGGATACTTAGATAAATGTCCTGAATTATACCAACAATTGTTTACTGAATGTATTTTGCATTTATAAAAGTGGGCTCATTTTTATATCAAAATTCATGCTTTTCAAATAATTCCTTTATGGTGTGAGATTGTAGATCATTCTAAAAATCTCCACAGTATGTAGAGGCTTCTAGAATGTTCCAGAATGTTCTTGAAAATTTCATAGATTACTACAATATTTTGGAAATCTTCAAAGGATTTCGGAAAATTTGCCTGACTTGATATACATTCAAACTCTTCAAATCGATTTAAGTCATATCCAGACTTGACTTATCAAATTTCTCGAATAGGCTCGACTCGTGCAGTGAACCATTCATACGGAGGACCTTAAAATTAACAAATACATTTAAAAAATTTAGATTTCCACTTAGACACCTTCATTTAAGAGATTTACACTTCAATAATTACTTGTAAACCAGCTATGAAGGTGCTTGAAAAGTATGAAGTATCCACTTTTTGCAAAATAAACTTCATATCCGCAATCTGGGTCTTAAAATTAGTTTATAAAACATTACTCATCAAATTCTGAGATTTATTGATAGGATTTATTTATTACCTATGTCCTATTGTCATATATTAAAACCCAAATATGAATAATTATGGACAACAGGTCATTATCATCAATTAACTAAACTAAAATCATTTATCTATTATTACGTTAATTCTATGTAAAATTTCTTTTTCATTCACTAATAAGAAAGTTATAATTAATTGAATTATATGTGAATTTTTTCTACGCGCATAATAATTGATCTTTTAATCTCATTTAAATCTGTAACATTAGGATATTGATCGTACGAAAATTTAGAGTGAATACTTTCAAATGAAAATAAATAAGTAGTGGGTCCGCAAGTCAGTTTAAATCATACTCTCAAAATGGTATTTCCTTACTAATGTTTTTGTATTCTTATTGAGTATTATTAATAAAAATTACAATATGCTTCATATTGTAAATTCAGTTTACTTTCACGAGAGCTAGCAAAGACATTACATACCTATATATTTATCATCAGTATTACTTGACAAACATAAAAGTCTCAAGACACATCCACTTCCGACCAAATCAAAACTCCGCCCAAAGAAATTTGAGCCACGCCCACAAAGATGTCGTTAGATGTTCCTCTAAGCTTACTGGTTAAGAACGTTCAGATTCTCGAAATTCCTTTTGGGGGAAGAGTTAGGAGTATTCAAAGGCTCGGTATTTTGCTCATAAAAACTACTTCAAATATTATTTCAATAATGATTCACTGAATTTTATAGAATATTAAATAACTAAATAGTTACACACAATTTTAGAATATTAAGAAAATTTTTAAAATCTTTTATATATATTTCAAAAAGAATTAACTGAGTTTATGCATACAAATCATAAAGTTCAATCTTTTATTGTATTTATCACACCAACACAAATTTCAAGATTTAATGAGTTTATGTAGATAAAGATTAAAAATTCAAGAAATTTTATCGAAATTGTTTTATAAAAATTCCATCTGAGAGTGGATTCATGAATTTTTGAAGTTTAGATATCCTCTCTAAAAACTGTTAACCCGCTGTCCATTCCGTTTTCGGGGAATGATTATTTAATCAAGACTTTTGTTAATATATTCAAAATACTGTTTGGTTAATGTGATTTCTTGTAATAATACATAAAAGTTATGTGACTAAAAAGTGTTAAATAACTTGATATTAGTTAAAACTTAATTCCTAGAAAATATGTAAAATTTCGGCTCAATTTTCTTTAGTTTACCCCACTGGGTAATAAAAAGACATAATTTACGTCGGGTTTTCAAAGTTTACTTTTTTAACACGTTTATTGATTTGTTTTTAACATTCAGTATTCAATTTAAAACTCGAAAAATTTTTTAATTTTTAATCTTTATTTTTATAAACTAATTGGAGTCGATCTTCGACTCATTGTTTAAATTTACAGCTGCCCAATACTTGAGACTCATTTGTTTGATAAGGGTAGAACTGAAAGTGATATACATGTACAAAGGAGAGGGAGGGAGGGAGAGAACACGTTTTTTGGGGAAAATGTGCAGGGTCTTAGATATGTGTAACTATAATAAGAGTTAAAGTTAAGAATTTAATCTTTTAATGATGTTAATTAAACCAGTGTATGATCAAGTTTTTAATAAAATCAATCACTAAGTATTGAGTTGAGGTAATAGTCAATTCACATTAAATCTTGAAATTTGTATTGGTGTGATAAATATAATAAAATGATTGAACTTTATGATTTGTATGCATAAAATCAGTTAATTCTTTTTGAAATATATATAAAAGATTTTTAAATTTTTCCTAATGTTCTAAAATTGTGTGTAACTATTTAACCATTTAATATTCTACAACATTCAGTGAATCATATCATTGAAAAAATATTTGAAGTAGTTTTTATAAGTAAAATACCGAGCCTTTAAATACTCATAACTCTTCCTCCAGAAGGAATTTCGAGAATCTGCTTGCATATTATTAACCAGTATACTTGGAAAAACGTTTAAGAAATTTTTTGATCGGCGTGGCTCAAATTTCTTTGGGCGGAGCTTAGACTTGGGAGTGGGTGTAGCTTGATATTCTTTGTTTGTCAGTTGACACTGATAATAAATAAATAAGTAGTGCTCCGCACGAGTCGAGTCGAGTCGAGTCCGAGTCGAGTTTAACTTGAGTCCGGGTATGACTAAAATAAGTCTGAGGAATTTGAACTCATTTTGAGCTGTAAAAATGTTCCATGATTTCAACATTCTGGAGCTTTCAAGAGCATTCTAGAAATCTGTAGAGTATTCTATAAAGTTATGGAATATTCTAGAACTTATTAAAGCATTCTAGAAACGTATGTAATATTTTGAACTTTTCAAAGCATTCTACAATCTTGTAACATATTCAAGAACTATCTAGAAAGCATGCATTTTAGTATAAAAGGGGATCCACTCTACATATCCGTTCCATATTTGATTTGAAAAACTTATGTAATCCATTAATATTAGTTTACTCGAGTCTTCGGGTAGGCTCGACGCGAGTCCAAATCAAATCGATTCGCGGTTTGAGCAGACTCAACTCGATTTTTACGAGTCGAATTCAAATCTGCTCCGACTCGACTCGAACTCGATTTGTGCGGAGCATTATATACAAGTATATAATGGCTTTGCTAGCTTCTCCGGTAAGTAGAAGCCAACCGAAAATTAGAAATTAACACATAAGACCTTGACGGAAATGTTTTATTACTAAATAACATAAACATACTTTAATAATGATAAATTTATCAAAATGCCTCCTTTAGTGATCCGTAAACGCATATTTATTAAATAATTATTAGGTCAAATTATTGCGCAAAGAGAATCTAAGAGCTTTTTGTTCGCGGTCTATTATGCCTACTTAGGCAGAGGGTCTCCAGTGTCAAATGAGCTACAGTCTCTCTCCCAGTTAACACCTACAGCTGAGCTTCCCGCCGGGCCTCAGGTGAGTATGGCTACCGGCAATCTTTTTGAGAACTATTGTACTGACTACGAAGGTTTTTTCAAAGAGGGGCAACCTCCCTAGCATGTTCAGAGAAGGCTAGTGCTTTTCATTTTATCAAAGAGAACCGCCCTAACTTGCTTAATAAGAAAGAGCGGAGGTCTTCCGCTGACAGCCGCAATGTCAGTGAGGCCGAACTTGTTTGCAAAGCCTGCAGGCGGGCATTTTACGATTTAAAAAATTGTGAATGCTCTAATTCCTGCTTCACCCCTAGCTCCAGCCAACGCTACAATACAGCTAGGCACTAAAAGATATATATTTACTCACGCCAGATACGTGTCCAAGCGCACATCGGCACATTTGTATAGAGTACAGTAGGCAGTACGCAAAGACCTTTTAGTTTTACAGCGAAACTATAAAAATCTGAGATGGGTGGAACAAACCTCAGTAAAAATGACTGGAGCACCTGTAACTACTATAAAACTGAGATGGAGAAAAACAAGCTCACCACTAAGTGGTGTTCCGTGAGGAATTTGAACAAAATACCGACATCCATAATAACGATAGACATAATACCGACAAACGTTATCACATAACGATCCCCAAATTTCTAGTTGTTTATCACTTTAATTTCTTCACTAAAATTGTTAACACGTGCTTGTTGTTTTTATTACATTCTTGTTCATATCTAAATTAGTATTTTTTATTTGTGCCAAAGGATTATTACTCCTTGGATAAGTAATCATTTGGTGAAGTGCCCGACATTTGCACTACTTCGGGGGATAAGGCCGATCAGCTAACTGAGTCATGGTTGCGTAGCCACACAAGCACTTAGCCATTTGAGATTTTTTCAATTTTTTTTAATAACCTTTACGTCGCGTTTAATAGAAAATATCCGAAATCTTCAAACTCGTGCGATCCTACTATTTAATTTCAATTTTTTGTATTTTTTTCATCGTATCATAATGACCTTTTCTTGTACTTTTTGAATAAATTGATTTTTTAACATTTTAGAATTATATTTTGTCGGTATTTTGACCCAGACCCGTTCCGTGGGTAATGCTAACGATGTTCCTGAATGTAATTAATAATTCTTAATATTAAGTATATTTTAAAAATCATATCTCCTCTCAGCCTTCATATGTTTAAAAAAATACCTTTTTTCAATCCTACTCTTCATAAGCTTTAATTTGGTACCCAAATTGACTTGGTGAAGGGTGAATCCGGGCTAATGGGTCTAAATGGGTTCTCGACCTCCCACCCCCAAGTGTGATATATCATTGGATTCAGTTTGTCAAGCTGAACATTTTGATACTACACTTGACCACTTTTGATCCGAACCTGACCACTTCTGGACAACTCCCGACAAGAATGACCGACTCCGCCAAGTGATATATCATTGAACTCAGGACATTGAACTGAACATTTTGATACCTCACTTGGTCAATTATCTCAAGTAGTTCTCGAGATATCCATCATTGTTTGGTTTAGTACCTCGTAATGGGTAAACCTGGATTCTCGAGTCGTAACTCAAACAAGCCTCATATAAACTAAGGGAGAATAAGTTAGGTCGCTTCGCGACCTAACCTATTATACCTTAGTTTAAATCAGGTTTGGCTTGGGTTACAACTTGGTAAAGCCAGGTTTACCCATTTTCGAGGGGGTTAGGTCTCGGTGGCCAGAACTAGTCAGGTTCGCGTTGGAAGTAGTCAAGTGTGGTATCAAAATGTTCAGCTCGACGAACTGAATCCAATGATATATCACACTTGGAGTTAGGGGGTCGGGAACCCCCTTAGACCCATTAGCCCGGGTTTACCCCTTGGTGGGCGATTAGACGGTTTGCATATATATCAGGCTTTCTCAACCTTTTTATGCTAAAGAGCCAAATAAGACAAATAAATTAAGTCGAGAGCCAGTCTTTGTTTACATTTTATTATTAAATTTTAGTAATTTTAATGAGATGATTGACATTGCATTTCTGATACAATTTTATCAATGTTAGAACTTATATTTCTAGCAAAAATTATTTTCATGCAATCGTTCAAATGCTGATCAGATATTGAACTTCTTTGCTTGGATTTATTTAGTTTCAAAACTGAAAAAATTTGTTCACAAAGATAAGTACTACCAAACATGCAAATAACTTTGAGCGTGTTTTCTTTAATTTTCGAATAACTGTCAGCAAACGCATATTGTAAATATTGCATATGATTATAAAATACTTCGCGAGCCACAGGTTGCTAAAGCCTGATGTATATTATCGACTAACTCCTCAGAGAATTAAAGGAGAGTTCCGCGGCCCCATAGATCTCGGCCCCAACCTCCGATTTTATTGATATTTTTTATACTGATAGAGGCTAAATTTAATGATAGTTTCTGCTTGTGACCTTGAAATTCAACCTATATTAAATATGCTAGAAACTTTCAAAGTTTAAAATTCAAAATTCAATTACAAGAAGACCGTTGAAGATTTGAAGAAATTTTTTTCACTAAAAATATCAGTATAATCAATCATTTTTACCACCAAAATATAAAACTTATTGATTTAGAGATTAAAATTTTATAAAGAAAATAAATTTTCAAAATTTTTTAAAAATATGGTGCCCCAAAAGACCCAAACAAAAAATCAAAGAATTTGTAAGATCTAATCGTGAACTTTATTTTTATTCAAAAATCGGGTTGAGACTTTTGGGGCGCCATAGTTAAAAAGACGAAAATTTTTAATTATATTTAAAGTCGTTTTTTATGTAGATGAATGTTTAAAATATTTTTTAAGATTAATCTTTACTCAAAATCTTATTCAAACACAATGTTTCTGTCAAAGAAACATTGATCATTCTCTTGTAATGAATTTTTGAACGTCTAAACCTTGAAAATTCAAACAACACATTGTAGACTTTGACATCAAAATTAATACACAAAGTACTTTCAATTTTGATCAGATTCAATTAAACGAAATCCATAATAGTCAAAGTTTCCAAAAGAAGAATGATTTTATTGTTTATAAAAATTAGTTTATACATATCTGAGGGGCCGGGGCCAATGTCATTTAGAAACTCCTTTTTGAACATTAAAACCGCTGAAGGAGCATTAAATCATATATCACTGGATACTAATGAAAAATTTCAGGATTTCTTAGCAATTTCCAGCTTTCGGTAAATGTCGGCAATTCCGAAAAAACGTTACAATTGCCGAAAATTGAAAGTATCTTTTAGGAAATTTTCGGTAATTAATTTTCCGTATCAAACCGTCGATTTTGTTCTTTAAAGTTGTAACTTTACCCAATTAATTTAAACATCCTCATAACTGACTCATACTAAACTTTAGATGCTATTTTAAGACAAAGAATATAATGAAAACTGCTTTTAACAGAAAGCGCAAATGGTAAAGAGTAAAAATCATCGAAAAGGATTCTCAATATTTAAGAGAAATTTAGCATTAAAAATGTTTACCGACGATTTTGCTTTTTAAACAATTTCCATGGGTCAGACTATTATTAGGAGATTAAAGAAACTCGTTTTAATTCTGAATATATTCTGTGGCAAAGATCTCTGGCTGGAATTGTTGCGCTTATGCTTGTTCTTATATGCTGCCAAAAAACCTGTAATACGGCTTGTTGTTCATTTTATTCGAATCAGTATGTTGAAAATTTCAGACCATCCCATTCCATATGCTGAAAGTCCCTTCTCTGATGCATATTACAATACACATTCGTAGCACAATTTTTGGATTTCTTTAAGTAACACGATATAAAAGACACGTTTTACATACATCTTAGTCGCTTTCATAGAGAGACTTCTCCCAAAATTGGGACAGAGACTTATACGAGCTTAGGCTAGTAATAGGGGGAATATGGATAATGTTAGATAATAGATTTAGATGGATTTAGTGGAATGCTGAGGGTTAGGATTGTATTCCCCTATGACAGACCCCACTTCATAATTCATGCCTGACCGTGGAGAAGTATAGTATAAGTATAGGTTTTGGAAAGAATGCAAATGAGAAAGTCATTGCAATATCTTACATTTCGCATGGTAATAGTCGAATCCATACTTGTTACCAAGCGTTGATGTATTTGCTATTGTTTTGAACCCGAAACAATTGAAGAGCCCGATACAAAAGAAATGTATCATTTTTCAATACTGTGATAAAAGGACAAAAAAATCTATTTGCTACATTTGAAATAGTTTGTTATTATGACATCTATTGTATAAGTTGTTAATGCATTCATATATGATTTTAAATATAAGAAAGTAAAACACTTATAAGACAAATCGATTATACAATATCACGTTTTCATAAAGCAACTCACAAAATAGAAAATAATGTCAATTAGTCTGTTGAAACTTATTAATTGATCGAACAAAATGAATGAGCTGATGGATAAAAGTTGTTTACCTCTACTCCTAAGATCCATTGATTGAAAATCAGTGTCAAGCAATAGATGTCATACTGACCTGCTCTTTTGGACATCTAATCAATAGTAGCCTATACAGGAGATACATTTCTTTGCATTGGGCTCTTAAATTGCAGCACATACTCCATATAACCTTATTTGTAATCATGTTGAAAATTTACTCAGCCTTATGCAAAGGAAAATTAACAAAAGGAGAAATACCTTTAATACTGAAAATCTTTTGTTGAAATAGTTACAGCCTCAATGAAACCAAATAAGTTTAGGTTTATAAACCCCCAAATTTAGCGCTCCAAATGCGTAATGAATATAGAGATCATTATAAATGGAGAATCAAATTATTAATATTTTACTAATTAGTAAATTATTTTTATAAATCAAAGTAAATCAAATTGATTACTATAGTTACTTATTTGCATGTTTGCATTTTCAATAGGAGAACGAGTGCATCTAAATACCATCTCTAATGGCAAGACTTGATTAGTAATGCAATGTTAATGAGATGACATCATTTTTGAATTATGAACCAAATTGATCTATAAATACTGTACAAATTGGGGAATGTAGGCACGCAAATCAACTTATTATTCGCATTTCAAACCTTACTTTTAGAGTTTATACAAAACTGAAATAACAAGCTTTGAAAACTTAACTGAATATTACCTAATAACTAATATTAATTAATGCAGATCTGTTATGAATTGAATTATTTCTAGATAAATCCTATAAAATAATATCGTATTAATGAAGATTATAAAAAATTGAACTGAACTATTGATAATTTACGTTAATTCGGTTCGATCCGGCAGGATTAAGCAAAATATAATTTAATTCAGAACTATGATGCACAACTTATTTCAAATAAGTTCTAATCGAGTGAAATTCAATTCACTTCTGTTACTTTTGTTTAAATTCTAATCAGTTTTATTGAATTAAGTTTGAAATTACCTAAAAACATTCACTAAAATCTTTCAATATAAAGTTTGGAGGGCTGTCCTATACAAGTCTCTACCTCACTGATATTTCTGAGAATTAATATTCAGGGGTTTTAAGGTACGAAAAGTCTAAATTTGAAAATCCCGAATGTTAGAAATTTATGGTTTAAAAATCTTGAATTTTATAAAGTGTATAGAAGTTACTGTTACCCCATTAACTATTTTGAAGCCAGTTGATACCACGTGGAGGTAGGGTTGAATTTAATCAACCTTGACCGGTTTTGACAAGCTGAGTGTTGTTTACTCCCCCTACCCCCAACCTAAGTGTGATACGTCATTAGATTCAGTTCGTCGAGCTCAACGTTTTGATACCGAATTTGACTGCTTCTTGCCAACTCCAGACGTGAGTGGCTGACCCCGACCAGTGATATATCATTGAATATATTATTGGATTCAGGGTATCGAGCTGAGCATCTGGATATTTCACTTGATCAATTATCACAAGTAGTTCTCAAGATATCCACCTTTATTTGGTTTAATACTTCGTAATTGATAAACCTGGATTTTTCGAGTCGCAACCCAAACAAACCTAAATCGCAAAGCAACCTAACTTATTATACCTTAGTTAAAATCAGGTTTTGTTTGGATTACAACTCAGTAAAGTCAGGTTTACCCATTTCGAGGGGGTTAGATCTGGGTGGCCAAAAGTAGTCAGGTTCGGGTTAGAAGTGGTCAAATGTGGTATCAAAATGTTAAGCTCAGCAAACTTAATTGAACTATGAATCACACTTTGGAGTGGAGACTGGGTTTGATCGGATTTTTGTGATTTCAGTATAAAAATCACTAACTTTGAGCCATAAATTTCGGTTAGGGGGAGTAAGTTGGCGCGACCCCATAAAAATTAGGAGGGGCTTAAATCGATAGTACTCACCGAGAAAGAGCGAAATCTGGAAGTTTTTGAAGCCACTTCCACCCGTTCAAGATATAAACCCACTTTTCTACAACTTATCGTTGAATTCTGGGTGGGCAGAGCATCGTAAAAATCATGTATTGGGTCTAATTGATATAGCAGGGGACAAAATAATCGGACACTATCTATGGACTTATAGGCTGACTAGTGATATTGTGGCCCACAAAAGTTTTGATACAACAAATTTATTGCATTTAAGCTTTAATTTGACACCTCTTTAGATGTAATAACCTGATAAATAAAAAATATGTTTGTTTGAAAAGGTCCGGTAATTTGTCTCCTACTATAGTACTTCACGAGATGAATTGAAATATATAAATACATATGAACCATGACTAACCGTTCAAGAGATACGCCCATTTCAAATAGAATTTACACTATGCCTATTCATGGGTGGGTGGGGCATCGTAAAAATCATGATGGATCTAGTTGATAGCATTCCACGAAACAAATTGAAACATACAAGATACACCCATCCATCCATGAAATATGTCCGTTTGAATTCCAATTAGTGTTTAAACCAAAGCTGATTATGCAGATTATTACAAAAATTATTGTTAAAATCAAATTAAAGATCGAAAGCAACCATAATCACTTTTGATGAGCACTTTAGAAGTTAGTTTTAAATTAAGGAATTAACCTATTGAAAATATTAATCAAATTAAAATGTAGATATATTTATTTAATAGTCTCATATGTATTTATATATTTCAATTCATCTCGTGAAGTACTATCAATTAGACCCAATACATGATTTTTGCGATGCTCTGCCCACTCAGGATTCAAAGATAAGTTAGTTATAGAAAAGTGGGTGTATATCTTGAACGGGTGGAAGTGGCTTCAAAAACTTCCAGATTTCGCTCTTTCTCAGTGAGTACTATCGATTTAAGCCCCTCCTGATTTTTATGGGGTCGCGCCGACTTACCCCCCCCCTCAAGCTAAATTTTCTATATTCTGAACCACCAAAATGAACTTCTCTTACATTAAAACCGCTAGATATGAAGTCTCGAAAAATTTCGCGAGGTGGCGACTTCTATAGTAACCCCACTTGAGATCGTTGGTAGTAAAGATGTGGACCAGATGGGTCATAATCCTTTTCACCGACCATAATCAATTTCATAAAATTCGTTAATTTTATTCCATTTCTCAACAACTAAGTGATGGTATGCAATAGCCGGTCATCTCATGATCAGTATTGCATTTTTAAAAGACCCAACGACGCTTTCCGAAAGAATAAATTACCTATTACTTTAGAATATTACTTAAACTCATTCAATACATATTCAATTTTAGTTGTTTTGTATAATTCATTATTAATTTTATTATTTTCTCTCAAGATTTAATGTTTTGTTTCATTGAAATCTTTGTTTATTTAATAAACAAACTTTAATTTATGTAAAAAAATCTTATTAAATATATGTCGTGTTTTATGTCTCTACCTTTTAATAATATTAGAAAGTCTTTTTCATATGAAATACTGACCAAGAGATGACTGGTTATTGCATACCATCACCAATTCTTTAAAGACTTTAATAGGTTTTTAGATTAGATTGCGTTCTGTTAGGTTGCGTAGGGTCTGGTTTGGATCGGTTGGGTTAGGTTAGGTTAGGTTTAAATAAAAAGCTATAGGGTTCTTAATTTTTAGCTTTCTATTCACTGCAGGATACTTAATTCTTTAAGAAATTGTTTAATCATGAGAAAATATATAGAAATTCTTTAATGAAATAATATTGAGAGTCGAGAAAACTGGTGAAACTTTTCAATTAGTAGACTATCGACGAACAGACTGTTGGTGAACATGCTGTCTGCGGACTGAATCAAACCCGAACTATATGTTTCCCGTTACTTCGGAACGAGCTTTATCGCTAGTAATATAACAATCGATTATCGATGTCGAGTGACGGTAATGAAGATCGACATCATATTTCTCGTCTAAAAATACGCAAAAATTACTACGTTTAACATTGATATTCATATTCCCAAATAAACCATAATTATACCAAAAGTTTATTTATTTTATTGTCAAAACATCTTATATTGTGTCAATAACAGAAGAATATGCTTATATCGACGACTCAAGTTCTCAAAGTTTATGGTGTCAATTTTGTATAAACATTTGAGTTATTTTGCAATCAAAGTGATAAAAAACTGAATCCAAAGTCTATTTACACGATTCGATTCCCTCATTTTTACAAGTCATATAAAATCAATAATCACAAAAGCATGATTTTAGATTATAACTCGCAGAATAACATTTTAACAAGTCAGTTTAGTCTAAAAGTTTTATGTCTCTGGTTTACCTACTCTCAGTCTAGATTTTGAAAAGCCTTCTATTTTTCAGTCATTATGAAGAGCTCGAGTTTTAAGAATATAAGTTTCGAGTACATACTTTGTATTCTACACATTTCATTATAAATAGAACAAATTCTTAAAGTTTATGAAACAAAGATATGCTGTAAATACGAGTTGTTAAGTCAAATTAGTAAACATAAAAGCTAGAAATTTTATTCAGCTATTCAAAAAGTGTGGTTAAGTATTTTTCATGATTCTGCTGATAAGTTAAAAGTTATTTTTATTTCAAATTTGAGCTCAAATGTTTATGGAAATCAATCTAGAAAATTTAGTATTTAATCAAACGTTTTCAGCCTTATTTGCTGTTTACTGTGGGTGTTTAAGCTTTTATTACTCTCTCGATTACTGATTAATTTTTATTTTGTCTTGGTAAGTATGAATCAACGAATTAAACCCAAGGTTTAGAGATGATAAAATCAGCTGTAAAATTTATTTTAACACGTTTCAGCTAAACTGACTTGAGTGGAACTTACCAATCCGGATAGGGAGCTAGGCGAAGAATTACCTTGTAGTAATAACCACGTAAATGCCTAAATTTCAATCCTATATGAACTATAAACCGGAGTATAATCATTTTAAACATTAATTCACAAAATATGATCATTTTCTCGATTACAATCCATAAACAATTATCCCGCTGCTGCTCATTGTGTTTGAGCAATTAATAGAACTACTTTGAGGTTTTTAAAACTTTTATTAAAGAAACATTAAAAATGAAAAATATTGACAAAGCGATAAAGCTTTGAAATTAAATTTACACATACAAAGACAGAGACCTTGAATCAATTTTCAATGCTTTAAATTTAGTTTTTTACAGCCATACATAAAAAATGACTTTAGGTTTATATGGTTAAATATTGTAGAGTTGATACAATGTTCAGTGACGAAGTCAGCAGGAGCAGAGGGAGTCTTGAACTTCAACTCAAATTTGGAAAACCTTAAACTAGTTATTAAATGAAAACAAAATTTTATTTTAACAGAATTGAACTTTACGCAAGTTTCAGTCACTGTATCAGAGTTTTACTATTTAAAAATTGTATTGATTAAGCATTAAAATTTATTCTTTATTTAAAGTCTTGAATTCTTTACCCTCTCACTCAAAAATTTCTGCCTTCGCAACTGATAAAGTATTATAATATGAATACATGTGATGTGACACTGAAAACAAAAGTGCTAAATAAGTTTTCATTAGTTTTAATTTGACTTCTAGAAAATATGAAGCTTTTACAGGAAGAAGTACGCTTCCGAGAAAATTTAGATAACAAAAGGCTCAAGTCTATTTGAATTGCTAAAGGAGATAATTCATTACTCACTCCGCAATTTTAGTTTTCAAGCTCTTATCCGATGATTATCACAGAAATTATTCAAAAATTTGTTCTTTAAAAGTGATGCTCTCTCGAAACAGTGATAACCAAAAGTCATTACACAAGTTATCTGACAAAATAGTCAAATATTTCTAAAAAATCAAAATGAACAATAAAAAGCGGCAACTCGTTTAAATTCATTTTTAAATGCATTTTGCTTTGTCTCAGAGTTTAAGAGTTTTGATAAGAATATGATAGTGAGTCAATCTATGATTCGCATCGATTGCTCAAAATAAAATTGATATTTGCCATGATCCCTTTCTTTATCTCTATATCTCAAAAGCGTACTTCTTCCAGTAAAAGCTTCTTATGCAAGTTTCTGGTTTGAAATTACATAAGGTTACGTTACTATATAGCACAATAATGCTCTTCAAAGTAATGATCATTTCAAATAACTTGAAACTAATAGATGAAGAACTCGAAATTTTAACATCTTATAGACATTTCTTAATAATTTTTGAATTTCTTCCCACATTAAACAAAAATAGTAATCAAAAACACATGCAAACAAGATAATCAATTATCATTAGAATCAGACTGAAGTGTTTCTCTTCTGTTTCTCGATAATCATATAGGCGTAAACTCCTGTCAGGATAGTAATCAAAATACTGACCAACGCCGAGCCGATATCTCCTTTGATGAAGTGTCCAATAACTCCAAGTGCTGACAACACAGTTATTGTTATTATAATGCACTTATTTTCTTTAATTATGCCAACCAATCCAATTATTACTACGATTAATGAAAGCGCGAATATAATGATAGCGCCAATGAATGCTATCTCTATGATTAAGAAATAATATTTTGTTAATTCACTGAAATTTGATATGAATTTTAATAAAACTTTGTCCTATCTAATCACTTTCACAGTGGTAACGAGAAGTGAACGAGGGGTCTGCCCCAAACTTTTTCGAATCTTAAGTATGGGTCTGTAGTTGTTATAATTTTTTTTTCTACATCTTGATAGTTTTTTATAGAATTTGCAAAAAATCAATAACGGTATAGTTGATAATATTCTAGAAGAAGGGAAATCAATTACTTTTAAAAGCTCTTCGCTTCCTCCCTCAACTTTAGGCTGGTCGAAAACAGAACTTATTTCTAAAAGAGTTTAACTTTTTTGACATTTTGTCTTCATCTTCGGGTAGTCATTATCTACAGTTAAACTCATGAGATTAATTTGTGTTTATGGAGTTATCAAGGTTGCGTACGCATAAAACTCTTGTTTTCATTAAATTCTTGCATCATTAATCCTTATTTTCAGTCAAGATGATCGAAACTTTTCAAATCCATAAATTTTCGGTAAGACTGAAGAATTGAAAATTTGAAAGTTTTATTTCTAGTACTTACTGTTGATAAAAATTTGAGAAAATATTTACATAATACTCTATTAGGACCTATTTTAATAAAATAGTTCAATAATGGCCGAAAATTTTTAGGAATAGCCTCGTTCTACAAATTTATCAACTATACAAATGAAAGAAACTCTTGACAGTAATCAAATTTGTTAAAACCTTTTCAACTTCTCACTCCTAAACTGAAAATCCTGGTCACGTCAGTGAGCGCTTCATAAGTAAAATTTATGAAACTCAATGTAAACGTTTTTCAAAATATTTAAATCTTTATCGATAATAATTTCTATTTCAATAAACTTTTCTATCAATTGAGAGCTTTTATGAAATTAAGATTGTTCTGAATATAGTGCAGAGCGTGACAATTCATTGCCAAAGTAAAAAACTACTTCGACTATACGTAACAATTCTTTCATTCCAAGTATAGATTATCTTAACTCAATTTTTTTAAATGTTTAGCAACTGAAATTATTTAAGAATCTAAATATATCATTCGAGAATTGAATCAAAGGAAACCGAATAAATTTTAAGTGAAATTGGATGCAAACTGTTACTATTGAATATATTTATATCCCTCAAAGCTTTAATCCAATCCAAGGATACAATAAGGTTCTTCTTGGATTACAAAAAATTCCAGAAGTCTGACGTAGAGCTAAAAATATGTGAACTCGTAATATTATGTAAGGAAGCTCACATTTGAAATCACAACAGCCACATATCTTCTGAAATGTTGAGCAACATTGTCTGAAACTTTTCAAAATCGCAAACAAGGATGAAGCTATAGCTATTTAGTGTAAAATTTGATCAAAACTAAACATTTCAAAAATCATATCCCGGGAATGAAATGAGCTAAAGCAAGAGATCGAATTTTCACCGAAAATAATTTCTATGTGATCAATAAAAAATTTGAAAACTATTAATTATGATTTTCAGTGGAAATTCTGTCTTATTAGCTTATCTTATTGTCGGTCTATAATTTTTCGATTAGTTTGATTTTGATGAAATTTTAGACTTCAGTAAACCATGGCTCAATCGTTGTTAGTGATATATGAAAAATTGTCTGATTCTTATTCTCAGGCCATGTTGCCCAAAATCTTAGAATGAAGAATCTGTGACTTTGTTTTAATTTTTGGCGGTGACCTTGACTTATGTATGTAACGTATTTGCATGTTCTTAGCTTATTCCAAAGCTTTCCTCCATTGAAAAAATGTCATAGATGTTAATAGTCACTACTTTTATCTATTTGGCAGCGAGAATTTTTTATATATCATTTCGAACATGGTATCACATAATATTCGAGCCATCAATTTTTTCCTCGATTGGTCACTCAGTAGTCAAAGGATCTCTCTTTAATCACTGTCAGGGAGGGGTTATTTTGATATGAACGTTATCTTTCGATCTTTTGCCATTAAAAAAATGAAAGTTTGAAAACCAACATTTTATGGAAAATTATTCATCGCTAGAATTTTTCATCAATCTTTTAGGTTTCTTTATACATCTATCAGTTTTGATAGATATTCAAACTCTTTATACAAAATAATATTTAATGTTATCATCGAGAAAAGCTATACAAATAAAGTTTTTAACAGTAAATCCTGATGAAATATAATGTTGTCTTACTTGCTGCAGTTTTTCCTTCAGGTGGTACCTTATGATCTGGATCATCACTAGCTGATTCAACAACCGCTAAACCAATTACAGCGAGGGCAATGAATACCACGATAGCAATGATAGATAAGACGTATAATACAATCAAAGATATTTTGACACATTTAAAGGCAAAGCTATTCTCCTCTCCCATTTTCAAGTTTAAAAATAAACTCTGTTTCAAATTTTAGATTAAAAAATTTTAATTTCTAAATTTAACAAGTTATCAAAATATTTCAGAAAAGAGTTAGTTTCAACTAATCTCTTGTAGAGTGTTTGTAATTAAAAAGCCTTAAATTCATAAATTCGTGTGATATCCTTTGCACTGTATATCTAAATGAAATTTGCTTCTAAAGCTTTTACTTAACCGAAAGGCTAGCAATACATCACACTAAAAAATTCTTGAAAGTCGACGCCTGCGCCTATTACAGTGAAAATAAGTTTATGGATGCTTTCTACTATTAGCTTGGTTCGAAAATAAGCGGAAGATTAAAGTTATGTTAAGTATTTCCAATAAATGTAAACATAAATCTGATTTATATCTCCGAGATTACCTACTATACTAGTACCATCGCCTCCAAAAGTCTTTGTAAAATTCTAATTGGCGAAAAATTATAGTCAGAATTTTGGATGAATACTATAAAACTCACTATCACTAAATACTATTTATGGATGCATGCTATCATTGCTGTAGACTTTTAAGTTTTATTTCAATCACATCTCTTTCCCTTAATTCTTGGCGAAGAGTTCAACGAAGACTTTTGGAGGTGATGGTATTTATTCAATGAAATTAAGAAAGATATAACATCTGCATTTCGCCTGAAGTTATGATAAAATAGCAAAACCCTACAGAATTGCTAGCATTTGTTTGAAAGTAGTTTTCGTTTGAGCAAGATGCTCAATGAAAACATATGTTGAGCAAGGATAAAGATAAATAACGCACTAGTAAACAATAAATCAAGTAGAGGGAAAGTAGTTTCAATTGATTATTGAAATTATATTTTAAGCTCACTGTTCAAGATTCAAGTAAAGTTTATATTTAAGATATATCTTAGAAATTTTCGAAAGGATTTGTTATCACTATGCAATCGCTTAAGGCAATAGTGTAGAGCTGAAGTTAGGAGTAATGCTGCGCGTTTTAGACTTTAGAATTGCACTCTAGACTACACCTAAAGTCTAAGGCCGATACGTACAATTCGAGACTTAACTAAAACTGTGTCAAACATATGCTATGTAATAAGTTTTGGAATGCGTTTCAAATTTTAAGTCGGTTTTGAGAGTTAAAACAGTTATAAATAGAGCTGCGCATACGGGCCTAAAGCTTTTTAGCCTGCCTATAGTCTAAGTCTAAAGTCTAAAACTACTTTTCAAGTGATCCCATTTCCATGAATTTATTTGAGGTTTTTCAACATTCATATCTTTTTCTATTGTTGTATCAGTTATCTGAAACTAAATTGAAACTGAGCCGAAATTAGCTTAAAAAACAATGTAAACTGAATAGAAACTAAAATCATGAATATAATTGGCATCTTTATAAAGTTAATGAAACTGTAATAAAGCACAACATTTATCAAGTGAATTAATAATTCGTTTTAAAAGTCATATTACATAAACATTTGATGAATTCGAAGTCAACCACTGCAATACTTATTAGTAATACTTAATACTCAAAACAGTTTCATTTTAAACAATTTGTTGAACCATTATTTAGTGTTATTTACAGTTATTAAATCGAAAATTTGAAAGAATAGAAGTGATATTCATTAGATTGATTAGAATATTTATTAGATTTTGAATAACCTTAGTCCTCTTAAATAAATAAATGGCTCTGAACTTTCTATTAATGCGGGCAGTTTTTATAGCTATTTTATTCTTTAATTGTCTTACAGTAGAACCTCGTTATTTTGAACCCGCTTCTGCCAAAAAAAATTTGTTCAAAATAGCCGGTACATTGAAAAAAGTCTGAAATAAAAATTTCGCTCAAAATGCAATATTTGAATGATTAACATCAAGATTCTATTTAGATTGGGGTTCAGGTTTGAGGCTCGTCCACGAATTTCTGGAACCTGAACTGCTCAGCAGTATTAATAATAATAATTTTTTTTGTAAAAATTTGATGTGTTATTACCTCTCGAAACTATTCAGCAGATATTTCAAAATAAAGGGGTACACAATAATATAGACTGATGTTCAAATTGGTTCAAAATACTGAGTATTTCAAAATAAGCGGTAGTATTAACATTGTTCCTTATGGAGAAATGACGGGACATTTTTAGAGGTTCAAAATAGACGGTATTTCGAAATAAACGGCTTCAAAATATCGAGGATCTACTGTACTTTAATTTTTTTGACTTGGGTGTGGTCTCTCTGTCCAGAAGGTTGAAGAGTGGATCTATATTGAAAGAGAGACCACACCCAAGTCAAAAAAATAAAGTGTAATTAATATTCATTCTCTATCATTGTAAAAATTTATTGCTTATTAAAAAATATAGTATTCCAAAATTTTTTCGAAAAATAACTGAATAGAAACTGAACATTTTCCAAGTGAACTGAATAGAAATGAAAAAACTCGAACTGACCCAACACTATCATTTTCTAGGATTATAATTTGATCCTGAATCCATTTTAAAATTCTTTCAAATTAAACTTACTGATAACTACAATAATTTTAAAATAGTCTCTGCAACCTATTCATTTTCCTATTACAACAAAAGCTGCAAACATTGAGTTAAATAAATAAACAGTACCGTCTTCTGATTTTACATGACAATTCAATGTATTAAATTTCACTGAAATTATTGTTATTTGATTAGGAGAGAGGAACTCAAACTTTAATCACGTGTTTGGCAATGTAGTAAAGATATTTATAGAAAATATAGTCGTTTTATTAGCATAAGCCATAAAAAAGAATTAAGTAGAAAGCGTATGATGGTATTAAGTAGAGAGTGGTTGAGAGTGATCGTAAGTCATTGTAAGAGAGTGCATGTATTTTAATCATGATGTACAGATAAATTCAATAAAGCGTTAAATTGATCGCTTACTAACATCTTATCAGATATGATTTTATTTTCAACTGTTCCATGCCAAAAGTTACAGAAAATAATTTGCAATTTTTTTATCCCTACGAAGATACGAACCCCAAATCCCTTCCATGAACTCATTTTTACTTTAGTCTATCACTTAGGGCACGACATTAAAGTAACTTATTTAGACAACGTTTAGATCATGTGACTTCAGTTCATTTCATTATTGGATCAAAACACGATTCAAAAAGCGCATCTTTGGAATCTATGTTTGATAAGAAACTATATTTTGACAGATATGAGGACTATCTCCTCCTTAGCTCTTTTACTAACTAAGGAAGGATGCGATCTGAGGAAGTCAGATCAAGATATTTTTGATTTGGCATTAATCTATGAGACAATTAGATTGACCAAAACTCACAAATTCGTACTTATGAGCTATCGTTTGTCCGCAATCGGTAATTTAAGATGCAATCCTTAGCATTGCTTTGTATGGCAGCAATGTATAATGTAATGCCTTTGCTTTATGCCATAGTTGAGTTTTGGTCAATCTAATTGTCTCATAGATTAATGCCAAATCAAAAATATCTTGATCTGACTTCCTCAGATCGCACCCTCTACTAGTAAGAGATCAATTTAAAGCCTTTTGGAATTTATCTGTACAGCTATGTCCAAATAGTTGTACTTTTATTAATCCCAAACTGATGCGTTCTGAGCAATTTTTAAGGGTTTGCTCACTCATTCAGTTACTATTAAACTTAAAATATGAATTATTTGATTTTAATGCAGTGAAAGATCCAATAATCACTGACAATCAAATGATTTGATACACTTTTTAAGTCAGATAAAGCTAAAAAAAAGTTCTAAAACGTGTTTCGGCACAGCATAAAATCTTTATTTGTTTGTGATTGATTAATAAATTGAATCAAGTCATGCCAATAACTCCCGAAGCCGACGTAATATTGATTGTTATCTTGTTTCTCGACTCGATTATAGATTCTAATGTCTGACTAGTTTACATTTGTATCTTCTTTCGTATAACTTATTGACGACGTGAGTCAATAAATATGAATTATAATTTTAGGTTCTCAATAAATGCACTTTTTGGCAAACGCTACTATGATTAAAGAAACGACATTTTTAATGAGTTGAGCTCCAAAAACAGGTGCCTTTAACCCCAAGGCTGACTCGTAGATCCCCTATGGCTAGGATTAATGTAACTTTTGATTTTAGTTTTGACTTTAAAGTCATGTTATTTTATCCAATATTAATAAAGTGAAAAAGCTGCTCAATCTATGAGTTTGAAAGCGTTGATTATATAACTTCCTAAGTGGCCTAGTGGTTAGTGTACTGACCACTAGTAGAATAGGATCGGGCTCGCATAAACTCTTGACAATTTCTTTTTAATATGAAAATATTATTTTTACTTCGATTTTTCATAAGGAAATTTGCCTTACTACGTGTTTGCCTTACTAAGCGTTTGACTTACTATTTGTTAACTTAATATTGCAAAGATCCGTTATTAATGTAAGCATTAGAACAACTTATTTAGTTCTGATTTATCTTAATTTGATGCTATTGCTTACTGCTTAGTTTGATGTTGATTATTGGTTTTGCCGAGTTTCCTTTAGATTATATTATAATTGGCTATAACACCCGAAAATTTTTTTGACTTGATATGGTCGGATGTTATAGCCAATTACAAAATAATTAAAAGGAAACTCAGCAAAACCAATAATCAACATTAAACTAAACATTAAGCAATAACATCAAATTAAGACAAATCAAAGCTAAATAAGTTGTTCTAATGGTTACATCGATAACAGATCTTTACAATATTAACGCAAACGCGTTACAAGTCTAATTTTCCAATGAAAGATTGAAGTAAAAATAACGTTTTCATATTAAAAAGAAATTGTCAAGAGTTTATGCTAACCCGATCTACTCTACTAGTAGTCAGTACACTAACCACTAGGCCATTTAAGAAATTTTATAATAAATGCTTCTAAATTCATTGATTGAGCAGAATTTTTACTTTATTTATATTCGATAGAATAGTATGACTTGAGAGTCAAATAAAATCAAAATCAGAAGTTACACTAATCCTAGCCATAGGGGGTCTACGGGTCAGCCTTGGACTTAAAGGCGCCTGTTTTTGGAGCTCAACTCATCAAAAATTTTATTTCTTTAATCATAGTAGCGTTTGCCAGAAAAGTGTACTTTTAAAGGATTATCTTTGATTTACTGCGAATAAACTTATGATTATCATTCGTGAGTGGGGTGTTAATTTTCATTCTGAAAATTTTCGTTAACATTTAAACTACCGTTTTCTACCTAAGACTATTCAATATTCATGCTGTCCCTTACTTTTTATTGCTACGCATCAGGGATTAAAACAAAACTACTATCAATTGTATTTCATTAAGATCGGTCTTTAATATGTTCCCAAGCGAAAAATTATTAATAATTTACTGTTAGTACAAATAAATATGCTTGTAGACTTACCGAATATATGCTAGCTTTCAATTATTAAATAATTACAGTTTTATTTTTTCTATACACCTAAAAATTAGAATTTTAAAATTCGGGTCCGAACAAACCCGAATTACTAACTACGCTACTAAAGTGCACACGATTTAATTGTTCAAAACAAAAAACTATTTTTCAGCTATATAAAGGTTCCTTTACTTAAAGGACTTTCTTGGTTAGAACACGTATCGAAATAAAAAAACAGTGTTCAGATCGAGAATAAGTATTTTAAATGCTCAATAAAATCACAAAATCTATATTATGCAAAGTCACAGTAAGAAAATATTGGTCCATCTTTCAAAAAAGTGAACAATTTGATCTTTACATTTTTAATCAGATGTCTTATAGTTTATTAAATTAATATAATTAGACCCAATTAACAACCGCTCGTCCGCCAATATTGATGTTACCCCAGCCTAATCTGTAACAGTTGTAATTATTTTTAACCAAATAAATACAATGACCATTTGAGCCAAACATTGTGCACATGTTGCCGTTAAGATAAAAACCACAGCCATTAACCTATCATAACACAGAGAAATCAACTTTAGTTCAATTAAAATAACTTTGACCTTACCAAAATTCCATCTTTTGGCGCTCCGTTTCCAACAGTTCCAATAATCCTGAAGTTGTTTCCATCAACACTAATCCATGCTTCGCCGTGAGGTGAATCACCAGTAATTAAAGTATTGATAATTTTGCCGTTATTTGAATTACCAGTTATCTCAATGACTTCACCGTTGACTCGATGGCTGACTGTATTCAGGATATTTAGATTATTACTGCTGCCATCAATTAGAATACCTACTCCTCCGATATTAGACAAAACCAAGGAACTCAAGTATAGGTTATTCACTGAACTGTTTACGAAAAAAGAATCAGATTTTTGATAAAAAGTGCTTAGAAACTCTAAAATTTAGTTAATGATAACTGATTTCTAACTATTAGTAGTAAATAATTATTAAGTTCAACTCAACTAGTGCTAACCTATAATTCAAGATATTCTTTAAGATAAAAATTCTTACTGAAATTCTAACGCGTTTTCTCTAACCCCATCAACAACAAGATTATTAAATTTAATATCGTTGCTATTTTGTACATCGATTGCATTCTCGCTCATGCTATTGATAACTAGATTAATAAGCCTTATGTTATTCGCATTTTCCATAACTATAGCCTTACGAGAGTTGAGAAAAACCACGTCTTTAATAATCCAGTTATTGGACTTGATATTGAAATCGCCAATAACTCTAGTATTTCTGTTGCATTGACTGTCGCCATCGATTGTTATATAATTAATGTTATTGTTATTTATCACAAAAGACCCGAAATAATCGATTGGATCTAATTTTATAGTATCGCCAGCTTTAGCTCTATTGATAGCTTCTTGAAGTTGTCTTGCTGTTGTAACACCATATGATCTGATATTACATTCAACATATCCCCCGTCAACATAACTATCAACAGTAGTCGATGATAACAGTACTGAAAATGTTATTCCAATTAGACATTTAAACATCGTTGAGATTTTTGTAACTCAATACGGCACAAGTATTGCTTATAGAGAAAGATATAAAATCAATGTTTAGAAAACTTTTATCTGAACTTTAACTGACTGACTATAGTGTTGAATCCCTTATAAAGCTTTTTGTTATTAGAAAACTGATATCTAGAAGTAAGAAATGGATAATAAGTACTAATACATGATATTGACTTAAAAAGTGCTTGATTTACAT
Organism: Archegozetes longisetosus; assembly: GCA_018873245.2. NCBI lineage: Eukaryota > Metazoa > Arthropoda > Arachnida > Sarcoptiformes > Trhypochthoniidae > Archegozetes > Archegozetes longisetosus. The sequence goes on along the minus strand of JAEMBT020000002.1, from coordinate 2,712,686 downwards.
ATTATTATAACTTGTTGAATAAACAAGTCATATTTAATGATGCACAAAAGCCCGATCTAGATTGAGCTGGAAATTAATTATTGAGGCATTTCGAGCTACAAGCTGACCTTTTGTGAGTCCAGCTCACTTTAAGTCTATACACGTGAGCTTGGATTGAAATACATGTAAAATGTGAGATATTCGTCACTTTCATTCAAAGTAAAAATATTCTGATCAAAGAAAAGCATATTTAGTAGAAGTCAAGAAATTTTAGATTTTTATGCAGTTTTCAGGCAATAGTTATACAATAGTCGCTGAAAATCTAATAAGGATTTCAGAATTTTTGTACTTTAATGCGGTAAATTTGCAAGAATTAGAATTTAATAATAAAAAGATTTGGATTTAGATTCAATATCCGAAACTTTGTTTAGGATCATTATGATCTCTATAATGATTTCATCTGTTTCAACTGACAAAGAATCCTGATATAATTTTACTAAATTTAATTACGCTCATTCGAAATAGTTCAATTGAAAAACTTTTAGAAATAATTTTAAAATCCATAAAATGAAAAAGACAATACCCACGAGTCCAAGCTCAAAAAGAGCTTATGTGCATTACTTATTACATTCGGTTGTTCGGCAAGTGTTTACAGCAATTTAAGCTGCATTAACTTTCTAATGAGTGACTGTTGATGCAGTTGACTGTTGAAACTTGATACAGTTTTCGATGTAATAAAAAAATAACATTAGGAGCGTTGCTTTGCAAGGCGTTGGCTGATTGTTGTATTAAGAACGTCTTAGGGGCTATCGATATGAGGTTTTCGATCAATTGAATATTGCCATTAACAATGCCATTTTGGAGCTTAGTCAAAGGGCACTTTAATGACATTAGCAACGCTGACAGAGGTCTGGCAATAAGTCATCAACAAGGGTGCAAATTATTAATTATTAAACTTTTACAGAATGATTTTATCTTATTTACTTTAAAAGTTATTAAAATCCAAAGTGCAGCAGATTTTTCGAACAGCCTAATATTTTATACATTAGGCAAATATTCGGTACTTTTAATGACAAGCTTAAAATAATATATATAAATAAACAGTTTATTCGACTGATAATTTTCAACTAAATATTTTAGCAAACTTTAGTGAGATACTCACTTGAGAGCTCAAGCTAATACTAGATTGAATCTAATATCTTGATTATTAGATGTTTATATTTCTGTATTTACTACGCAATTAACAAACATTAGATTCGATAAAGATATTAACTTCTCTGAACAGAAATATGGTTCTATGAAACATAACTCTGTCTATGAAATAGATTTAAAGAGTATTTTTCATAACATAAATGTTCTTATTTTAATGGATGCAACATATGCACTGTCATTATTCAATAGAAAAGATTTATTCGCTGGCAATCTTTTTTTATTTATGTAGTTTAATGTTTATTGAGAAGGCTTATGAGGAATAAAATCAATTGTTTGAAAAAAATCAGTTAAAACTATTACTATTTTCTTTTATAAAAGTAAAAGAAAATTGTATGTAACTTGTTAAGAACTCTCTCTCTCTCTCTCTCTCTCTCTCTCTCTCTCTCTCTCTCTCTCTCTCTCCTAAAACTTTACCAATTGAACAATCTTAATTTATTATAGTCTGAATAATTACTAAGTTTTACATATTTTTCGACTGAAATTACTTATCTCATTACAACCATTTATTATATTCAGGGACAAAACATTGAATTCCTACGACAAAGTAAGGTTTCATTTTCCTAACGATCTAAGTGAACTTGAATTTAAGTAGAAAAAGTTTTGCAATTAATTCTCAGTCTGGAATAATTTGAAGCCTTATTTTCAAGCAAACGATAGCTGAATGAAGGTTTTAATACTATTGAGCACTTGTGAAGCCTTCACGAGTGAAAGCCAAAGAAAGAGAGAAGATTGATTAAATTGTTTCTATTATTAACATTGAAACGTTTTGGAAAACCACTTTTCAAATTTGAGCAATCATTATATAAGTTTTATACAATAGATCATAAACTTTTATTCTTATTGAATTTTATTCAGCTTTACCGTTGTCTAAAGTTATAAGAACATATTCATAGTTATCTTAATTGTGTATTCAAGTCCCCAAATTTAAATTCAAACAAATTAAGGGTAACTTTAATTTGAATCAAAAATAAAGCAGACGTAGTTTATGGTAGTATCGATGACGCCACAGCGTTACATAATAACAACAGCGATAGGAAACCATAGGAAACACAGCTGTGCCTCAACATTACAAAAGCTATGTTTTGAATGTTAAATAACTTTTCGTCAACTCTTGACATAGATATAATCAGAAAAATAGTTTAACAGATACTCAAACTAGAATGGAAAAATAGAGTCAGATATTTTCTACTGATAATTGTTTTTCTCGGTACATAGTTTAGTCGTTAGGCAGTGTCTGAGATCGGAAGCCTATCGTTTAGTATGAAATGACAATTGAGCTACAATTTCTAATGATTAACTACACCACTCAATGCTCTTATCAATTAGTTGATAACTTTTTAATCGTAGATAATTTTCTACGTACGTGTGTATTCTTATAGTTATTTGCCTAATAAAATGATTTCAACATTTTATTATTTTTTATGAGTTCTTATTTATTGTGTAAATAATTTTGAGCTAATTTTTTGTCAATCGTAAGAAAATCATTTTTATCGTAATGCCTGATTTAAAAGTGGACACCGCAGTAATTCATTTTATCAATAACTCCCCTAACAATTTATATATTTGGACGCAACTCACGGAATGCTTTGAGGTTTGGATTCGTTCAATTGTTTAACTTTTTTCTATTATCTTGCCTTTAGTTTTTTATTTGTTTTTCACTCATTCTCACATTTTTGTTCACTTTTAAGAAGTTTTTTTCTAGTAGTATATGAACTTTACTAAACTTGAAATATTTATTAGTCTTAAATTTGATTACAATTGTTATTTTAAAGTATTATTCACTATTAAGTAAAACGAGTTTTCAAAAGTTTTGTTGAGTCATTTGAAAGAATGGGTCAAAACTTTATCTTAAAGCCTTATTTTATCTAAGAGTTCGTAACTAATCCAAAACTTATAATGTTGATGAATTCATTTTCTACAATCTATTTAGTGTCCATTACTTTTGTGGTCAAATATAGTGCCAAACTCAACACAACAGCTGCCAGTTAACACCAACTTTGGTCTCGAGTATGCCATCAGTGAAAACCCTTCCTCACATGTTGTGAGATGGTGTGACAGTAGCGAAACGTTGAAGGATCAGTCAAAACATACTGTGATGTAATGCTTGTGCACAAAAATTCTAATTATCTTAGCATAAGATCTAATTTTCAATCCTTAGCATTAATGAGAATCCAGACAACAATTCGAGCAATCGATACACTTGCTCTTTTTCGACCCAATCTGAAGGTCGTAGTAATATCTGGCCATTAATCGGAGCCGCAATAATCTACGTATTGGCCGCTATTGTATTTTACGTCGGTCGAAGATTTTATTATCGATGGAGAGAGGGACGCGCGACGAACATAGCCCTATCGAGTGATCCTATCGCGGACGCTGCCGCAGAAGAAAAGAAACGAAAACGATTGAAGTCTTTGGACTGTTTTAGAGGGTACTCATCCTTATATTTACCAAATCGTCTCATTTCTCATCGAAATTTCTTAAAGAGTTTATAATTTGAACTCTGAAAAATTGTTTTCTCAAATATAGTTATTCGTTACTTATAGAAGTTTTATTTCTCAATAGTCTAATTCAAGATTGACTTTTTATTTCGTAAACTACAAGTACAATATTCTGTAAATTGTTTATACAATTATTTTAATTTTTCTTCAACTAGCCCTTGTTTTGAGCTCTTATTGATAATATAGTCAAAAATGTACTGTTTTTCAATTAGCCGGTGACACATGTTTTGCTGACTCATTGATTAACTTTATCCTCTAGAATAACAATTTTAATGATGATATTTGTAAACTACGGGGCTGGAGAATACGTTTTCTTAGATCACGCGGCGTGGGATGGGTTCCAGTTTGCAGACATCATATTTCCCTGGTTTATATTCATTATGGGCACAACTATGGCTATCAGGTTGACAAAAAACCACAGAACACCAAAATTCTAAAACTGTTATTAACGAAAATTTCGTAATTTCTATTAATAATAGCTATAAAAGTATTGTTATTCGTCAAAAAATGCCAACCAACAAAATATTCTGCAAAATAATCAAGAGGTCGATCAAATTATTCCTGATCGGAATAATACTTAACTCAAACGGAAATCGTAATTACATATATTTTTTGTTAGCTTCACACTAATTTCCTATTGAATGAAGCCCTAAATAGGACTTTTGTAATTAGACAACTAGTTCTCTAAATTGCATAACAAAACCTGACGAACCGTTGAAGCGTTCTAAATGACATATTAAATGACTTGTTATTTTTCTCTATCTCCTTAGCAAACTTCAAGAAACTTCGTATACCAGGAGTACTTCAGCGGTTCGGTATCTCTTATTTTGTGGTCGCGTCTTCTCATGTGATATCACTTAAGTTACACAAAGGAGAACTATTTGGAGCGCGTATGACATTATTTACGTCTAATTAATTACTTATAAGACAATTTTATTCTTTAGTTAAAGAACGGGTCAAGTCAATACTATATAAGCAGTCAGTTGCCTCGTTCTTTAAGCTAAACTAATCAGTTGTATTTTAGATTAGATTTTCTGGTCTTTAATATGATTATGTTTGATTTTTAGTACGTATTCATCAGTTGATTGATATAATTCCGTATTGGTTCGAATGGATTGTTATGACAGTAATGGGTGCCATTTATTTTGGACTATCTTTTGGCTGGGAATGGGATCCTAACTGTCCTCGAGGATATGTTGGTAATTAATAGAGCGTTCATTATGATTCAACTGAAGCGAAAACTAATTTTTCTTGAGCTGAGAGCTTTTCTAAGACCTGATTTCAAGTTCACTATGCATTGTTAATTTAAATATAAGCTCATATAAACTGTTCACCTAGAATAGTCGATAAAATAATTTTAATATCATTTTTGTCACACCCTTTCTCATTTGAATGGTTTGGCAGAAGAGCGACAAGTAAATACCACCAAAGCAGTCACTTAAGCCATTCTTCTAGCAAGCTATTCAATTCCTGTTTCGGTTAAACTTTTTTAATCAGTTTATGAAAATTTGAAGCGAAAATCAATTACAATGTTTGATTTCTAGCTAAAAATTTTGATTTTCTATTCAAACGAATTTTAGGACCTGGAGGTTTATATAAGAACATGTCTCACATCTACTGTACTGGAGGTGCAGCCAATTATATCGACGTATGGCTGTTAGGAAAAGAGCATATTTATCAACACTTCACGGCTTCCAAGCTATACGATCCACAAAAAAAATTTGGTCTATCGCACGACCCCGAAGGAGTTCTCGGTTAATATCAATCCAAAAATTCAATTCAAGTCATTGTAAATGATATTTATTAATGAGAATTATATTTGTTTCACGCTAAAAGGTTCCACAACTTCGATAATATTAACATTCTTAGGACTACAGGTCGGAAAAATATTAATCGCTTATCCAAACCCTAAACAACGAATTACTCGTTGGATTGTTTGGGGTGTAGTTCTTGGTATTCATTATTTTCTCTAATTTTTATAAAGCATTTAAGTTGACGACTTTAGCTAAACCATATTAATCAATGAGTACTAGCAGGAAATTAGTTAAGAATCAACTTAATTTTCAGTTGTTATTTTTAATCTAAGCATCAGTTTCTTATTAAGATTTGCTAGAACCTTCTCTACAGTTTAATCAAGTCAGAGATGAAGTTAGATTTAAAAACAGATTTTAGTTAACTAATAACCATTAATGCACTTCATTTCTATTAGTATAATTGAAAAGTTCGTACCCTAAGTATCAAAGAATGAGTTTTATTGAAATTTTTTACAAAAAACTTAAGAGTAGTTCCCCGAGCACTAATGACCGCTTCATCCTCTCCTGCCATTTATCATAAACCCGTCGCCACTCAACAAAGTAATACTGTTGAAGAAATCATTTACTGCCCGATCGATCTCTTCTTCGGACGAGAATCGGCGCCCTTTTAAATATTTCTTAACCATTTCATATGAAACAGTGTTTGGCCCTAAAACTGAATTAATTTCTTCGGCCGCGTCTTTGGTCGACATTTTCTTCTTAAAATAATAACCAATAACAGCCCAAAAATCTCGAGAATTGAAATCAATTTTTATTTCAGGCAACTGTTGTTTAAAAAATCATAAAATGCAAACAGAACGACAGAAAAAGTTGAAACTTTGTGTTCGATATTTTAAAATGATATATTTAAATAAAACATTCAAAAAATAGTTTAATTATCATCAGTACCCCGTTAGGGTACGAACTTTTCAATTATACCAATAATTGTTTGTTATTTGAAACAAACTTTTTTGATAGTTCAGGTCAGAAATAGTCATTTTTGTGATAATAATGAGCTAACAGTAATGAGTTGACTTAATATGAAATTGTCTAATATTTGAAACTTAACCAATAGGTGGTTTGTGTGCACTATTCGCCGCACCTGGTTGGATACCAATAAACAAGAATTTGTGGTCATTTAGTTTCATATGTTTAACAAGTTCTGCGGCTTGTTTTGCAATAAGTCTATTGTATTACTTGATTGATGTAATACGCGTTTGGCCAAACGGACAACCATTCCATTACCCGGGAATGAACTCTATATTGTTATACATCGGGCACGATATCTGTGCGGGTATGATTCCGTGGACTTTCAATGTTGACGAAACATCACATGTCGGGTTACTGGCTAGAAATCTAGTCGGAGTCACCATTTGGTTTATCGTTAGTATTGTTTTGGCTCAAAATGGATTTTTCTTTACGGTCTAAGTCATTGTCACTTAATTTAATTTTAGTTTGATTATTAACAGTGAGCTTAGGACTATTTGGTTACCAAAAATTTTTCAATTTTTCTATTAAAATAATGACCAAAAACATTCCATGAGAACTGTTAGTATTGATTTTCGCTACTATTTATGTAATTAACGTTGAACTAAATCACTGCCTCTTATTCTTTCTATTATCGATGTTTTTGAACTAATCTTTACCTTAAGAGTATTGCTCTTATGAACACAAATTAAGTTAAAATTCTATAAGTTCTAAAATTGTAATAATGGCTAAATTTTTCTTTTTGCTAAATCTTAGTAATCATTTTAAAATTTATTTCGATATCTTAATGAAGTTTTATAGAAAAATGTTCGCATGAGTGAGAGCTTATTTAAGAGAACTAGAATTTAAACTTAATTATCTATACATATAGCCATATTTGAATCGATGATTTAAATAGTAATTTGTAGTTGGCATCGTTTCTAAAATGTTGGATAGAACTCGCCTATAAAAATTAGATCATAATCAGTGCATAAGACCTTTTGTAGCTTCAAAAGTTTAAGCTTTTACTCATATTTACACCAAGTTATACTCCAAGTTGATGCAAAATTCCTACTTTAAGTTCCATACCGTTTGAGAGATATTTATGAACATTGAATAAATAATTGAATCGATCGAATATCTAAATGTAAACCAGAAATCGATATTTCAGGTATTGATTTACTTGTTTGTCATTCAGTATTGACTCAATTTTTTACTCTATTTAGTGTGTTAAAATAGCCATCAGTGTTTATAGACATATAAAACTTTAAAATTGTCGAGTCGTGAGAACATCCGATAATCAAATTCTGAGCTTAAATAAACAAATAATTATTCATAAATTCAAAAGTATTTTCATTGAACTTTATTTCGAAAGAGACTAAAGTTTTTTATGCTTTAAATAATTTGAATCGAAAATACGTCTGATAATAAAAATTGATTCTTGAAAACAATTGATTTAAAATTATTAAAATCCCGTATTATGAATAAATTAGCTAAATATATAAAGTTTTTTGATAGTAATGCCACAAATAATAAAAATATGAGTAATTTTGACAATCATTTTTGTTAAATAGCGTCAAGTTTTTCAAATGGAATCATAGGCTAAAACGACAATTAAATGTAAACGACAACATCTTAAATAATTTAAATTAAAACTTAATTGCTATTCAAATAAATATTGCAATAATTTATAGAAAAAATGAATTTCTCACTCAAGAGATTCCCATAATTTTGCCATTAATTGAACAATTTTGAAATAATTCTAAAAAATTGATCGAAAAATTGCTTTTCAGTCCTTTTCTTAGGTGAATAAATTTGCGGACAAGTTTGTTATAAATGTTGAACTAATTCGCACTTTTTTCCAAGTGAAACAAATTTTTTACTCTAAAAAAAATCAAATCGTAATAATACCCAATAAGTAGTGAGTAATATTTATTTATTTCGCTAAAATGTCAAAATTAATTGACTAGAAGTTCGAAGATATAGGAGAAAAATTTGGGAAAACTATTTCTGTAGCTGTCCGTTACTTATAGTAGAAATAGTGACAGATTGCTGTCTCATCTGATCTTTAGTTGGGGCGTTTTCGATGATAATAATGCGGTTGAATTGTCTCCATCTCATTAAGATTGATATATAAAGTCTTAGCTGTACGAACAAGAATATCGTTCCTCCGAGGAAGCCTATCGTTACGACCTATCGGTTTGATTAGAATTACAATTCATTTTTTGAAAACTTTCGTCAACTTATATGCTGATTAAGTTATTATTGATTGTTCCGCGAGTTTCTTTTCATATGGGATATGCTTTTTTTTATTATATGCCCTAAATCTTAGCTATTGTTGTATTGATTTATTAATGTTTTCATTCAATGCAAGTTTTGATGATTTAATCGTTAAGGCAAAAGACTAATAATTAATCAATTTTTTTCTGTTGTATCTGAAAATTGTTCACACAATCAAAAGTTTGAATATTATAATGGACTAGATAAAACTTTACAGACTGAATATAATCAGTGAGTAGGAATTGAATTTTGAATAATTTGGTTGATAGAAAGTTTGATAGATGACCTAATCTAATCTAACCTAACCTGATCTTTCATAAAATCAAATGCTAATCATTTTCTACTTTAATAATATTGAGCATATTCTTCCTAAGCAATTGACTACCGGTAGAGATAAACTAGTAATTAGATAATTGACTTTCGGTTTATCAAATGCCTGACTAGTATGTGATTGCGTGCATTTGAGTAGAATAAAAGCTGTTTCCTTCTTCCGAACAAACTCACGGAATATTCAATAAATAGTTAAATCATAATAAAAGTGATAACTGACCAGCATTTTAGTCCAAAAGGGCCAGTCAAGCATTCCATAACGAGCTTCAATAGTGGCCCTTTCGATCAGAACATATATTGACCAAAAAACACAAAACATCGATATCATATTGAAGACCAAATTGCAGACCAACTTTCGGCGTTCGCTTCCAGTCATGTCTAATGACTCCCACTATTAATGAAAACAGATTAATTGAGCAATTCTTAAACAAATACTAAAAGGCTTTAGTTCGCTTTCCACCCTGACATTGTTGAAAATTGTTTGAAATGACAATAATTGATGCAGTCAAGTGAGAGAGCAGTAGCGCTTATTCAATACTGTCTGATGCTATCTAATCTCAAATATAAATGTTATTTACAACAACTTTTGGGTTGGTCGACCTAAAGCCAAATAATAACTCACTTTATGCAATGGTTTACTTTTAACGGTTAATTTAAAGTGAAATTTACATAATTCGCAATATCTATGATTCGACGAGCGAATCCATTGCTGAAGGCAGTAGTGGTGGACATATCTTAGAGATCCGGAACAAAAGCATGGAGTTATCAAAGTAGTCGATGGACACATTGATGCTTCTGGTGATGTGCAGTCGCCCGTATTTGAAGCATTGATCACTGTTATCAGTTCGCTGTCATCACTGCAGTGACATATTCTACATATTGGTACGTCTTCTTTGTCTTTCGTTGTATTATCACAATTTAGAGATGGAATTGCCATCAATTCTTCCTTTAAAATTCAAATAAAATAAGATTTCGTTAAACTTTTTCGATAATGAATTACTCAAGAAAAATTGAGTAATTGTTTTTGCAAATTTAGAAATTTTAGTTAGAATAAGGAGAATATTCTTTAGAGGTTAAGTGGCAACTCTGAGAGAGGTTCTATAAAATCTATGTTCACCCATTCAATACTTTGATGAATGTGGAAACGAAAAATATTTATTTATTCCTCCTTAACTTGTTCTCAATTGCTAGTAAAGATTGAAGATCTCAGAAATCAAAACCTCAAAATCCTGTTAAACATTGAACTCTGAAGATTTGAGAAGGGATTATAAATAATAACTGCAATTACGAATGAGAATTGGGTGAAAATGAGATTACAATCTTTTGTGAAACAAAAGCGTCTGTAATTGTTGGATATCAGAAAGGCTAGCATTTTATTTACCTTGAATTATGTCATTAATAGCATAACTTATACTATAAGATAATCAATAATTTGCTTTTTACGTGATATAATGCTTTTATTTTTATACTATTAACAGTTTGAGTATTGCTCTCAAGGTATTGACCTTTTTTTACTTTTGCAAAGCATTCAAAATTATAAATAAAGACTTCCTTCAAATTACATATTTCACCAGAAAACCAACAAAAAAGTCTAATCGATGGGGAAATAAACTACCATTTTATTTATTTTTTAGACATTCTGCTAGAGAGTATGAGATGGATGTTTTGTTCGGTTTTCGCAGAAAATAAACCTTCATTTATAAAATTATTGGATCTTTTATCAGTATATTATGGAAAATTAGATATAATTACTATTGGCTATATGCTAAGCATTGAAAAAGTTAATTCATATACAATTAAAACATCTAATTAGGCATTGAATAATTATAATTTTTATATGTTTATCAAATATAACAACTTTAAACACTAAATTTTTCGGTAAGAAATAAGTAAAAACTACTCAATCACCAAGTATTGCAATTTATCAAGAGATAAAAAAGTTATTAAAAGTTTTGTGACTTCATAAGATCTATTGCTTTCAATTTTACTTTTCGAGTACATAAAAAGTAATTATTTTCTAGAATTGTATACGTGATTGCAACTATTTTTAATTATGATAAATAGTACATTATCTGAACTTAATTAAAATTGATAATGAAGTTAACAATCTAAGAGGAAAATATAAGTTGAAAGTGGGCGGAGCTCTAAGAAGGGTGCGATCAAAGTGTCTTGTAATGTGTTATTAATCGTTTACAATTTTACATAAATCCTTCATAAGATTTTAAGCAAAAAGTCCCAAAAATCTGTTAGCTGATAAACTTCAGTACTTTAGGGAAATGTGTCAATTTTTTCGCTCTACATAAGCCCCGCCCACTCATTAACGTAATATTTCCTACTTCTTTCTGTTAAAAAACTTGAGAATTACCATATTTTGTTGAAATTTTCATATAATTTATAGTTGCGAAATAGACTTGAAGTTATATCCATCTAAAATCTGGCTTTCGAGCACTTGAAAAGTTTAGATTAAAAGGATATGAGAAATAAAAACGACATAAATCTTAATGAATCTCAACAGGAAATGCTAGATAAGAAATATTTATTTAAGTTTATAATTATAGCAAAATACACTCATAAGTGAATTATAATTCCTATTTTTCAAGGATGTAATAAGTGGAAAATAATTTCTAAAAACAATGCTTCACATCATGTGAGTATCAAATATAGAAATTAATAAGAGATTGAGATATACTGTCGAGAAATACATTTCCTGATAGTTAACAATGCAATTGTAGGGAAAGAGTATAACAAAACCGCTATACGTTTGGACTCTTATGAAACCATAAATTCAATAGTAATAATAATTATAGTAAATGTAATTGACTGTACGTTAATAATTCAATGAAATGTCGCAAATTCTTCCAACACACTAACCATAAAAGTCCAAATTTATAATTAGTTAAGTGATAAACAAATTTTTGTTTGTTCAATTTTTCAATAAATAATGATTTATTTCAAATTATTTGAAATAAGTTTTTTATCAATTCAAGTTTTGGCTGAACAACATTTGCTAAGAAATCGCTTTATAAAAGCTCTTAAAGTTCAGATAACTCACGATAACTACTAATTATGGACACGATTATGAATTTTTGAACCCGATATAAGTTAAGCTTAAAAATCAAATTAACAAAATGTAAAAATTGGTTTATCGATACGAAAAAAATAAGTTGACTTCAAAGTCATTGGACGATTTCCTTTAGGATTGAAGGACTCGGAAACTTATATGAACTTAGTTTTCATCTTATATGTTAATCATTAAACCCATATTTTTAGCAAAACTATTTTTAAAAGCTTTGATTTTCATGATTATACCAGGAGATCTGTATATAATCTGACCTTCAATTCATCAGAACTGGTCATTTCGGGTCATACCGTATAGAAAACTACTTAGATATCTCGCTTGACTTTAAAACAAGTATTAATTTTCATGAACAAAAATTTGTATTTAGAGAAAAAATATTTTATAATAAAAACATTTATCGTATCCGCAATGCTAGTGATTTGTACTAGAAGTGGTTTTGAGTGGATGGTGAAAATCCTTAAATTATCATTTTATAGATAGTTAGAAATGGTGTTTAGAAATAAAGAGAGAAATAGCTGTCAAATACATATAAAATTATGTCTTTTTAAAAACAATTACCTGTTATATCACTAGTACTTATAATTTATAGTCAATTGAACTCAAGTTCAATAAGTTTTTTATCTATTTTGACCTCAAATTCTTGTTTGTTGAACTTTTTTCTCATATTGTTTGACAGATGTTCAAATTTTTCTATTCAAATGTTCAGATCCGATTTCCGGGTATTTAGTAATCAAATTATTATTATTATGCTTATTTCTTAAGAAATAATGTCTCACTTAGGACTCAATTACTTGATTAACATAAGAGACGAGCAAATTTAGGACACATTCAACTAAATTGAGATTCTTATTTTGTTTGAAAAACTACATTTTTACTACGATTGGGATTAAGGGTCAATTGCTAGATCACAATTAGCCTCGATTGATAAATCAAATCTTTTTCAATTATTTCAACTTTTTCGAACAAAATTATATAAAATAAAAATTTTGCTGCACTTTTTGGGACAAGTCAATTAAAAATTTGTCTTCAATTTCTATTCAGTTTTATTGGAGGAATTATTGACAGCATTTCCAGACTAAACATTCACATTAGGTTTAAATGACTTTTTCGACACATTTAAGTAAATCCTTCAAACGTTTGGGAGTTTTTTCTCACTTTATGTGAAAAATTGCGAGAAACTTTTATCATAATTACCGAATAAAAGGAATTATAAGGAATTTAAGTAATTTTCAAGTTAAGGTCAATAAAAAACGATTTTTACCATTTAATACTATAACTGCTCTGGTCTCACATTCAAATCCCGGATAATTAGAGTAAAAAGTTTCCCAACAAATATACCATAAAAACACAAATAACATTAAAACAATTAACAAAAGTCGTGGAAAACAAAATAAGCTACATAGAAAAAAATGACTTATTACTGTTCGCAAATGTAAATCAATTGAATATGAATTGAGATGAACTGTTTATGGAATAGGATTGAACCTCGGTGTTGTTTAGAGGAAATGGTCACACAAAAACAGAGAAAGAGAATCGAACTAAAAGCTAAAGAACTTTTCTATCACAAAAAAACTAAAGAGTAATGTCATGAAAATGTTAAAATTCAAAAAAGGTGAACACCCGCAGAACAAACAAAAGTCAATTGCATTAAAACTTCAATTCAATGCCATTACACGAGACAAGTCATAAACTAAATTATAATAATGTATTTATTTCTATGACATTTAGTGTTGAAAAAGTTTTTTGTTAAGTGTATATAAACTATGTTTTCATATAATAGAGAATCACTGAGTAAATATTAATAAGTTTTTCAACACCAAAGTTGTAACTAATTTTGTCGTCAAATTTATTTTTCTATATCGAAATGCTGTGAAAAGTTAGCTTTTGGTTTGTTTCAGGATTAAATAAAGTTTGTTTTATTTGAAATTATAAATATTTTGAGAAAAACTTATATTTGAAAAATAGTTTATTTCGGTAGAGGTTTTAAGTGAACAAGATAAGTATTGATAATTAAAACAATTAACAAAACTTTATAATACTTTGAAAATCTTTTTTTAGTTGCAACGAGAAATAATTGATAAGAGAAATCAGTGCATATATAATAAATTTGAACTGTTTTCCATTTACGGATACATTTACAACTAGAAATACAATTATAGGGAATTACTCAAAAACTAGTTTTCATTCCTATGAACACATTAAAAATACTAATTAATGCTTTTGATGCATAACTAATACATCCCTTGCAATGAATTATTTATTTTTACCCAAACATTACTCACACTAAAGCCTGATGTAAGAGCTGCAACAATTTTATTTTTTTAAGTAATTGGTTCAAAAGTTAAATAAAAATATTTTTTTATTATCAGGTAAGTCTGAGTCAAAATTGTTGTTTAGGCAGTATTGGCATTTTCTTTATTCTCATTATTATTAAATGCTTTCCTTAAGAACGATATAAATGACTCAGTTAACGAACATTCACTTATCTCGTTCTTACTAAAAACCATTTAATTACATACTTTGTTTGTGTTTATAAATTGATAAGTAAGTAAAATATAAAAATAAAATTTAGAACAAACCACAATGAATGAGCTAACACAAAAGTTTTTCTATGATCTTACGCTTAGCTGATACTTTGCTTATAATTATTATTATTCACGTACGGATATCATTGAACCCAAACAAAAGCTTTTCTTACAATCAACAAACAAATTATATGCAAATCTTTCTCAGAGAATAAAGTTCAGTTCAAACTTTAACATTAATTTTGACGACACACTACGTTCTCAACTAAACATTTCAGACGTTAAAAAACTTTTCCTCAAAAGAGGAAAAGAAAAAAGCTTTCATTTTATATAGTACAGATTTTGACTGAACAATTCTCAAAGCACTAAGCAAAAAAGCAATACAATTGTATTCAATAATTTGATTGAAAACTTGTTTTTTCAACAATCAACTAAAATGTTATCTTATTAGACGAAACAAAAGGGCGCAAACAGATTATAATTAGTTTTTAGCGTAAAAACACTTAACGATTAAATATAAGGAAAATTCCTATCGTATCAACTTGTACAAATTTATAATTAGCTTAGATTTGATAGAAAAGCATAAAGCCATTGCCTCCAACCACAAGACATGACTCATAAGAGACATTTCTATGTCTCAGGCTTTAGATATTAAATTGTGTAAAGATGTCTATACTCATTAATAGCAGGCAAAATTATCAACAATTTTTTATAAATAACTACACACATGAGCCACATTTTCTCATGTTAAATAAAGCATTCTCAGCATTTCTTATGCCAAACAAGGCTTAAGAATTTCTATTAACTTTTATTTGTCATTAATTTTCATATTAAATGCACTATTTGTTATGCTCCCTGAAAATATCGTAAATAATCGTATCAAAGATACTATTAGCAGGAGATTGTTTACTGTTGTTATGCTAGAATATTATGCAAATCACTCACATTTCATTGGAATGAGCTAAAAGTTTTGGTCATAAATATGTCGAAAAAATTCGTTCAACATAAACAATTTGACGCACATTTAATGTATATGTTTCGAAATCATATCGATAGCAATTATATATAATAATCATATTTAATGTATCATATAATGAGATCTATGGTCTGTTTCCAAACTTGTACTCGTTAAACGCCTCAAAACAATGAAATTTTGCTAAATTTGCAGATTATGCGATCGCATAGTTATGATTGTGTCAAATGAGACAATAGTAATATTTTTCAAACGTTGGTCAAAAGCTTACAATTGACAATAAAATCAAAACTTAGCTTAACCTGTTTTATGTTTTATCTCAAGTTTCGGCTCTTTTTGCCAACTTCTACTTTAAGTTAAGAATTTTTATTGAAAGATAATGAATTTCTATCAGAAATAATTGTGAGAAACTAAAGATAGCATAAATTATAGTGAATAAAGCAATAAATATTCAGTTAAGATCGATTTGAAAAAGAGTTGTTTATGTGGGAACAGCATCATTTTATTGAAGATTAGTTAATGTTATGAAATGCACGAACGCTTTTGTTTGCAATTAAACATTTCCTAAAACAATAAAACACAACTATTTTTGATTTTATCACTTTATTAGCATATTCTTCGAGCTAATTAAGTAAAAAGTCACAAATTTTGCTCAACAACGTGACATTTATTTAAAAAAATGTTTATGAGAAAAATTGAAAGCATTTCTAGACAATTATTAGACAATTATCTCTAATTAAGACATAAACAAGCATCAGATAAATAACAATATTTTACTTAATTATTCATAATTTGATGCTTAAATATTTATTTTGAAAGTGCTGGCAGAGCACTTATTTTATTAAAACTGAAACAATTTTATATTGAGTTATAGTAAAAAATGAAATACGTATATAGTATGTTTCGAACCGCACGCAATTATTGTCAGAAAGCTGATAAACCAATCGATTGTAATGTATATCGTTGTATATTATTGCTCTCAACTTACTTTCTATTACTATAGTTGTAATAATATTATAACTTATTTATCATTCAATCGACTTGACTGAAAGCCAAACATTGAATAAGAATATTTTCTATAATAGAAATCGCACTTAAATTTATTACAAGAACAGAATATTCTGATTGCTATAGATATTAGAATAATATTTGTTTTGTCATTATCGTTAGAAAATGGTCTACTAAATAAACAAAAGTTCTATTTTAGTTATAGTTTTCGAGTATTTTTTGCCAAAACACAATTATATCCAAAGATGATTCAAGTTTGAGAAACTTAACAACTTCTCATCTAAAAGTCAAATCAATTCTACTGAAAATATTTGTTTCTTCAAAATTTAAAGTTCTGATGCAGTGTTTCTGATTTGGAATAATTTATTCTTTAAGGGATTGTAAAGTTTGAAAAACCTTTTTGTATAAAATATAAACCAAAATTGTGAAACACAGAAATTGTTGTACCATATGCTAAACTGAGGGCAATATTAGGATAACAGTAAAAGAGTGGAGTATATGCATTAGAAGATCAATATTATTATTATTATTATTATTATATATCGATAAAAACTAAAAGCATTAGTAATGTGACTTATGTTGTTAATTATGTTCGCATTTCTTTATTAAGGTTAAGTATTGAGTGTAACATAACCAAAAATATTCATTATAAGACAACAAATCAAATTTTTAAATCGATCTAAAAATTCATCAAAAGCTCTTTGCGATAAATCTATTGAGAAATGCATTAAATTATGGGATAATTAAGAGAAAAAATGAAACATTCAAAGCAATTAATTAATTTATAGCAAAGCACTATTTGTTCCTATAACTAAAACAGATTAATAACTTTTTCAATAATAAATAATGTGATGAATAAATAAATGAGTGAAAAATACATAAAACTGATGAGAAAAAAGATGAGACGATACGCATCGATAGCTTTTTATTCACATGCCTGGAAATGAGAATATATGAGATTCCTATATTTTTTAGATCATATAATAGAATAAAATTGTCTCAAAAATTGAGGACTCTTGGCATTCACATACAAGGCTTTTTATGCTTCAACAAATCTTTTTTTCGCTCTCTTATGAAAATTCAATTCACTTATAAGTTTTCGTAGATCTAGTCAGCTTATACAACAATCAAGTATAACCCAAGTCAAACTGAATGACCCATTCATTTAATGATGGCTTTATTATCATGTAAAACATAAGGTTTTATGTATGAGTAAAGCGCTTTTCATCAGATCTACTGAGGAAAGCATACATTAAGACAAGATATGAATTGGAAGACAAGTCGAAAATGTTCAGACAAATCATACGAACAATTGAAGTAGTCTTTTTTGTCTTTTGTTCTGTTCACGACAACAACAAAACAGAGAAAACAGAATGAAAGGGCAAAAGTACACATAAGTAATTATTAGACTTGACTCCTTGTGCAGTAGCTGCAATATTTCGTTTATGAATATTTCATATCGATTTTAGTCGTAAGACAAATTTTCTTTAAAAGTCTATTTAATACAATTGGGGACATGAAAGAAGAATTTGATCTCAAAAATATATTACTCTTATTGGATAGCATTCAAAAAATGCTGCACAAATTGAACTCGAAAACATTTTGATTATTACATTAGACTGGATTCCTTTCTGAACAAAAAGAAAAAATTAAAGTAAGTGAAGAGGAAAACTTGTACTTTTTTCTCTTCATCTACTCAAAAGACTCACCAATAAAAAACGTTTTTCTTTAAATGAGTTGACAGACATTTCTCTCTTTATATACTTTATATTTGATTAAAACTTAATTGGTTAATAATTATTTATAAGGTTTTCTTTAATTTTTCGAGTGGACTACTCTTTTGTTCTTATTGACTGATCTGTTTTATTATATGATAAGCGAAAAGCCAATCATAAGGAAAGAGCAACTATTCACTTATAAATTCTATTACGAAATAAATTCAATTTTTGCTCAATAGTAGTAATACATTAAACATATTCTTCTATCATTAATGTACTCTTCAGATGTGATAAATCAATCTTTTCTTAGATCAAATTCTAGTCATTATTTCTACAGAGTTCTACTTAACTACAGTTACATTTTTATTCCCTTTAAGAATAGATTAAAATCTATACTCTACTAAAATTACGCTTTCATAACAACATATATAAAGACTCTATGATTATTAATAGGATTTGTTCAGTACTTCATTTGCATTTGGTATTCAATCGTTGAGAATTTGCGTCAGAAAAGGACGTCTTTTCCAGTTATGATTATGCAAATGGTTAAATCATTTTACGAGAAATGTAATTCAAATTAAATTACTTTCAGACTCATTAGAATGAAAACACACTAAATATGAAGTACATGACAAGTTTACTCACTATTTAATTATTTTAAAAATTTCAAGCTATTCAGCTGATAGGCTTTCAATTATTGACTAAGCTTGGGCTTTTGAATCAGTTTTCAGTATTTCTCATTACTTGCTATCTTTATAAAACTTGTTTGTCTTAAATATGAAATGATGAGTTAAAATAAAATACATGTATATTTCGAGATAAACTATTCATTGAAGCGGCAAAATCAGATGTTAGAAAATATATGAATCGTAGCTTTTTAGTGTCCAAAATGTTTTATTAGTAAAAAAGAAAATATTTTCGTCTCAATCAATATCAAATGTATATTCTGTGACACGGAATTGATTTGTATTGAAGAAATTTCCAGTTATCAAAGCATTTACGAATTTTAACCTCTTTAATTCTAGTCTTCGTACAAATTCATGAGTAGTCAAAAAATGTAGTCATGAAAATTATACACTTTTAAGCATCAATTTCATGTTTAAAGTGGTCAGTGCAAATCGAGCCTACGTGTTTTACTATAAAATACATTTACATTAATAAACAGTTAGTTAATAACTTGAAAGTTCATTTGAAAATATAATAAGCCTTCAAGTGTTATATAGAAACAGACGGAAATCGAAATATCATTAATTAAAATATGGAAAACACTGATATTTGATAGCAGGAAAGGACCAACTGTTGGGGAAAGCTAATGAAAAACTCATTACAATCACAATATATGTCAACTTTTTAAATGCCTAAATATTGATAATTAAAACTATTGTTGAAAACAATAGTTTTACAAAGCCATCAAGTTCGGAGACCTTTGCATTTTCATTTAACTAGGGGTTTAACATTATTTTATGCCAATTTTATTCTTACTGACATTTATTGAAATTGTAAAACATTTTTACGTGAGAAAATTACTTTAAATTTATTATATCCTTCAGTCTGATTATAAAAACAAATAACTTGTTATAATAAGTCACTTAAATTTGGAATCCCAAGAGTCAATAACCTTTCAATTCTGGACATATGCTTACATGTGTGCATAGTGTAATTCTATGGGTTTTTACTGGTGGCAATGTGTTTATAGAAGTCTAGATAAATAAACAATTGAGTGCAAAATTTTCCTCTTTACTCCTAAGTCTAATAAAAGCCTTAATTTTCATCAAAACTGAGTCAGAACTTCTTATCTTTCGTAAAATATCTTATGCTTAAACAAGTTTTTGGATAAGTTATCGAAAAAATATTTTACATCAGAATTGACACAAATTTTTTGATAAGTAAGAATCTTGAAAAACTATACTAAATATTATTTTGAATACAAAACATGTCTAAAAATAAGTTCATTTACCCTTCAATTCTTCAGAAATAACTTCAAAACATATTTAAAGCGAGACAGAGTTGGAAAAAATTCTTATGCATAAGATTTTTCAAACATGAGAAATAAAGTCTTTAATGAAAGTAAAAGTCATTGTAGACTTACGTTAAGCTTATTTTTCAAACACTGCTGCTGTTGTTGTTGTCTATTTATAGACGAACAATCGATGGGAACCTTATTTTCCGTACCATCTAATAATGAACAAGACTTTTGTCTAACCAAAACATTAACATTAGATTCATTAACATTATTATTAGAGCCTGTCTTCGACTCATCGCTTGTGGTGTTCATATTCATATCTCACAAGTCATTAATAGTTCACACGATAAATAAAAATCTTCCAAAAATTGACTTTAGATAAGACGAATCTTCAAAAAAAACTTTTTGACTTCAATAATAAATAACTAAATATTTTAAGGCAAACACATCTTCAAAACACATGTTTTTATACTGAAAATTGGACACAATTTTAGTGAAAACTTTAAAAACGATTCAATAGAAAACTTGAATTCGAAAGAGGAGAAAGAAATTGTTAGACTTGAAAATTAAGAAAGAGTTGACTAAAAAGCTTGTTTCTATCTTCATAAAAATATTTGAACTTTTAAGAGAAAAAATTGTTGTAACAAACTTTTTCTCTGTCTATCTCTTTAAACAGTGGTTTCTTTTGTTGAGCATAAAGATCTTCAACCTATGGTTGAGAATGAGAGACAAACAGTATTATAAAGGCTAGTATTTTGTTTCAGACTTAAGATTTTCTGCCATCCAATAAGAAAACTTGTTTTAAGTTAAACTTCTAGTTGTCAGTTACCTGGAGTTCCGCGATCTCTCTAACTTGCTTAACATGCAATAGATTTTGTAACAGTGAGAAAACTAGTCTTTTTTAGTTTTCCCCTAACGTTTATTTTATTTTCTCTACGCTACTAGTACTTTACACTTTGATATTTATTTATAGTAGAGGTGTTCAGTTTCATTTTACTCCGCTTGCACTCTTAAGTCTAAATCACAGTTGTGGATACCATACTTAAAATACTCCAATCTTACCATAGGCCTAGTACCATATTCTTCTTGCTTAACCTAACTAACCACGCACAATATACTACGATTAAAATGGTTTCATTAGTTAGGTTAGGTTAGGTGATTCTGATTGCCAGTGAATGCGCTAAACAAGGGTGAATACTACCTACAAAACTCCAAATACCGGTTAATGACAACTCAAGCGATACCCATTAGTTTATTTAATCAATTAATTAGGCATTAATTATCAATAATAAATTAATAGTAAAACTTCTACTGTATTTAGAAAACTATATCAGCTGAATTTAAAAATTCAAAAATTTGAACCATTTTTGAAGATATTACTTTTGGCAAATTTGGGTGCCGGTGCATAATAAACAACACTAATAGTTTTATCATTTTGATTAGTTCTACTCTAAAATTTAAATTTTAACTTGCTAAAGGTGTCCAAGTTTATTATGATTTCTATTAGCAATGTTTTGTATTTTTTATTACAAGACTACATTGAGTATATTTTTTAGAATATAACGATTCAATTTTTTTATGTGAGATTTCTGTTAACATCTCTATAATATAATCATATGGTTTTGAACAGGTTATTGTTCGCATTGCAGCTTTGTTGCCTTTGCGCATCGTCCTGACGGTTCGTGTTGTATGAGCTTTGACTTCATCAGTGTCTACGGCTCAATCTGGCGTCATCTCAACGCCGAAGTATTAACTATTCGATCATCAGTTTTATTGAGCGACCTTAGAAAAGATCACGTAGAATTGCTGCAATTTCAAAGTTTGCTTAGATTACATAAAAGTTAGTTATAACTGCATAATTTGAGGCCTTCAACTTAAGTTCATATTGAACGCGTCCATTTTTTCATTTAGGTGATTCTAACTCACAGTAATTACTATAAGACCAGATTAAATGAAATCAATCATTTGGTAAAAATGATTATTGGCTCATTCTCAAATTATTAGCATTTTACTCAAGAGGACTATTTGAGAAAAAACTTAATATCAAATTTATAGTCATCATGACCTTTGTAGTGAAGGCTTATTTTTGAATAACTAATCATTTTTTAAATAATTAACTATGAAGTGTCCATAAATTTTGCAGTCCTTCAAAACTTTTTTATTGGCATTTGAAGAACTGGTTTAATTGGAAGATCGCGTAAAAACAATTGCTCAATGAGTTACAGGCCCGAAGATAGGAAATTGTTAAATTTTGTCAAAATCTGCAGATTTGAGATTGTTTCAG
Source organism: Archegozetes longisetosus (assembly GCA_018873245.2). Taxonomy (NCBI): domain Eukaryota; kingdom Metazoa; phylum Arthropoda; class Arachnida; order Sarcoptiformes; family Trhypochthoniidae; genus Archegozetes; species Archegozetes longisetosus. The sequence continues at coordinate 2,690,078 of JAEMBT020000002.1, read as the reverse complement.
TGCGATCAGTAAATTTTGATAAATTTGAAAGTATTGAAAACACTAATGATTTGTTTATGAAAGAATAAGTTTAGCTGAGAGAAATCAAAATAAAAATAACTAAACTGAGATAACGACGTAGCAGATTAATACAAGTTCATACAATTCAAACTGAATAAGTTGTCAATGAGTGGCGCTCAAAATCTGACTGCATATGAAAAAACAGGTTAAACGTTATTCACTATAGATAGTTATATGTCTTATTAGTGGATATGCCGTACAAGAAAATGGAGGTTAGAATAGCATCTCTATTACCCTGCATTTGAAAATAAAATAAACATTTGAACTAAATTAGTTTTTTCTAATTGTTTTGCAAATCCATTTCTAACGGACTTATTGGAGATTGTGTTGAGATATCGACATTAAACGATAACTATTTGCGCCAATTATTCTTATTTAACTTGTTTTTAAGCTACAGTTCAATTCTCATTCGATTTATTCTTCTCTCATCCGATTTTCTCTTCAGTCAATTCAGTCAAAAATATTTACTCCAATTTCAAGTGTTAAATATATTTATCGCAGATTTTCGGGGATTAATTTTGTTAATAATTAAAAATGTCTGTCCAGACCAATTCAAATAAAACATCCACAACCGATCGAATCATCAAAAGTAAGATATATTCGCTTTTTTCGTATCAATTTTCAATTGTGTTTTCCTTCAGTTTATCCCTTGTTTCTGATTATTTTCCTTATTTTCCTTATTGACAAAAATAAACTAATTTGCTTAGCTTTAGTTTTTTATTTGGATTTAGTGATAAATCTGCTAATAAATAACTCATAGTTATATTACGCGTGATAACAATATTCGGTATTTTGTATCTATTTGTCTCTCGTATTAAATCACTTTGACTTTTATTACATCTCGCAATCACATCAGCGTTTGCTTTCATGTTGAGCGACAAACAAACTGCAATTAATATCTGATTAAAGTTTCAAATGATTGCAAACTTTTTCCCTGAGTATTGCACTGCCTTCAATGAGTTGCATATAATCTCATGTGTTATGTAAAGAAGTTAAACTGTATTTTTGTTGTAATTATAATTACTCGTGTAATGCTATCGATACACAGTCTATGACACTAGTATTCCATTATACATATGAGTATTATTATTATTAGTATTATTATTATCATAAATAAATATCTAGTTCTGTAAGTGAGAGATAGATTTGCAATATCCTCTTTTTAGAGAAAATGATTTGCTCCAACGTATTGTATGAATACGATTATTGAATTTTGATTTTTTTATTTAAAAGTAAACCTAGATCAATACTGATTTTGTTGAACCATCTATTTTTCATAATATATTTGTTGTAAGACTAAAGGCTAGAGAAACATTCAATTACTTTGGCCTTAAAGTGCTCAACTATTTTGTTTGCCTCGAGTGAAGTGAAACTGACAATAAATTAGTTATTGATCGCAAATGTTGATTTTGATCAATAAAATGAACAAATATGCAACGACAAATTAATTGAATGCTGTTATTGAGGTATTTAAAGAGGAGTAATTTGAACCGTAATTTCTATTATAAAACATATCTTGTGGAGCACTCAGTGAAAAATAGAGTATATATTATGTAATATTGATTTTTCGCCAAAACTATTCCTCTCCTCGAGGTGTGCAAAAGGAATGTAAACCAGAAATGATAGGAATATATAAAATAGAAATAAGAGTGCGTTTTCACCGGCCATTAAACTAACAAATTCTGGTACCATATCTCAAACATATTCTGCTTTTTTCACAACTATTTTACTCCTATTTTCTCCCTATTGAACACTTGAAGCCTGGGAGTGGTTTACGCATTAGAAGCATATAATAGACTCTTATATTGAATCAATTTTAAGATCTGTTTAGATATAAATACATTTGAAAATTGAAATTTGTTGGTTTGCGGACCATTAGCTTTGATATAAATACAATCTTGTTCTTGACTTTGGTTGGGAAACAAATAAATATTTAATGAATTAATAAAGTATTTAAGATTATTTGTTGAAAAATACTCTTTGTTATGAAACAATGATATGAAAAGAAATATCTATCAATACCTCCATTATTCTTCTCAACAATAGACGAGAAGCAAATGTATTCTTAACAATAAAACCAATTAAAGTAATGCTTCAAAATCAAATGATAGCTCAACAATTTTATGTCCGACAGTCATAATATTAGCTCAAAAACTAATTTACATTTAATAACAATAAATAATATTTTCATGTCAGTGGTCGTTATGTTGTGAACTGCGAACCCATTCTATCGATTCGGAGAATATTCTGCAATAAAGATGAAAAAGTTGACTGATCTTTATTGGTAATTTCTGTATTTTTATCGATTATAATTTATCGAAATGCTCAAAATAGAAAAACAATTTTGTTTAAGTCTAAAAATAGAATTGTATTCAATTTGTGATCAGTAAAGAAGTGACAAATTGTTACTTCGATTGGAATACTAGTTAAATATTATAAAACTTTATTTGATTGTATCCATTGACTTGAGAAAAATAATATCTTTTAGGAGGTCTAAAAGTAATAAAACAATAAACAGTTATACAACTGGCCCTAAAATTCAACTAAACTGTAGACCAATGGATAAAAGGTTTTTCTAATATTAAAATAAAAGGTCTAAAAGACTGTTTTGATATGGTTTTGGTCGCATAGAAGTGGAGGTTATGACACGAATAATAATTATAGCATTAATAGAGAAGACTGCAAATAATTGATGTTTTCATAATGTCAATCTAAGTGAACCCTAATTTCAATTGTTGTCAATATATTCCAATATCTAATTTATACTTATATCTCAATCTATTTATTACTTCAATTAAGTCTAAATTTATGCTTAAGTATTAACATCTGATTAGATTTATTATTAGTTTTTACTCTAATACATACGACACGCTGACGAACGGTTGTGACTGAGCTAAATATTTGTGTCGCACAATACAATTTTGTTATTTTCACGTAAAATATGATGAACTGATAAAAAGGTAATCATTTTCTAGTAGTCATACAGAGTAGAGTCGAATGCTATTAATATTATAGAGCTATAAATCAGTCCATACTTTCAATGTTTACTTTAGTATTAATAAGATTCTGATTGTTTGCATACAAACTGTTTTCTCTCATTAAGGCACAAATTTCGCGAACACTCACTGAGAAAATCATTTTTGTTACAGCTTTTTATTCATCGATTTTCTGCGCACTAAACAAAAATATTCTACAATTTTTTTTCTTCGCATCTATTATTTAAGTAATAAATTGTCTAAAATTCATGAATAAACCTTTAAATAAATGATTGAGATTGAAAATTTTGCCCAATTTTTACTTTGAGCTGAGCGGAAATTACTTTTTAAATATGCAAAAAACTGTTCAGCTTTAGAAGTGCTCATATTTTTTGCCTTCAATGCTATGAAATACGTGTAAACTGTTGTTGGTAGTTATTCAGCTAAATCTATCGTTAAAATAATTACAATACTTATAAAACATAACAAAATCAAGTCTATGCATTACTTTTATCTATAAATGAATGCCGTCCAATTTGTATTCTATTAAAATTCATATTAAGTGCTAATCTTTTTCTCAAACTTCAAAATCTATTCATTAACTCTTCATTACTTTCTTTTAAGGAATAATTACTTCTTGGGGTCAAATTGAGAGAAAATAATGTAAAATCGATTTCTATTTTGAATAGAAAAAAAGTTTTGATTTCAGCCCTAATGAAAATTGTTTGAGAAATTCGAAAAAATGTCATAAATCAAAATTTGTTGCATAATATTAAGGTTTAATTTAAAATATTAACAAAATTTTGCTGCTTTTGGAAGAAGTGGAAAAATTGTTATTTTAAAGCTGATTGAAAATGATTAATATGATAAACAGCTATCAACTCTTATCAAGATAGTTAGCGTTTTAATTAAGTCAAAATTGAACTAAGTAGGCGCAAAACCGCACAAAATTCATTCAAATGTCAGATTAATTATTAGATAAGCTTAAAAATATTTTTCAACTACTACTTTATTTTATCATAATATTTAGCCTCTAGACTGATATCGAAAGCAATAAAACTGGTGGTTTTCTATTCGTTTCTTTCTCATATAATTCATCAAAAATGATTGTCACGTAAAATATCAAATATTTTTTCATTCACTTTAGCCTTAACTCTTGCTGACTATCAGCTGAAGCATTAGTCGCAACTTGTGTTCTGAAAATGTTTTACAAGATTTTTTTCTAGCCGTAGGTTTCTGTCTATAATCTCATAACATAGAGTTCACTCATTCGTCTCAATACTAATAGTCAGAAAAACTAGTGTTGTAATAATCATAACACTATTTATGATAAATGGCTTCAATCACTATTGAGATAAAAAAAATACTCAGATCTTTGATTCACATTCAGAAGGCTTTTAAAAGTGAATACAATTTTTATGAATCAATTATCAGTTAAATACCAAAAGTTAGGTCTCAAAAAAAGTGTTGTTCATTTTCTCATACATAAGTGAGTATTAGATTTGTATCTCTTTGTAGAGAACGTAATAATAAATCCATGATTATAGCATTTCTCATATGAATGCTTGAGAGCTGAGTATTTCTTAAATAAATAAAACATTCTTTTTATGGCATTCATTCTATAAATTAAGACCCATATAATCCACTGTATACTGCATTTAACTTTAGGTAAACTTAGCTCATAGTCATTAAAGCTCGAGGCGTAAGCTCGTGCCTAATCACTGTTTAAATCAATTTATTCTCAAATAACATAATTTGAGTACATATTAAAAAGAAAAATGAGCTCAAGTTTGAAAGCTCGAGCCTGTCAACAAAGGTGGAGCTGAGAAGTTGGGTTGAAGTTTGATTTGACATTGAAACAATGCTCATTGGTTGCTATTGTGAAGACTATTAACATGAATGTCCTACAGCGTTAATTGGTTTGCTTGTATTTTAAAACTATTATATTTAGTTTGCTCTGCATCAAATCAAATATCATATAATATGATCTCTATATATATATCCTTTGTTTCTCCTGGATTTACTCTTATATTTAATTGATTGCATTTCTCTTAGCTTATTATTCGCTCAATAAATATATCACTCATTCCATTGAGAAGTGATTCTCTACTTTTTTATTATACTTTTTGCGCAGTATTTCTAACACTAGTGCAACAAATAAATTTCTTGATTAAACCTATTTCTAGGAATTATTCTGTCCGGTCATTCATTTGCTATTTGACGGAAAAGTTTTATCACTCGTTTTATTCTCGAGAATACAATAAAACAAAAGAAATAATACGTTTTCTCCTATTTTCCCAAAATAATAACTGAGAAAACAATAAAAAGCTGATTTAATTCAATTTGATTACAGAAAATGTTATAAAAGATATGTTTCAAGAATATTGTTGCAAAATTGGATTCAATAGAGATTTTTCTAGCTTTAAAAACAACAGTCTATTAATTGAACATTTTTTTAGGTCGATATCGATTTTAGACTTGACTTTATTGTCTGTCTATGAGTACGCCCTTATGAGTTGACCCGCAATTCTGTAGAATATTATTCTTCTACTAATGACTAAACTGATTCTCAATGTATTGCTATTGTGTTGAAAGTAAAACTCAAAACAAATTTGACTATTTTTAATATTGCTTTTGCGAGCACTATATATGAGATGAACATTAAATCCACTGATGATTTGAGCGATTTAAAAAATTGAGTAGTTTATTCAGTTTAAAGTAAATATTGCAATTGTTTTTTTCTCCGATAATTTAGTTTTATAGAAAAATGTGAGCATATTTTTCGTTTTTAGATCTTTTATATCGCAAATTGCATCAAAACCTCACTTATTTAGCGCTCTATTTGTTTGTATTGATTTTTCGAGAATAAGCTCTATGACCAAAATGTTAAATACAATAAAATAGTTCATAAGAATTAAGGTTATTTCTGTTGATTATTTATTCAGTTATCGGTAACTCAGAATAAAACTTTTAGAAAAGCATAGAAATTGTCGATAAATGTTAAAAAAATGTAATTGGTAAGCAATTTTTTTGAAAATTCAATACTCTAGTAACGATTTTGAAACAGATTTAGTTGTAACTACTCGCAAGCATATTTACAGATTAATAAATACGTATAATTATTTACGCTAACAATCTTCCCAGATAGTTTCATGTCTTCTTAAAGCTCTGTCTTTCGTCTGAGTGCTTCTCAATCCTCTCTTTAATACTAAATCTCATTCTTTTCATCACATATTTCTTCTCTCTTCCCTTATACTAAATTCAATTTTCATTGTTTTCTTCAGGTATTATATACTCATAGATTCAATACTCGAGCTGTAACTCAAATAAAAGGGAGAGAGAGAGAGAGAGAGAGAGAGAGAGAGAGAGAGAGAGAGAGAGAGAGAGAATAAAATAAAATCTCATTCACTATAAAGATACTTTTGGATTTGTTTGATTGAGACTCTATTGAAAATAATCGTGTTCTAGTTTGCAAGCTTTACTTAAATTATTTCTCAAATTTATACAATTTACATTGATTTTTCTTTATACTAACAAATTGTACAGTATTTTATACTCTTTATTCATTCTCTATTTCTTGTGCTAACCTTGTCGATTTGAAATCGAACCTAATGCTTTACTTGTAATTCAAATTTTGTTTTATTATTAGTTTGGGTCTTGTTCAATATCTGAGGTTTTAAATAGCTATCAATTGAGATACTGTTAGCGCTAGATTTCTACTTAAAACAAATGGATAGTAAAACTTTTACCAAATTCTTGTGGAAATATGTTTATATGTCGAAAGATTATTATTTAATCGATTAATACCTGTTGTGCAAAGACTAGCAGCTCGTAAAATATAAAGCATTTAACCTAAATTGAATGACAGCAACATATGTTTTCTATGTTCAACTTCTTATAAATATACATTAAAACATTCGAATAAATATCTCATTTTATTAAATGGTAAATTGCTTCAGTCAATATCTAGTGTCTTATCTAATTCAAAGTAGTTCTTCACTCAATTGAAAACGTTTTAAGATAAAACTTTATTTGGTTTGTTTACCAGAATCTATGACCAGATTATCAACGACTAAACCTGTATTAAAGTACATCAAATCTCTATTATCTGGAGACATAATTCATAGTCAATCTCTAGCTTTCAGTACATTTAATCAAATTGATGACAATAATATAAAAAATGTGTTAGTAATTCATTTTGGCAAAAGTGTGTTATATTGGCATTAGTGGTAACATTAATTTCACTGATCTTTGCTCTCATTTTTTATATCTAACTCATGTAATCTCCAGAAAATCCTTTTCGCTCAGCATTTGCTCATTGAATAAATTTAATCCCAAACAAAAAAATTGAATCGTATTTCTAGTGGAGGATATTTTTCAGAAATTGACCAAAAGTTACCAGAGTTTTAACTGATAATAAATATAAGTGAATTTATTAGAATTGGTTTGCATTGCTTTTGCTGTAGCAAAGAAGACACTCTTAAGTGATATGGCTTTTAATTGCAATAAATTGATAGCTTAATTAAACTGCAGTCTTAATGAACTAAACGTTTCATTTGGCAATAAAATAGGAATTTATTTCTTAGCGTCAAATCAATTAAAATAATAATAATCGTTAGCCATAGGTTTAGTGTTAGCATCGAATTAGCAGCAAATTAGATGAAAATGACATTAAACTAGAAAAGAATCTGTTAATAAATATTTAGTACACAACTTTTATTGCTATAGCGTTTTCTAAGTTCACTTGTAGTGAAGGACTTAATGTGTTTTAGTCATAATCAGTTCAATATAGTGTTTGAGCTCTAGTTTATTAATAATATCTGCAATTTACTTTTCCTTCCAAGTACTTCTTTTTTCACCAATCGCTTAACTGATGTACTATTTGTTATAACACTTATTCTGTTCTTCTTGACTATACATTTATTAGAGATAAGTTTAATTATTTAGAACAGGTTAAGTCATAGCTTTATTGGTGTAGCAGATAAGATAGTATATTCTTCGCAACATCACTGGTGAGTGTGTGTGTGAGTGTGTGTGTGAGTGTGTGTGAGTGAGTGAGTGTGTGTGTGAGTGAGTGTGTGAGTGTGTGTGTGAGTGTGTGTGTGAGTGTGTGTGTGAGTGAGTGAGTGAGTGTGAGTGTGAGTGTGAGTGTGAGTGTGTGTGTGAGTGTGTGTGAGTGTGTGTGTGAGTGTGTGTGTGAGTGTGAGTGTGTGTGTGAGTGTGTGTGAGTGTGTGTGTGAGTGTGTGTGTGAGTGTGTGTGTGAGTGTGTGTGTGAGTGTGTGTGTGAGTGTGTGTGTGTGTGAGTGTGAGTGTGAGTGTGAGTGTGTGTGAGTGTGTGTGTGAGTGTGTGAGTGTGTGTGTGAGTGTGTGTGTGAGTGTGAGTGTGTGTGAGTGTGTGTGTGAGTGTGTGTGTGAGTGTGTGTGAGAACATATATGTTGAACCCTTTCATAATAATGACATATAAAATGTTTGCAATTGGAAAAAATAATTTGCTTTCAAGTTGAGGACTACATCATTAGTTTATTTATTTCTCTTAACCATTTATAGTCCATTATTAAAGCTATTAATCTTTTATTATAATTTGGAGCTGACCGATTTCTATTATTTTTATTATTTATCTCAGGCTTAATGTGTTTGGTGTCGAAAATGCATTTCAGTCATTAGCAAAACGATTGCTGTTTCGCAAACGATTCAACCCTTACTATAAATATTTCTAAAAATATCTAATCTAAAAATTTGTCGTTAGTCTAAAGCCTTTAATCAAATATAATAACTACTTATCACAAAAACTTTGTTTAGTTTTGGTTTAAGCAAAGAAAAAGTTTTATCTTTTTTGCTAATTTCTTTAATCGAATGTAACACTAATTCTCTACTGAGGTGTTGATCTCGTTATCTATTTTTATTATATTAATTAAACAGATAACTAGTCTTTAGTGTTGAACAATTTGGCTCTTTTTCTGATAAAATCAATACTTGAGTTAGTCTCATTTTAAACAGATTTGAACTATTTCCTTTAAACTTTCTTCCTATCAATTACTTAAATAGTAAATCACTTTCTTTTAATTGACATGGTTTTAGTTTTTATAATCCCTATTTTAGTAAAAATGTGTTAATATGTTTAAATATGAGTTGTTCATTGGACTGAGGTGTGATCTACAAGTTATAGTGGTGTACAGTGAGAGTCTGTCTCACTGTAGCTGAGTTACATTTTCTAAACTAAAAAATTATGCAAATTACTATTTGTTGTATATGCTAATTACGCTAATTTTGATTTTGCATTTTTGCGATTTTTCTAGAAAATTTGTTTTATAGAAACGCGTAAAACAGTAGAAGTACTTGTATTAATTAGAAAGTGATTGGTAATTGCAAATTGATGTGTAACTACGGAAATAGAATCGTTTAAAATGGTGACAACAATCGGCATTTTAGTTATACACTCTTAAATGACTTTAAGATAACTTTTTGATATGATTGTTTGATTTATTTTTTTATTTAATCCTAAAAGTTTGCGTTGGCAGCATGATTGTAATTAATGTTGATATATTGCCTCGCAGTAGATCACACCTGAATCTAGTGCCAATTCTCGTTAGCGAGAAATTGCATTATGTTTCAAGCTAGATATACTTAATCAATATATCTATTGAGTTGTCTTCTCTTAGATCATTACTGACTTGTTAAGTAGAGTTAAACTGCCATTATAGTAAAAGTGATTTTAAAACTATTTTTCAAAAATTGTCGTCAAGTTGAAATTTGATGCCAACGTTCAATTTGTCCAAAGTGTCTTAGATTGAATAATTATTTGGAAATGAAAGTAAAAGATGAGACATGCAACTTGTTCTAAAATTAATCTAATGTGAAAAATTGGTACTAACTAATAAGAATTTGAACGCACCACTGAGTTACCAAAGATCCGGGAACACTGTCGTAACAAATTTGCATACTTTCTATAATGATTATAATTGTCTTTAGAAATATATAATTGTTTAAGAATTATTTTGTTATTATTCAAACAAATGGATTTGGGTTATGGTAATATCTTAGAATATTTTCAGCGCTCAATAGTTGAAATGTGAAACCGAAAACTGGAAGCATGAGACTTATGATAAGAGCTGAAAAATGTTTCTATTCATTCCATATTTGCTATTCGAAAATGGATTTAAAGTTTTTATTACTATTAAAATATTATGCAAATTATAACAACAAATATTTATTTTGGTTATTCAAACGAAAAGCAACAAAAACTTTTCTCATTAATAGTCTCTAACAGAGTGTCGAAAACTCTTATATAATATTACTTTGATATTGTTCTCAATAAACTGCAACTTCAAATACACTTTTATATCGAGTGTCTATTTATTTATTTTTTCGACGCACCAAACCTTTTCATAAGGTTTTAACAGTGAATATCCTTTTTATATTTCCTCAAGACTCATATCTCTCTGCACTTTATCTCTTTATTTACCAAGAGAGCGAAGAAACAGACTAAATATCAATCTAAGCTGTAGTGAGTTAAGTCAACGGCTTATTCATATAGCAGTTAACTTGTTCTTTCTAAATTTTTCAAATATTATACGAGAGAGAGAGAGAGAGAGAGAGATATATGTGTTTGGTGCAAAGTCGATATTATAGGGAATTGTAATACAGAATAACTGTATTTTTTGAAAATGTAATGTTTGAAAGTTAACGCATTTTTCTTATGCTTATTTTATTGTCTTCCTTTTCGAACTATTATATTGCGGTTTAAGAATTGACGTAATCGTTCTTAGTATACATTATAAGTCGAGCTCAACTGCAAGTTTCGACTGCTTTCTGTTTTTTATTGTTTTCTCAGCAATCGTGTTATGATTTAGAGAATTCGTGGAATCTATTTTTAATTCGTTGTGTTATTTCTAAGTTATAATTGAGTAACAAAACTAAAGTGAACGCAAAACCATTGATTCCTGTAGCAATCAATAAAGTTGAACTATGTTTTCACGAGACTCAATGCATGGATTCTGTTATAAAATCAAATTTTAATGACTTGAGAACTAGCAACTCATATAGAAGTATTAAATAAACAATTTTGACAAGTTTTTCAACAAAATTAATAGAGTAAATATTGAAACTTTTCACTAATTAAGCTTGAGCTCTGAGCTCATTTTTAACTCAATTAAGCTTAAGCACAATTTAATAGAGCTTAGGTACAAATGGCTAATTTATAACTGTATCTATCAGTATTTATATTGTTTTATGATTCATTTGGTGCTTCATTTTGGCTCAAGTTTTATTAACAATCCATTTTGAGAAGAGAATTTGCGTCACGACTCAATGCGTCGGCTATTATGCGATAAGTAGCTTAAAAATAATCTATTTATTGTTACGTACGTTCGAACAGTATTTTCCTATTTATACAATACTTAATAAATTGCATATCAGTTGAACAACTTAACAATGGATTAATTTATTTTTTACCAATAATCATTCAATACTCAATCCTAGCTGTGAAGAGCAAATCAAACATTTAATTAATCAAATTTAGAAAATTGTCTCCAAATAAGTTTGAATTGAAGCAGTTTTTTAAATTAGAAAATGTTCCTTAAGAATCAATCTAAATGTTTACTTTAATGTTGGACAAAACGTTGACAAATTTGTACGAAATACTAGTATTTAATAGTGAGTTATTTGAAGGTGTGTTTCATTAATCAAAAGCTAAAATTGAATATTTTCAGTTAAGGGCTTACTTGTGTATTGAGAGGGAGAAAACTAATTTTTTGTATCTAAACATAAATCCTATTTTAGTCAAATTTTAGCTTTCACGCAATACTAACGATATGCACGTATTATTCACAAAAATACGGAATTAAAAACCAAAATAAGTCTCAACAGCTCCGTTATTATCAAAAGGATATAATACACCCTTTTTTATGGGGCTTTCCTCAGAATTTACGATCACATGAAATACTAAACTTATTCTAGATTCTCACCTATTCATATTCCTGCATAATACTCTCTTTTTATATTCCAGTTATTTGTCATTTCAACCAAAGACAGGTCAAAAGCAATTTCTTATTAATGGCTCCTTTCCTAAGCATTTTATTTTTGAGAGAAAAATACTTTCATCTACTTCTTAGTTCTCAATCTTTGAATTTTCGATTTATCAAACACTATGCAAACTATTCCGAAATGTACGCCTTATTCTATGATTTAAATTCTTAAAATCTAATTATAGACCCAATGATTAATCTGGCTGACAAAATTTGTATCTAAACATTTTGCCTGTAATAATAAATAATAAACCATCAAATTAGTTTTATTCATTGTTGAAGAAAATAAAAATCAAAACTGAAATAATTTTTAATGACTAACTCAAGCCTAACTCGAGATGAAACTGGAGTTAGAAACAATTAAAATGATTTGTGACCAAGAGCTTACTTGAGTCAATTATTAATATTAAAAAAGTAAAAAGTAGAATAATTGAACAACTATTTAAGGACGAGACAAAAATTAGTGTGGTTACAAACAAACATATTATTTGAGTTGAAAACTTGTACAAACTCGCAAAAAATTGTCTATTATTTATTAGACTCTTCTATAGCATTAAGCATTTATGAGACTCGACCTAATATTGGTTGACAGAAAACGGCAACTGTATTTTCATTATTATTTTTCAGATTTATGGCTATATCTCATACTTATTTCACATGGTTTCTCACTCTCTTTTATTTTCCATTTTAACTTAATTTTGATTGAGGACTGACACTATCCTGGGTCAAATAAAACACTTGTTTATCACTCTCTGAACCTTCTTATAAAAAAAATGAAATTAATTTCATATGACTAATAGGTTAAACTTAAAGCTAAACATGAAATTTTTAACAAACACTTGAATCTCTAAAATGCTTTGCTTCTCTAGCAAACAAATAGTTTGGCGCTACAATTGAGACATATTGTTTGAATTTGTTATTTTGTGCTGTTTTTAGTCCTTTTTCTCAATATCTCTTTCTGTTTGTTTTGCTTTCTGTGATACATGCAGACTGATTCTATTCTTTAAATGTTCAGCTTATTGAACGACAAATTAAGCTTTCTAAGAAAAGAGCCATACAAATGAAAACATTCAGTCTTTTCTGAGTAAAGGTTCAGGAATTAAATTTAAAAATTTATTTTTCATCAATGTAAGGAGATTTTGTCTCTAGTTCGTTAAGGCTTAAGAACTGGTAAGCTGACCAAAAATAGTACAACTTCGTTGAAATATCAAGCAATTTAATGACAACATTCAAGTCTTTACCATAATTCTGAGAGGTTGACTTAAAAAAATGCTGAAAACATTATTTAGATCTAACGTTGTTGAACAAATACATAATCGAGTGAAAATGTTTATTTGAACTTGCCTAGAATTGAATTGTAGTTGGAGAGTATTTTCTACAAATGATTCTTAAGTTGTTCTCTATCCTCATCTCATTATAACAGAGTATTCCAAATAATGATAGAATTGATTGATATTTTTCATTGTCTTCTTTATATTTGGCCATTATCTTCGCTGCAGCTCTTCTCAAACTACTAGTTGTTTAGTCTAACAACAATAGTGTCTATGGAGAAAAAGTTTTTTCATTTGACTCCTTATTTTCTCGTTGTGTTACTTTTCATTATTAATTTATATGACTTTCTCTTATCACAAATAGTTATTTCTCATCCAATTCTCTCTTTTATTATGAGCTAATACCATATATAAGAAAGTAATAGATTTTCACTCTCCTGTTTATATCAGTCTAATAAACAGCAAAAAATGAGTGATTTATGTCTAATGTGGACAATATTTTCACTCTTTTACGAACAAATTGCCGAAAAAAAGTTTTTATAATAATGATAGAAATTTATTATATAAGTAGAAGAGAAAATAAAAATAATTTTTGGGCGTTTCCTCTAGTTTTGTCTCTACTCATTCATGATAGATATGGTATATATGTATTGTTGTTATAATGATTTATTAATTCTATAATTGATAATAATATTGATTGTGTAAAAAGAAAACTTTTTCTCTTCATTTCTCAGTGATTTTCTTGAGAGAACAAAATTTTGCTGTCATTTAGTACTAGTACTAAAATTAAAATTTGATCTAATTCTCTTCCTTTCTCGATTATTCTACAGTTAATTATCTAAAAAGTAATTATTTAATGAACTTTTTCTGTTAAAATAATTAATATGTTATTCGTTGGTGAAAAACGTGAATGTTTTTGCTTATGTATGAGAAGTGTTGCAGTTTGTAATAGCTTTGAATTGACTTTTTTTCTTATAATAATCTTTATATTGGAGTATTGAAGAGAGAAGTCTTACTTTTTCTTTCATAGGATATGTTATCGTTGTGAATGCTGCTGTTCATATTGAAGATTAATAGGGCTTTTCATTCTTTTGAATAGAGTGTAAGCTTGAGTCTAGATTTTTATTATCTATCAGTAATGCTAACAGTGTTATGACTTCAATTATAATTATCCTATCTATCGGTTAATAACGTTAAATTCTGGAGTGCAAAGTCATTTTGTTTGATAGGACGATCGTTGTTCTCAAGCATACTAACTATAAAAAACATTCAAATTTTCAATAAATGAGAATAATCAATTGTTAGTTCTATTGATTATGAACAGTTCTCCTCAACACTCTCAAAGTGATTGTGAAGCAACTTTATTGGAATACAGAACAAGAACCATTCTCATAGGTTTGGAGACTCTCGTAAAGTTGATGAGACGTTAATCTTTTAGGCATTTTATTACGTAATTGTTCTGTACTTATTGCCTAAATGTGTGACCAAAATAATTATCTTAATCTTCAATTGTTTTACTGCTGCTCTAGCCTTGCTTCTTATTTCTCAAAGTCCAAAAAGTCAAATTTCATATGTTTATAGTTAACGAAAATGAAATTTTAGGTGAAAACCTTTTTAGAATTGATCGCTATTTCAAACTAGTCTTTCTATGACGTCGTCTATTTTCCGACGAGTTTCCATATGCTTGAAGACTTGTCTGAAATTAAAAAATTGATTTTAAATTTTATATAAATATATTTAGTTACAATTTTCAGTTGATTTTGATGTTTGAGAAAAGTTGATCAGAGCTAAAACAATTATCCAAAACAACTACAACTATTGAGCGATAGATAATTATAAACACACAAATATATCAGTAAATAATTCGCTTAATTACTGTATTAGCAGACAAAATGAAATATTAGAATAAGATATTCAGTATAATGTCTGCTATCATAGACGACATCACTCATTCCTAATATAATACTACATTTTTCTTAATTATTCACAATAATTGTTAGTAAAGATCAATCATTAGGGAGGAGTTTGTCAGATAAATGGATCCAAAATATGACATAGACTTGCATTTTTGATACTGTGGTTAATTATGTTTTCAGTATTGAATTTTTGGCTCTTTCTCAAATATTGGGTGAAGTTTATGCGAGGCATCGATAAGAAAATTTGATATTTTTCTATCAGTTTTCTGTTGATCTTGCAGTTAAACAATATCTTATTCTCTAATGTATCTTCTAGTTTATCTTTGGATACTAAAACCAACCGTAATTGCGGAAAAGTTGCCCTTAGAACATTATCAAGCCTTTTGTCAATAACTATTTTATCTGTTTTTAAATTAATTCTTAAGTAAGTTTCGATGCCAAGTGCTATCAAATGTTATACTTTGAATAAACCATCAGGTCATTTGTGACATTTTTTATTACTAAACAAATAACTGAAAAACTTTCAACAATAAATAACTTAGGAATAGTTCTATTTTGAATGCTCAAAATTTCTAATACTTTTAGGTGAGCATTAAGCTACAGTTGACGAACACTTTTAAGCTATTTGATACTATATTCGTGGGTTTCGAATCCTCAAATGATAAGGATTTTCAACTACCCTTGTCTACAATACATGTGACACGCGATTTACATTCTCAAACAATAGGATAATAGTAGTTTTTCGGAAATAGAGACATGTTTTCAACCTTAATTTTTGCTACCAAACTCAATTCTTACATTGTGTGTATCAGTTTCACTGTGATATCAGTTTCTCTTTTCTAAACCTATTTTCAAAGCTTGTCAACTTTCAGAGTATTACAATATTTGATTACTCTTTATGCTAATTTTTGAGATTTTGGTCATTTTTCTCTTATCAACAATTAGAATCTTCGTGCGTAATATTCTGGTTATCGAAGAACAGTATTTTTTTTTAATAACTTAGTTAGTGTTCAATTTTAAGGACTCCTGAAAAGAAGATATAGTTCTGACTAAACAATTGATAGATTTGTTTACATTTGAAACCTTGCCTCTCACGACATGAGATAAATGAATTGAATTTTTTCACCTAACATAAATCAACAAATAGCTCGATAAGTCAAACGAAAAGCGTGATAAAACTATTAATCTATAAATTCAAGAATATTCTCAAATATCTCATAAACGGACCTATCAGTCAGTCACTTAAAGGAAAATGTTTTAAATTGAAACAACTTTTATAAATTAAACAAAATCACTGTAATTAGAAAGCTTAAAAATAGTTTTTCTCTAAAATTATAAAACATTCTAATAAATTGAAATTGTAGCGAAACACTGAATTTGAGATTCGGAACGCAGTAAAGCCTCATTGTAACGAAGTTTGTTACGACAACTTTCCGACATATCTGCTACAAAAAATGAAATGAAAGATATTAATTGTAGTATAAAAATGACATTGATTTGCACATTTTCAATGAATATACCTTTACACAGAATCTGAGCCATCAGTAAAAACAGAATGAAATATAAAAACTAATAAAATCTAATATTAATCATTTTCAGGTGTGCCATTCCCGCCCTCACACAAGCTCACAATGGCTGAAGTATTTGACGCCAAGACAAACAAACCGAGAACTGAAATCCTAAAACAACATTTCATACTAGAAGGAAGAATAGAAGAGAATGTCGCACTCAGAATCATCAACGAAGGGGCGGCTCTCTTAAGATCAGAGAAGACAATGATCGACATCGAGGCTCCGGTCACAGGTATGAGAACGTGACGACACATCACAATTCTCGTATCAAACACTAATTACTTTTTAAACACTATTTCACCTAATTATCACATGATGTATACGTTTAACATTTTGTACTTTATTTTTGCTTCACGTTAACCTTTTCTGGAATTAGATTTACGACAACATTTTTTTATTCTTCATCTCATTTTCTCTATTAATCTGTTGACTAATTAGTTTTAGTTTTACTTTTGTTCTCCTAATCAAATTATGCAATTAATACCAGTAACTGGTCATTCAAGAATTAATCAGTGATGGGGTGACGCGATCAATTAGTTTTAAACTGAAAGCTCCAACATTTTACTCTCAAATATTTGCGACAAAATTTGTAGAATTTTTAAAATTTTTACCTACAATCTTCAACATTCCTATTAGCATGAATTTAAAACAAAACTTTCGACTACCTAAAACTTGCTTGCTTTTTGAAGTCGTTTGATTAGTAGAAAGTATTTTGAGTATTTAGAATATTCCCTAATAGGTAGAGAATAGCCTGAAAAATTTTCATTTCAACTAAAATTATTTCGCTACCAGATTCCTCAAAATATTAGATTTTGTTTCTAAAAAAAGTTCAAAATAAGTCAAAAGTAATTTGAAATTGAACTAATACATTTTAAGCAAATTTTTGAGATTTAGTCTCAAAATATTAGATATTTTATTGTTTTACATAGATTTAGAAATTTTAGACTATTCTGTTTTTAGAAATGTCTAATCTCTCTTTCAGTTATGTCACTCTAATTATTTGTTCATGTGAACAACTAATCCAACAAAAATATAATTAACTTTTCATCCATTCATCCCAAACACATCTAATTAAACAATTGAGAAAACAATAATTAACACAACTTCTGTTTCTGTTTAAAGTTTTGATAATAAGTTATTGAGTTGTTTTTACGAATGAAACATTATCTCATTAAAGGCTTCTATTAAGAGTTTAACTTAATGAACAGTTAACTTTGTTTCATTTATTCTTTGAGTGCAAAAGCCTCACTTATTTATTTGAAATTTCTCATCAAAAGACCAAAATCCAAAACCAATGTGAATGGACATGAAACAACACTTTTAAGGCTAGATCAAATGTCAATACGATTTAAAAAGAATTCATATAATTCTAAAGATATGCGTTTATGGGTTTCAGTCGTAAAGTAAAATAAAAATGAGTTTAGGAAATAGTTTGCCAGAAATATAGCTACTAGTATATTATACTGAAAGTTTGTAGTATTTTTTCTTACAAAGTCTGTTAACAAACTTATTGCTATAAATGAAATATCTAATTAACTCATTTCATTATCCAACTAGTCTGTGGTGACATTCATGGCCAATTTTACGATTTAATGAAATTATTCGAAGTTGGAGGCCCCCCAGCGTCTACCAAATATTTATTTCTTGGTGATTATGTTGATAGAGGATATTTCAGTATTGAGGTATGCATTAAACAACTAACCGTTGAAGCACTTACATCTAAAATAATTCTTAATATGACATAAATCTATTTGATAATCTAGAATAAACTTACTTATTATTAATTAAGAAAATGAAGCTTAGTCATAAACTGAAAGTACTTAAAGAATTGATTTTTTTTCGCAATATAAAGATAGTAGTGTTTGCTAAATATAAGAACTTAACTCTAATCTATTTTTGCTGAAAACGTTTCTAACTAGATAAATTAAGTTTCGCTTATTGTTTAAAATAAAAGCTCAAGTTTTATTCACTTGAATCATATTGAAAAAATGCGACTACATGAAAATTATCCTCTTATTTTTCTAGTGTGTATTGTATTTATGGTCATTAAAACTATGCTTTCCCACAACTTTGTTCCTCTTAAGAGGAAATCACGAGTGCCGACATCTCACTGAATATTTCACGTTCAAAACAGAATGTAAGTGATGATTAAGCTGACGAAAAAAATCAATTATTTGCTATAATTAGTTGATTATTTTATCCTGGAAGTCAAATAAAGCCCTTTTGTGTTTTAGCTTACTAAAGTAGTACTCGGTTTTGATGTTTTATAAGGACTTTTTTGTCTTTTATAAACTGAAACAACAGTGCAAAATAATATCCCTTAAAAACTTTATTGTTCTTTATATGCAATGTTCGTCGTATACGATGTTCTCCTTGCCATATAATCCGTTTACATGCAACCTTTTTATGTAATTCAGACTCTTGTTTATTGTGTATTCTGTTTCTCAATTGCTGCAACTCTTGTTCAAAACATTCTCTAGAGATATCACTCATCTCAAAATCAAAATCGTTTCAAAATTGACTCAGAGTTTAGCTCTTTTTATGAACAAATTTATTAGGAGTTAGAAAATGTTTACATTAATATCAATAGAATCAATTTGATCAAAATTTAAGCTCTTATTTCGTTTATAGCTTAGATCGAGTTCAGTTCTCATTCATGCTATTTTACGACTCTGTAAAACTTGTCATTTAAGTGATAAGCAGGTTCATACTTCTATGAAAGCTGTTCACCATTAAGATCATTACAAGAATCTAAAGTAATCACAAAAATGTCTCCAATTCTATTCATAAAAATTCTTAACTTTAGAGTGAGAACAAAACAAATATTTATATTTGTAAAAACTGTCATTCATTAAGAAATGAATATTTAATCAAAATTGAGTTAATTAGCAGAAAAGATAATGAATTTGTTTAAGAATTTGACGCTTGAAATGGCTCGTGACTCAAGAATTTAAACCCAGATATAAGCTAAGTATTAATGGGATTGAATTGCAAACAGAATATAATAATAAGATTTATTGCAGAAGATTGTATGCTTCAGTTATCAGCAAATGATTTACTGTTTGAGATGTGAACAAAAATATGTCAAACAGTGCTTCAAAAATGATATATTGAATAGCTGGAATATTCTCACTTTTTATTTGTCAATTTTTATTTTCGATTCAAGTGTTCTATTATCCAGAATCTAAAAGAAGAAAATATTTGATTGCCGTGCTCTGGTCCGTCCAAAAGGCATTCAAATCCTTTTAGATTTACGTCAAAACTTGTCTCATTTGATTATTCAATGCAATGTAAGAGTTTTGCAGTCAAGTCTTCAATCCCTTATCTAAAAAATTCAATATTAAACAATTCAAATCCAATATGAGATAAAATTGTAAGAATTCATTTCAAATAACAAATACTATTGAAGCGTATGAAAGTTTAATTTGTGCATCAGTCTTCAGCTTACTGCAAATTGATCTAACTTTCAAAGTTTTTATTGTATTACTTATGATAAAAATATTTATATGATGTTAACCAATCAATTAAATGGTCTGCTGTGAGAGCGTGATAAGAGACTGCATAAGAGCATCCACTTATCTCATCCTCTCAGCAACTATTCAATGATTGATAAGAAAGAAAAATTTTCTCGTTAACTAATATTTTTTAATCAACTTAAAGGCAAAATCAAATACTCAGAACGAGTCTATGACGCCTGTATGGAGGCTTTCGATTGTTTACCACTGGCGGCACTAATGAATGGTCAATTTTTATGTGTGCACGGAGGTCAGTTACCACTTCTAAAGACAACAGATAGCCCATCGAAAAATAACCCAAAAATGACCAAAACAACCAAATACCCAATAAGTTTCACATATAAACTTGAACTATTTTCTCTCGATCAAAAGGTTTATCACCAGAAATCCATACACTGGACGACATTAAAAAACTCGATCGTTTCAAAGAGCCCCCGGCGTTTGGCCCGATGTGTGACCTGTTATGGTCAGATCCGTTAGAAGATTTTGGTAACGAGAAGTCAAATGTCGAACATTTCACTCATAACTCAGTTCGGGGCTGTTCTTATTTCTATTCATACGGAGCCTGCTGTGAATTTCTGCAACAAAATAATTTATTATCAATAATACGCGCTCATGAGGCACAGGACGCCGGGTCTGTCCAAGTTTACAACTCTTAATACCACTCTTAATCTGATTCTTAATCTGCTTTTTATTTCATATTTTCATTCCTTTATTTTTCAAGTCATTCTATACCTTTTTCATAGTCTTGGTTATCAGGTTTTCAAAACTTATTAACATATAATTGATTTCATTTTGTTTTTATATATTGGCTTTACTATCTTTAGTTTTTGTTTCTATTCAATATTATCGAAAAAGTTTTTATTAAGACACTGAATTCGATATTTGTTATGTTTCTGTCGAATTTTGTCTAATCCCAAATTCTTGGACAGAATTAGCACAAGTATTAGTCCTTTTATTTGTACATAACTTATCCCTGAATAAAACTGAACTTTTCATTGACCAAATAATTAACTGAATATTCGAAAAACTCGACTCACTGCTTGCCTGAACTAAACTTAACTACCGTAATATTAGTGTTAATCACTATATTTATCTGACAGTTAATCCCTCAACAATAATAAAATCTAACAATATTTCTAATGAAAAATTAAACTAAAGCAAAATTTAATCTAATAATTAGTTACCGAATGTATCGCAAATCAGTGGTAACTGGTTTTCCCTCATTGATCACAATATTTTCGGCGCCAAACTATTTGGACGTGTATAACAATAAGGCGGCGGTTCTCAAATACGAGAATAATGTTATGAATATCAGACAATTTAATTGTTCACCTCATCCTTATTGGTTGCCCAACTTTATGGATGTCTTCACGTGGTCGTTGCCGTTTGTTGGCGAGAAAGTAACCGAAATGTTGGTTAATTTGCTTAATATCTGTTCCGATGACGAACTTATGACAGAAGGAGAGGAAAGTTTTGAGAGTGAGTTAGAGGGTATGTATTTCGTCAGCACTAACCATCACACCTGCACAGCTATAATCACTCTCTTTACTTGAATAATTTTCTCGCATTTCAGATCTGAAGCAAATTTTTAATCAATTTTCTATTTTGTTTTCCCATAAAACATTTTTCTCTGTTAAAAACATCTTATTTCTTTCTCTGTCAAATGCTTTAATTTTCGGTTTGTTTCTTTTATGTAATGTTTGCAAGAGTTATTTTAATATTAATTTTTTTTTATTTTTCTCTTAATCAAAACTGAGTCGACATTTTTTCTCTCTTTTATTTTAATCAAGCTGCCACACGTAAAGTACATCGATTTTTACGTAACCAAACCTGTTCCTTCTTAGAGAATATTATTTATTTCTTAATTACATTTTAGTTATAATTACAAAAACTTCTTATCAAAGCTTAAGTTCAATTTTTTTAAGTATTATTGACCAATAGCTTCAGACAACCTTTGAAAACTCGATTAAAACAATAGTTAAAACAACTGTAAAAAGTATTTGATAGTAGCCAAGTCCTTAATTGAATTTATTTCTCAAGCAATTCTAAAAATTAAAAATTTTCAGTAATTTTCTCTTATCGAACAATTAATTGACATGAAAATTATTCAAATCGCTGTTGAGAGTGTTTATCACTAATGGGTGGGTTTTTGTTTTACCGAATACCGACAACTAATTGCTGCCAACTATGCTATCGCATTGTTTGCTGCATTAATTTGAAAACACTAATGACTAATTGCATCATTTTTAACTTTTTCCCCCAAATCAACTCATAACACGCTTCGAAAACCTATTATCGCACCACCATTGACTTAAACGCACTTCATTTTAATAACGACTCTCATTGTATTGAACGAAAATAATCGAAAAATCCAAACTTTATATTAAAACTTGAATTTCGGTCAAAATGACGATAAAATTACCGATAAATGTCTTGTGATCTAATTCTAATTGAGATGGTATAGCATCGGCACGAAAAGAAGTGATTCGTAACAAGATTCGGGCCATCGGCAAAATGGCGCGAGTCTTCTCAGTACTTAGGGAAGAGTCGGAAAGTGTTCTTCAGCTGAAAGGCTTAACACCTACCGGAACCCTACCGTTGGGGGCATTGTCTGGTGGTAAACACACTCTAAGAAATGGTAAGTCTATCGCAATATCAAAGAGGAAACAGTTTGATGAACTTAGCGAAAAACCACTTAAGTGCTGACATACCGACATGTTCATGTTGATTCTTCTATTACAACAAATAACAGTTGAATGAACTACAAAAATAAACGCTCATTACAACTGGTATATTACGTATACCGTTATTGTTGACGAATATAAGTGACCATAAGAAGAGGCTGTTCAACTATATAACTCTTATTCGGTTTTTCACAAAATTCATTGAATTGTGCACTTTTCATATTTTCATTAAATTTAATTGGTTTTTTTCTCAACTTTTATAGCTTTGGCTGGTTTTTCGCCGCACCATAAGATCGCCAGTTTTGAAGAGGCAAAAGGTTTGGACAAAATGAATGAACGAATGCCTCCACGAAAGGACGCACCGCCGCCACCGCCAACAGATAATTCTAATGATAGCTAATTAATTGAAGGAATTAAAAGCATATTAAGAAAAAAACAATTTAAAACTAATAATTAAGAAGAAGATGAAAATAATTTTCCATTTTTAACAAAAACAAGAAAAAATTTGCAAAAAAGAATATTTAAAACAAAATTTAATTTTTTTCTGTGAACTGTAATTTCGAAACCACATTCAATTTTCAGCATTTACTCCAAAATCCGATTCGATGTCGAAATAATCCTGTTTTTAATTTTGAAGATATCCCAACTTTTTCTCTTAAGAAAATTTTCGCAATTATTTGAAGACAATCTCAGTTGAAGAACAAGACTTTATTCAACGCTTTTATCCGGAAAAGAGAGAAAAGTTTTGAAAAGTTGATTCAACTATTTATTGACTTATTGAACGCATTCTTGATTCAAAAAATTGTCTTCTCTACTACAAATACTTGAAAAATATTTAACAATTAATTATCAGAAGATAAATGAAACCTTGAAACCGTTTAATTTTTCGCGAAAATCTTTTTTCGACGCCTTTCGATATTCTCTGTAAATTATTATTAAACTTAATATATCTATAAATAATTGACTTTTAATTTCAAGAAGTGGTTCACAAAACAAAAGCTTTTATTGAATTTCAAGTTAATCAATACTTCAATTGTTTGTGTGTCAGAAAAAGTCATTTTTTGAGACATCTCTCACTCTTTTTTCTCTCTATCCCTCTATTCATACCTAAAACTGAAGATAACTCTCAAAAAGTATTAATTGTTATATCATTATAATTATTATCAATATTATCAACACTTTAGTCAAAAAATCTAATAAGAAATAAGACATAAGTGAAAAAAGTTTCTCAAAAAGACTTATGACTGAAAAGGATTATTATTATTGTAATCGAGGATTAATGGATGTGAGAAAAAACTTTTTCCAATTCAAACCAACTCTGATTACGAGTTGATTGAAAAAGTTTGAATCTTATTAAGAATAATAATAATCACTTAAGAAGAAGAAGAGAAGAAGAAAAGAATAAAAGAAAAAGAAGTTTTTAATCTGTGAAGTATTTGTCTTGCAACATTTCATTTCTGTTGGTTTTCCGATTTGATTTTCTGGTGAAGAGGAGCGCAATTTGAAAATTAATTCAAATTGTACGCAGAATTGTGTTTTGCATTATTATAATTGTGTGCGAACAATGAAAAAATCATTTTAAGTGCAATAATAACCTCATTATTGGTTTTTCGAATTGATTATTGGATTGAACTTCTCCTGGATTATTAAATAAACTAAACGAAAAAATCTCGATTAACAACTTAAATTATTATTGATTATTATATTATTTTATTAAGAATTATATATTAATTTGTTTTTTTATTTTATTTTATTTGAATTTTTTTGAAGTTATAACTATATTATTATTATTGATATTATTATTATAGAGAATAAACTTTATGTTAAGTTTAGTGTTAAATAAATGTTTGGTTTTCCGCCAAATCTATTATATCTAAAAATGATATTGTCTTTTCATTTAAAACTTTTAGTTGCCGCAAATTACAAAATTATTAAATTATTATTACATAATTTTGTTATCATTTGAACAAAAGATTTATTGTCAATTAAAGAATAAATTTCTCCAAACAATATCTTTAAACAATTATTCGCTTCCATGAAATTTCTGAAAAAAAGAAGATCTGAAAACTTCAAAAATAACTTTTGAAGAGAAAGCTTTTTGGACAAAAAAACTTTTGAATAAATAGACACCTATTTATTTGAAACGAAATCATAATTTAAGAGACAACTTGTTTTGTGTGCTTTTATATTAATATTTAAATTAATGAATCAATATTATTGTTATTAACGCAAAAAAAAGTTTTTATTTAATGTGCGAAAAATGTTTGACAAATTTCCCGACAAACAAACCATTAAAAGAGTGTGTTTTTGAGCAAAACTTTTCGAAACAAATACAAAAAACTTTTGAATTATTGTGAAACCAGAATAAATTAATATATTATAAAAATATATAAAGATTAAGATAAAAAATGCATTAAATATATGACACCGTTAAGTATTGTGTATTTAAAAGTCACTGAATTTTTTCAAACTGAAATTTATGTTTGATTTATTTTCTCTTTACTTTTAAGAGGTTATTGTTAACAAAAGTCATTTTTCAAAAATGTTTTCAAAAATGAAAGCAACTAAAAAATTGCTTTTATTAATTCTCACAAATGATTGTATCGCTTATACATAGAAAACAAACAAAAAGTTATTTAACTTATTATATAATTATTGTAATACTATATAATGATTATAATAATTAATTGAATGATTAAAAGAATCTGAAACTGAAAGTGTTATGATAAGCTCTGCAAAAAGTTGATGGCAAGTGTACTCTCTTGTGTCTCATGTATCTGTGGTGTAGTCACATCTATGCATTGCTTTATTTGGTAAGGTTTCGGTTTAGGAGGCAGTAGTAATACCCTAACTGACAAATCTCGAAACGGGGATTTCCCTAAACTACAGTAAAACTCTTAAGAATAATTTTAAGAAACGATTTAAATACATAATGAAATAAACATAAATAATTATTTAATAAGAAAGAAATTAAGATAAAAATTAGGAAATAAAGCCATCGTACAAATGTGGAGTACGTAAATCATTCTCAAACCGTCTGATCCCAATTCTCCTAAGTCTGGGATGAATATTAATAATATCTAAAATAAATTATTTAATAACTTCACTAACTTATAAATGTTTTAGCAAGTAAAGATACAAAAATTGGCGAACATAAGAATCTAAACCTATGCTATAGTCGAGGTTGCACTGTAAATAACGAAGCTTTTAATGTATGTAATAGTACAAATGGTATCGTTCAAAAACTACGCAACGAGAAAGTTTCATTTCAATTTACTGCCTTTCCAATTGTAATGCTTAATAATCTTTAATCACTTTATTTTTGTATGTTACCTATGCTTTAAATACTGGTCCAATCGGTTTTAGGGTAAAAGTAACAAACGGACAATTTTCTCTTTCACTGCCTCCTAAACCGAAATCTTACACTTTATTTGAAAACATTACAAGCTGTAAATTGTCATTCAGATCAAGCTTTAAGCCAAAACGTCTTTTTTTGTTAAGTATAACACATTAATTGACCCAATTTTGTAATAAAATGATCGCAATTTCATCATTCGCAACCATAATGAGACATTCTTAAGGGCTGTGATCTGTTAACTTGATATTCGATGCGATTGTTCGAATATGTTATCTTATTTTGTTCGATAACTTTTCTTATATTGATCATACTTAACCGGGAAGGTCGCGCGCTTTCGGAACGCTTTCAAATTCAAACCTAGCTCAAAATATGCTCAAAGACATACAAAATATCAGGCAGTTAACCATTTTTGCAAATGGCCTCCAAATTCTGTAAAAAATCAAGAATTAAAATATTCATTTACTTTTGGTACAAAATTTCCAAATAATTTTAATATACAGCCTCTTTGGTCAAGTGGTATTACGTAGGACTCGTATTACTATAGATCTAGGTTCGATACTCTGTGGCGTTTTATATATTTTTTAATTCAAAATAAATTTTTAGTTTCTAAAGTCTAATATATTTGAAACTATTAAACTTCGTTTAACCGGTGGAATATAATAGATAAAGTAATAAATCACAGAATCTAGTTAAAGTCAAGTTTATTTTATTCATTTCAAGCAATATTATATGAAAAGCAAAAAAGTAACAAAAAGTCATTGCAAACAAATTCTTCTTATAAGCGTAGCCAAATTTTCATAGAATATCATAGAATATTGCTTGAAATGAATAAAATAAACTTGACTTTAACTAGATTCTGTGATTTATTACTTTATCTATTATATTCCACCGGTTAAACGAAGTTTAATAGTTTCAAATATATTAGACTTTAGAAACTAAAAATTTATTTTGAATTAAAAAATACGCCACAGAGTATCGAACCTAGATCTATAGTAATACGAGTCCTACGTAATACCACTTGACCAAAGAGGCTGTGGAAATTTTGTACCAAAAGTCTTGATTTTTACAGAATTTGGAGGCCATTTGCATGGTTAATTGCCTGATATTTTGTATGTCTTTGAGCATATTTTGAGCTAGGTTTGAATTTGAAAGCGTTCCGAAAGCGCGCGACCTTCCCGGTTTAGTGAAACATGAAATATGTATTATTCAAAAGTAATGGGTATATTAGAACTCGTGGACTTTTAAAGGTATTTATTATATTATAATATGATTATACAATATATTCTCCCCCTGTCTGGGTGACCATGGCCCACCGCTGTGGGAGGTGTCTTATTTCTGTAGCCTCATTGTTTAGATTTATTTCTTCAATAACTCTATAATAAGAAGCGTGGAGTTCGTTCTCATCGGCAAATCTCATTCCTTTATAAGGCCTCTTTATTCTAGCAATACCGTCATAATCGCAAGGGTTTAAATCTGGACTATGGGAGGTGTTTCAACTCCTCTCACCGATGTAGTTTAAAGCAACTTTCTTCGCCCCTACCTCCTTCAAAAGCCTTTTGATACTTGCAGTACTAATACCTAATGTCTGGGCCAAATCTTCGGTCCTCCAGCATTCGCCCTCATTTAAAAGCTCCCTAAGTCTTTCTTCGTGTATTGTATCAGCCACGGTGCGAGGTCTTCCTGAGCGTGGGTCTTCCTCGCTGCTCAGGCGGCTTCCATGCTTAAATTCATTGTATAGTCTATATACGTGTTTTGCTTAATGCTCGGTTGTGAGCTATTTTATCTAGCATTCTATGAACTTCAACTGCAGGAGTACCCAATAGCACATGGCACTTAATAAATGCGCGCTGTTCTTGGTTTGTAATACTTTCTCGAAGTTGGTCCACTTTTGGACTATATACAGAAATCGCACTTAAAAGCATGAGAAAAGCAAGCAACCACACTGTACACTTTCTTTTACTCTAATGCGCAATATTATAGCATAAACATGTTTACAACTTTCATAAAGAATGAGATAAGATAGTCACATTACTTTTGATTCCATCTAATAAAATTAACATATGAAGTGTTGAAAATTATAATCCTAAGTTTGATAAGTTCCGAGGATAGTAATTTCTCTATTTGACAGTGAAAATTCTTTCAAAGAGAAATAATTTGTTTGTGTTTATTACGAGAAAAATTTTAAAATAGTTAAAGCACTACATTGTGATAGTGGTTGATTAAAATTGAAATTTGTATTAATTCTCATCATATATTAAATATTTAGGTGAAAAATTGACACAATGTCATCAAAAAAGCTGACAATTCTATTCACACCACTTGACAGTCACGGACACATCAATGCGTGCCATGGATTAGCTGAAGAACTTAGAGATCGTGGACACAGAATAGTATTCGCTATCGATATAGCCTTCAAGGGCCGCTTAATTCCATTTGGATTTGAGGAAGAGATACATGGCTTACCATTAGATGGAACTGATTCTAATAACGAGTTTTGGCCGATATTTATCAAACAACATGCAGAAGACTTCAAACTCGATCCTATAGGAGTTGCCGAACATTTTTTCTTGAATGCTACTAAAAAAATGTTTTCTGATGTTAGAGAACGTGAACATCAATATAAAGAGATAATTGATAGGGTAAGACCTGATGTCATAGTAAATGATGGCTACGTTTGCTCACCTATTCTCACAAATTCTGGTATTCCATGGGTTTGGTTATTTTCGGCTGCACCTCATCTTGCATTGAATGACGACCGAATACCTCCTGCTTGGTCTGGTATGAGTCAATTTTCGTATCTATTCTTAAATAATTGAAGTTTTATTCTTGATTAATGGTCTTGAAAAATTTGCAATAGAGTTGTGCGAATCCACTTACTAGTAATCGGTTACTTGTTACTTAGCAAAATAACTGGTTACTGATTAGTCGTCTTTGCAAATGGTTACTTTCTCAGTTACCCTTAAAATTTTTCCCAATTTTTATCGGTTCACTTTTCGTTTTAACGATTAATCGATATCAAATACTATGTCATAAACAAGCATTTTTCGTTTATAATAAATGATTTTTATTTTTAAAATTAATAATTGCATGTCACTATAAGTTATTATAATTAAAAGCAATACTAACAAATTCTGTTACAATTAGAACATGGTATGACCTCTTGAGTCTAAAAAATATTTTTTATTGATTTAATCCCAATAATTAACCCTTAATTCCTAATCTTTTTGTTTTAATGTTGACCGAAGAAAATATTATGTAGTTAGATTAGGAAATAAATATTTAATAAATAAGGGTCTATAAATCCTTTAAAAATATGTTTTATCAAAAAATTGATTTGTAAAAGAGTCAATTTTTAATCAAAATAGATTTGTTAGATAAATTTGATATTAAATTAAAAGCTTTTAATTGTTTAGTGGTTATCCCAATTTTATGTATTTTACTGAATTTAAGTGCAAGTAAACAATTAGTAATGAAATTTTTCCCCCATATTATATGGAATCCGAGAATTCTCAAGCCTCAGAATCAAATTTTCTCGAGGCTAGAGAAGTTCTTTTCTCGAAAATATCATGCATTGTTTATAATCTATAGTCCTCAAGTGATACTTAATTATACTATTCTATAATTAATTATTTCACCATTTTTAGTCTTAACAAATCAATTTTCTACAGATTGACCGAAAAAATAATCGAATAACCGACTACTTTGACAGTAACAGTAACCAAGTAACCTGTTGCCCCATAGTAACCGGATCCGCATAACTCTAACTTGTAAGAAACATCAGTACAATAAGTTATATAAAATATTTAGAAGTTGATTATAATTTTGAGTCTGCAAAAATTTGCAGCTTTTAAAAATTCTGACTCAGGATAATCGTTGCATATTTTATGCAGTAGGCACTTTTCATTAAAAAATTAATCAGAAGCCAAGTTCATTTCAATAGTGTTTGCAAAACGGCGTAAAATGTGAAGTAAATGATTGTTATTAATTCATTGTGTGCTATTAATAAATGCTTTTCTTGTCATGTTATATCTATTAAGGTTAACTTAATATCAATAAAAATATGCACAATGCTTTTTTGATACTTGACCTGTGGTTTGGTCTGCCATGCAACTCAAATAAGATATGATAATTGAGCACTTTAAATAGAAACTTGAGCTTTAGACAATAGTAAAACTTTAGAAAAACAGTTTGTATTAAATAAACACTTACTTGCCAAATAACTTCGCTCAATACCAAATAAAAGTATAATACTTTATATTTTGATAATTGAAACATGCTATTTTTTATCTATTTATTATTTTTATATAAGGTTTACCGATAAATAGTGATCGAGTTGAATGGAAAAAATTCAAAAACCAATGGAATGCTTTATTCGAAGACTTTTGCAATGAAATAAATGAATTTTGTGTACTGAAAGGTGCTCCAAAACTAGCTCCGTATAGGCTTCATCCCGAATCGCCTCATCTCAACATTTATATGTATCCAAAAGAACTTGATTATGAAGAACTACAACCAATGAAATCAAATTGGAAACGAGTCGAGAACATTGTTCGTACGACTGACGACAAATTCCAGTTACCTGAAAATTTGAGTTCAAGATCAGGAAAACTAGTTTTTCTATCAATGGGTTCGTTCGGTTGCGCAATCGTGCCATTAATGACACGATTGACTGAGATATTGGGCAAGTCTGAACATAGATTTATTGTAGCCAAAGGTCCGTTACATGAGCAATATGAGTTACCCGACAACATGTTTGGACAACGGTTTGTACCACAAACTGCTGTTTTGCCCTTGGTTGATCTGGTTATTACTCATGGTGGCAACAATACGGTCACTGAAACATTTTTCTTCGGCAAACCAATGCTAGTATTGCCTTTACATGGGGATCAATTAGATAACGCGCAGAGAATACAAGAAACTGGGCTGGGATTAAGACTACATCCATTTCACTGCACTGAGAATGAGCTACTCAATGCTGTTGACAAATTGGTTACCGATGAATGTCTGGCTGAACGGATGAGATCTATTGGTGAAAGAATTCGTAGCAGTCAGGACAAGAGAATTGTGTCTGATTTAATTGAGAATATTGTGAGTTCTTGAATTTTAACTTTGAGGAATTTAAAATGAAGTTTAATACATTCATATTACAATCGAAAAGAAGTTGAATTTAAAATCTACAGAAGAGATAAAATAACTATAGTTTCATAAACATTTTGAATAACGATTAATACTGTATAAAACTAAAAAGTTGTAAAAGCAATTTAAACTTCTATTTTAATTTTCTAAAAGCAATACTCGAAGAGGAAAAATTTGATTTCCCAAAAATTTAGTTGAAATGTTTTAAACAAGTTATGAATAAAACAGAAGTAAATTTTAATCAAATTTATCTCGTGCTTATTTAACTTAATGAATCTATAAGATACACAGTCCACCACATTTCCATTTAGGACTGCAGTCACTATAATTACCACATTTGACATATTTATGAAAATGAGTTTTAGTAGACCAACACCACTGACTCGGCATAACGCCTGAGCATTTAGTCCAGCACCAACCTGCATGACATCCATAGACAGGTTCAGTCACTATATTTTCATTTTCATCAGATAAGTCACTGCCAATCGGATAATTCGGTGGTCGGCCAACAATTTTCGGTGGTTCATCAGAATTGGATTCAGGTGATGAATCCTTACCAGATGTTAGAACAATAACTGATAGAATACAATTAATTAAAATTTTGTAATCCATGGTTAGATTTCTGGAGGACTATTCTCGAAGCGATCTTTAAGTTTAAAATCAAGTTTAGCACGATTTTAAGTAATGATCGATTCTCAAAGCGTTCGTTAATTGAAGATCGAGGCTTAATTTAAGGACTATAATGATCGATCTTATAATTAAGCAACGATCGAGTTTAGGATTCGTACCAGAAATGCGCTACTGGATTTTAATAAAACTTTCTGTTTAAAAGTATCATTTGTTTTCCATTTTTTATAATGAACTAGTTCTGACTTAACGGATATGAAATTAACACCTCTTTACTGTTATCCATGTCAATGATTTGAATTGATCTGGATTTCACTGAACTAGATTTATCACTTCGAGTAAAGCGGATATCTGATTCTAATTTTGAAAAGACCTGAAATGTTTGAAATTTGAATTACCTTCTTGAATATAATTTTTAAAAGTTAAACACAAACCCCTTAATAGTCTATTTTCTATTATATAAAGTTTTGATGACTTATAATCAATTTTTTCGCAAGCGCTCAAATTTATTTAATTAAAATATGACTCTCATCAATAAAAATGTGTCTTAAACTTAAGATATATCATTGATGATCCTACCTCACAATTTAAAATACTTGTTGTCGAACAAATAGTTTAATGCAAAATACATTTAACTTTACTAATTGCTGATAAACAATTTGTAATTTCAATATTATGAGCTTCAAAAGCTTTTACAGATTTACGACTTTGCATTTGCACTGAAATTATATATGCAGTTTGATATTTTAAAAATAGATACCTCAAGCCACATTTCATAAAATCTATAGTGTGGTAGAAAGCTTTGACTTTAAAAATGTCATGAATTATGATCCAGAACTGGACCCTATTAAAAGCACATATATATTACGACCTTTTGATATAAAACCTTCATTACAATTAATGCTGCGCGTTTTTAGACTTTGGACTTTAGACTTGGACTTTAGACTATTTCTGTCTGAATATATATGAACAGATTTGTTCGTTTATACGTAACCATATATAGTAATTTATATATTATTAAATGAAACCTAAGTTAGAATAATTTCATAAATAGCATAAAGATTATTATGAAGAAATTTTGCAGCTTTAGAAGTTTTTAAGTTCATTTTTCAACTATCATGTTAATGGGAGCAACTTCTGGGAGCTTTTACTAAATTCAATCTAGTCAATCACTCTCTTCGTCTTCAATTAATTTGGAGGGTTTCAAGCTTCGTATGATTCGGATTTAATTTAACTCAATAAGTGTAGATGTAATCGTCTCTTACCATAGATTTTATAGTTTTTTCGCTCTTGGGTTTGAAAATTAGAATAAACTTGATCTCTACTTTTGAATGTTTTGAAAGCTAGAGTTTGTTTGATTGCACTTATAATATTGAGTCGCAAACTCAAGTATCAAGTAGAGGCCAGAGGAGATGGCAAACTGTTCACAATAATTAAGAAATAAGTTTAAAAAGTTTCCTAAGTTTATACTTGGTATAACAGACAACTATTTTACAAACGCCTTTTGAAATTTTTTAATAGCTTTTCACGCTGAACTACTTTCATAGGTTTCTCGGGAGTTACCTGAGATTCCATTTTTTGACAGTCGATAATCAATTAACAAATCAAGACTTATCGTATTTCAGGTAAGTATTTTTGTCAATAATTTCTGTATTATTGCAAGTTTTACGATCAATTAGTTTGAGATTTAATACCTTTCTCCGAACATAGATGTGATCACTTTTACTACAGATTCCTGCAATTTTGTTTGTATTTCAAATTTAAGTGAATCTGGTTTTACTGATCAATTATTTAAAAACCAGGTTATAGTGAATCAACATTTTTCTTCTAAAATAACATCTGTTATGTCTGACGTCAAATTATAAATTAAAACTTTGAGAAAGAAATATTTTTCTTTACAAACTGCAAATTAACAACAGATAAAGATTCAAGGCTTTTCAAGATTCTTCAAATGTGCTATAATTTCAATCGTACTTTAGATCTAACTCTTTAGATAAGAATCTTTATAACTCATGGTAACAAGATTTTCATCACTGTTTCACCTTCAAAAAATCTTTAAACGGGTTTTTCAAAATCATATTAAAGTTTAATTTGTGCATTTCTTGCAAAAAACGAATTATAATTTTAAAACTCAAACTAACATATGTTCAACTAGTTAGACGATGAATAATGGTGTTCAAAAAACTTTGTAAGCTACATCGCAAATTGCGTCATGTCCCTTAGTAACATATGAATTTGAAAACCGAATCTCCCCAATCGCAAGCCTTAATACTGGATCGTACTGCAGCTTAGCTCATGTCTTGTTTTAATACGCAAAGCACTGCCTGTTGATATCTCTTTTATTATTGCGAGCCAATTCATTGGAAGGAGAGTTTGCACAATGCTACCAGTTTTTATCAGAAACTTCAGCTTGATATCAGAAAATTTTACTCAGTGCGGCTGCTGATAAATGTTGGATTGCCATTGAATCTTCTGATAATCAGAAGAAATGTTGTTTTAAAGTATATTATATATTCAACTGCCAACTACTTTTTCTTTTGAATGCATACAAAATGCAATTGTTACTAATACAGGACTGAAATCAATTGTAATTTGACTATGATCTGAAAAATTCACATTCCAAATAATGGTTATCAGACTATTTTCTTTTTGAATTTTATATATCGAAATTCGTGAAGTCATTTTGTGGTTCCAGGCTCTTTGAATAAGAACTACACCGAACCGCGGTTTATCCTCCGTTGACAACAGGTCGAGCATCCGCACACACTATAAATAACGAGTAATAAATAAATTTTACTATATACAAATATTTTTTTAAAACATCAAACTTTATATCTAGTATTCACAGAAGACCATAGTATAGCTTAATATGTATGCTAAACAGTTAGTTAGCAAAACTCATTACTTCAGCATCACTTCCATCCGTACTATATCCAAAATATCAGAGAAAAACTTGTTTCCCATTACTTACAGAAAAAGCTTTGAATTATTTAAAAGCGATATCCATTTAAAGTGAAACTTCCACCTCATTGTACCAGCTTTAAGTTTGAAGTCTATCTTAGATTTGAATGAAGAAAATTAATCAAAAACTGGCGAAAAGAAGGTTTAGCTCAAATTTACATGAATTAATTGTTTTTATAGTCTACTTGGTCTCGTCGTTGCTTTTAAGTACAGAGCATTCTGTTTCTAGACAATGTTGTGATAAACTAATCGATTTTATACACCACTAAAAGTTTTCTTTCTGTAATTTTGATCAAAATAAGTTCTTTTTCTGTGACTAATTTCTACTAGAATTGTGCTTTAGAATAAATTTCGAATTCAGTATTTCTTGCCTTAGAATTAGTTTGTTTTACAGTAAGTGAAGATATAAATATTCATTATACTGAAGGATTTTGTCAACGAGAATAAGCTTTCTGTAAAAGAAGAGAAATTTTAAATTTTGATCCTAACTTGAGCGAAGTATTTTGAGAGTTGTTAGTCTGTAAATAGCAAGCCAGAACCAATATTAAAAACTTTTTGTTATGTAATTCTCTAGTGTCTGGCTTTTATGTGTCTAATCATCAAATATTGACTAACATTCACAGAATTCATATTTAGATTAATAGAGTTGAAAAATTTTATTCTAGAATATTCTCTCTGAATTTATGTAGTTTTGCAAACCTGGATTTCTTTTATTAGACTTTCGATACTTTTTTATTGGTTTGAAATTTATCCTCTAGATGCTTGTTGTGTGAAAATTCTTTAGTTTGATGACAATGTAAACGAAAGCTTTTCATTTGGAAATATTCTTTGATTAGTTAGTTTCTAAAATTTCAAATATTTTAATTGCAAATACTTGTAATACTGTTAGACGTTCGTAGACTTTGATAAATAGCTTAAGTAACTCTTGCTCAGTCATAGCTTAAGTTTTAAAAATTTATGACAAAACCGAATCTGCTTTCAACTCAAGTCTCATCCTACAGATAAAAATCATCTAATTTTGAAGATCAAATCAAGTGTTGAAAATTGAAGATGAAATAGAATTTTTTATCAAAACAACTTTGCAGATGGACTACAAATAAGTTTGACTAACGAGTTTCAATTTTAAATAAAGATAGAAAGCTTTTTAATAAAAAGTCTTTCGAATAAACTTAAAATTAACTAATATTTAAGGTTTTAATTTGGGTTAAGATTATGAAAATCTATTATTTAATAACAAGAAGTTCTATCTCTCAACATATTCTTCGCTTCTAATATGTATAGAAAATTATTTTCAGATTAGTTAATAACTAAGGCAAAACTTACTCATTCTAACGTCAATCTTTTTTCTAATTTTCAATTTCGCTGTCTAGATAAAACAAAATTTAAATTTCAAAAATATTTTGTTAAGAACTTGTCAGTTTATAAATACTCAGACTTAATTCAAAAACAAATCCCTTTTTGAACTATACTTTTGAAAATTGCTCTAAACCATGATTTATGAAACTTTTAAGTACAGAGGAATTCGTCCAAGTTATATATTTAGGAAATATTTCATAATTTATAAGTAGATATTATTCAATTTCAAAGTTTTCTCTAAAAATATGAATTTTTTACTCATGAATACTAATGAATAAGTGAATCGTGATTTTGAATACTATATAATTTAGATTTTTCATAAGACCTATATTTTAATATCGTGCGTGTTTTCTGCTCAAAGCAGTGTTGCCATTTAAGTCTACCGAAAGCCGATTTTAAAAGTTACAAGAGTCCTCCCCTTGTTTTTGTCCCTATTACATTCTAATAGTCATTCGAATTTTTGATTTTATAAATCTTGATCTCATGGTCTCGTATGATCCAATACAATCTCGTCTATATCGTATTTGTTCAAAATTTTGTATTTCATACTGTCTCGTTTTTTGAAAACTCTTATCTTAATCACATAAATTCTGATCCTTTGTCTTAGGATTAAGGCATGTGATTTGCTTTAAATTATTTCAGTTAGAAAGTATGCGTTTCATTTCATTTTTGCTCATTAAGCATGATTCTTATGTAATTTAAATTGCGATTTTGATATTATAATCAATTTATTATTTGTGATGAAAAAATGTTTGTTTAGTAAATTCTTCTAACTCGCTCGTCTCGTCTCGGTTTATTGATTCTACGGAAGATTGATCTTGTCTCGTAAGACGGGATGACTCAAGGTTTCGCGAGATTTAACACGAGACGGGATGTCTCGCTTTTAGACCTAAGAAGGAAGCTTTCAGATCTGTCTCAGCTTTTAGTGGTTGCCAATCTAAAGATAATATCATAACTTAAAATTTAATCACAGTAAAAAATGCTGAGTACTAATTTTTATATTAAATAAATTGGACCAAAGTTTAGCATTTCTTGGGAGAGATTTGCTCATTAAACGTTTTAACCCCTTATAGCATACTTTATAGCAAATATTTACTATAAAAGTTGTTTAACTTTTAAAAACAAATCAAATCTTATGTTAATTTAATAAGAGTTTTTAAATGTTTAATAAACAATTTTTTAAAAATATTTGTTTTTAATATTGATATATACAGTATGTTTGTTAATTCGTGTCCTACGTTTGAGGCCTTATAACTTCAATACTATATTATAGATTTTTATGAATGAAGTATTACTTTTAAAAGATTAGTCAAACATAACGCTTGATTATAAATCTGAAAGTGCTATTAAATCAAATTTCAATATAAAATCAGTGCGAAAAAATAACTTCTATCAAAAGGGCATATTTAGTTGAGTATTAATGATATCATGAGTTTAAATATATTCTTTTGATAGAAGTTATCTTTCGCACTGATTTTATATTGAAATTTGATTAATAACACTTTCAAATTATTAGATTTGTAATTAAACATTGTTTTAACTAATTATTTTGTAATATTTAAGTTTGCACACTCTAATTTGGCAATAATTTCTTATTACAACTACGAAGAATTGTTATAATGCAACTCTTATAGAAAAACTCTAACTTTTGAATTTAAGCTGTTGTAACTAAAAGAATATATAATATAATTTCATTGAAATTCAGGACATAAAAATTTGAACATTTCTTTTAAAAATGATACTTTGTTCATAAAAATTCATAATTTAGTTTTGAAGTTATAAGTCCTCAAACATAGGACAAGAATTAACAAACATACTGTATATATCAATATTAAAGCAAATATTTTTAAAAATTGTTTATTAAATATTTAAAAATTCTTATTAGATTAACATAAGATTTGAATGTTTTTAAAAAATTAACCTTTATAGTAGATATTTGCTATAAACTTAGCTATAAGGGATTAAAACGTTTAATGAGTAAATCTCTCTCAAGAGATGCTGACTTTGATCCATTTTATTTAATATTAAAATTAGTACTCAGTATTTTTTATTGTGATTAAATTTTAAGTTATGACATTATCTTTAAGTTGGCAGCCACTAAAAGTTAAAATATTTGAGACAGATCTGAAAGTTTTCTTTTAAGTTAAAATTAAGTTTTTACCCGAGAAA
This sequence comes from Archegozetes longisetosus, assembly GCA_018873245.2. Classification (NCBI taxonomy): domain Eukaryota; kingdom Metazoa; phylum Arthropoda; class Arachnida; order Sarcoptiformes; family Trhypochthoniidae; genus Archegozetes; species Archegozetes longisetosus. The sequence goes on along the minus strand of JAEMBT020000002.1, from coordinate 2,651,451 downwards.
GCTTAAAAGGACTGACCCATGATGCCAGCCCTAAGGTCCTATACTTTGGGTCGATCAAAATTTAATAAGGTTGACTCTCGGCCCAAAGGCTGAAGGGTGGCAATTCTGGCTCAAACATATCAACAAAATAATTTTCTACAAACGAGAAGCAATTGATGAAAACGTAGTCAGGGTATTATTTAGAACAACTATAAGATGTCTGCTGAGCTCAAACTATGTTAATTGTTTTATAACTAAGAGTTAGTCAAATAATTAAACACGAATACTTTTCAACAGATCTTTGGCTAGTATTAAATCGTAATTTAATTTTTAACCAAAAATGTAGTCTATAAAACGTGATAAACAGTTATTTGAATCAAATACACAAAATTATAAAGTTTTAAACAATCAAATTTGTAAAACCCGATGTATTTGTTGAGATTTTTACAAATACCAATTTCATATTAAACGCTCATATTTTAATAATCAAACTATTTTTCCCTTAATATGACAAAATTCAACAAATAATATCCACTAAGTTTGCATTAATTGCCTTCTGAATAAAAATGTTTGCGTTTCATGTTATATCTTGTTTTAAATGATCTGAAACTTATTCAACTTTAAAATGAAAATTTTGATAGTGTTGACATTATTTTCCGTAGAGAGAAATTTTGATATAGTATTCATGAAATGGAATTAAATTTCAAAAGCTTCAATGTTTTACAAGGAGACGCCATAGTATGGTTTTCAGAACTTTTACATTAAACTATGAGTTGAAAAATTGCATTTACTATATTGAAACTGTAAATTTTCGTTAATTGATGAGCTACAAAAACCTTTATTCTGAGAATTGGTAGAATTCTATTCTTATTGAAAAAAGCTCATTTTGTGAAAAAATATAACATCCTTTTATCATTTTTTGTTATAAAAGGATTCTACTGTAAAAATGACTTCCAAGTTGACACGAGTGTTGTTAAAGTTTATCAGCGTTGGTGTTTCCGATTCTTATCTCTCTATCTAACTGAAAATTCAATGGATTAATAGCATCAAAAATAAAACTTACTGCACATCAAGTTTCTAATTGACAATTTACACAATTAGAATGGTTAACAATCTATTACAAAAGTGAAATCAAGACCTATAATAAAACTGCATCTTTTTGAGATTTTGCTCAAAGTTATTACTAAAACTTTTGACATTTAGTTTCAGTTCAATTTGGAATATCATCTTATTCTAAAAGTAAATGTTTTTACTCTAACAGATCTTTTGTAAAATACTTCACAATTTAAGTCAATTTAAGTATTTCTATAAATCCTATTTTTGATCTATCTCTCGAAAAACTTATATCGAAAACATTGATTTTGACTGGAGAGCAAATTGTCTCAAACTTTGCTCATATATTAGGTTGTCCGGATCAAAAGTTGTATTACATTTTGGGCTATAACTTTTAAAGTACTCATTATTTTTCAGTGCCATCTTGTAATTATTTAGTTGAATACTTATTAAATATAGAAAAAACATTGAATTTAATTTGAGTGAAAAAATGAATCGTCCAGAGCTCCAGAAATCAGTTACTGACTATGAACAACGAGTTTTCATCAAATTCGGAGTCCTCCTCAACAGGACTGTAACGGACATCCATGAAGATCGATGGGAACGGGTCATTGAGAATGAGGGTGAATACCTTAACTAATCAGGAATGATGTACTAAAATTTCATTTGAATCTGTTCACTAATTTTTGAGATATTAAAAAAATTAAAAAACAAGTTTTGATCCGGACAACCTAATATTACTTGATTGGGTCCTTTTAATATCGAGAATATTTGTCAATTTGAACGAGTTATTTTCATTAAATCGGAAACTATTCACTATTTACCTAATTATAAAATCCATTACAAGAGTCTCTCTTTCCCATCAGATGAATATTAAAAATGATTCCGAATGATTTTCTTCATCAGACACGCATTTAATCAGTACTTATCTGAGAAAATGCATTAACGAAATCTTTTTCAAACTCACGAACTGTAAGAAATATTTTTCGTAACTCTTTATGATTGAATAATTTTGTTCATTAGTATCTGAATTTCGACTATAAACTAAATTATAGGTTTTTCTCATTTAATACTATATGCTCTGTCTCTTAATGAATGAATAATTTTATGTTTAGATCGAGAATTTATTTGCGATAATACTTAAGGAAAATCTTGATTATACTGTGCTTGTAAATATTCTGTATTTGAATACTGATTATAAACTTTTTACTTAACTTTAATCTCTGTTAAAATTTGATCAGACTTCATTTCAAGATCAATAAGTCTTCTGCGAAGCATCTCAAATAGTGATTAAGTTGACGAATATATAGATTTAGAATAAGTTTGTAATCCGATTAATAGTTTGTAGAATTATATAATGCATAGAACTACATTGCATGAGATCTTTTACTGTATAATTACAGTACAACTTATTTGGAGAAAAGTAATGATAATTAGGGATCATTATAAGAGGCTTTCGACTTGATTTACATTTAAAATAATGTCTGAAAAGTGTACTGATTTGATTGTTAGCCAAATAACAGTTAGATCTACCAAAGTAACATATTCCTTGAAATTACTGCTCTTCAAGTTCTTCCTACACTTCACTTTTCTGCGTAACATAGATTACGAAAGAATATTCTTTAATGTATTAAAACTCGACTTCAATATTCTTCAACATATTCTCCGTTTGAAGCCCTGGAAAGAGCACTAGCCTTGAGATACTCTAATGAAAAATTTGAAGAGTTTTATCGAAGACTTTAGGGAAAAAAGCTTTATATTTGTTTAGATCTTAAAATTTGTCGTTGAAATCTTAATGGAAAGAATCCATTTAAATGATTATTTCTTCCAATATTTTAATTAAAAACAGTCGAAAAGTAAGTTTCGAGCAAAAACCTAAAGTTTTCGAAATATAAATGCTATCTCTTTGCAAATCTCGATTCTTATACTAAATAATGCACTTAGATTCTAATACATTTGTCTCTGATTGCTTCACATTCGACATTTTATCCGCATTCATAGAGGAAAAAGCAAACTAAGTATGCATTTCTATTGGGAAAATCAGTTCAATTTGAGATGAGTATTGAGAAATGAGAGACTAGAACAATCAATAAATATTCAATGAATCTTAAGTGAAGTATTCATGTTTATTTGATTTATATATTAGAATTTTGAGGCATCCAAGTAGTTTCTCCACTTTGGGGTTATTCGTGTACACTCATAGTCAAAATCATTCAAATTAGGCAAAAATATTACTTTTAGCAAATTGAGAGGTATTTCAATAATATATTAGTGAGTCTTTTTAGTCTAAATCTTTTACCTGATTTTCGAGTTAAGAATTATTTTATCAAACACTTGTAGATGACCACAAAATAATGGCAAAAACGATTTCGAAATCCATACTTTAAAATTGAATATAATTGTTTTGATGGCCGTCTCCTTTAAATCTGTAATTAAGTCTGCTAATTGCCATTTTTGTAGCATTTATTTTTGCTGTAATTTCAAATGAGAAAGTACTAAATGAGAAGGTTGCATCAACAGATTTCCTATAGAGAAAAGTAATAGGACCGAAACTAACCTTCCATTTAAACATTTTCATAATGGAACTTCAATTTTTAAAGCAATTTTTCTCATAATGATAGTTTTACGGCACTCAGCCCACGATAAAAAGTTTCAAATTGAAATTGTCTTAAGGGTATTCTTATTATCAGACGACTCTTACGACAAATTTTGATTCTTTTAGTATTTCTTTTGCACATTAAATGAATTTCATCTCAATTTTATTCTTCTGAAAGAATAAATTTCATATATTTTTCTTCTGGTAGGCGCTTAGAAATTATGTAAAAATATTTGAGAAGTTCAATAACAATAGCATTAATATTCACAACACAAGTATGTTCAGCAGTTTCTTTTCAATACATGTAAAAATAATGTTTCATTTATTAGGTTCTCAAGTATGAAATTATTATTCTTTTATTATTATAATAGAGTTTTATTTGGTTTCTTTGCTTTTCTTTTATATTTGTGTATTAATTTGTATAAAATTTAGGTCGAAATAAAAATGTTTGGCGTAGCGTCTCTTTTGACTCTATATGGATTCTAAAGAACTATCTTTGGCTCTTTGATTACGCAAAATAATGCTTTTAGATTGTTTTTGAGTCATTATTACCATTAAACAATTAAATAAAACAGAAATTTGTCACAACGCACTATAAACATAAATCAACTAACTTGATTTTATATCGTGATATTATTATTAATTTAGTTAAGCTAATTTGGTTAGGGATTTGGTCAAGTACTAAAGGAAACACTGAATCTTAGTCTTAATAGTTATTTCTCGTTGAAAACTAGTCATCTAACTAGTGTTCCTAACTGTCAGTGATTTCGCTCACGGTCCGCGTTTCGAACTTTCGATTTTGATGAGGTCAGCGGTCACCGAACGGGATCTCCGCTGACATTACTGTGTCAGTGGAAATGATTTTAAACTAAAATACTAAATGCGGTATAATATATTTTATAATGTCTAAACCAAAAAATTAAAAAATGTTGTCAGCGATTTGAGCGATTTTTCTTTTCATTTCTCCCTTTTGTCAGCGAACGTTCCTGACAAAAGTTGGTAACGCTACATCTAACTTATTCTGGACTACAATTTGAGCATTTCTATCATTTTAGAACTGCGGGATCAAAAGAGCGCTGACTAACGTTTCGAAGTCTAGAAAACACGTTAACTGCAAAATAAGAAGATATGAAAACCTAATCAATCATAAGCTCAACTTTAGAGATGAGTAATAGAGATCCCTATAAGAATTAATAAACCTTCTGTCACTAAGGTTGATCGCAGGGTATAAAGACTAGATAAATAAGTAAAACCGTTCGTTTTACGTGATAAGCACAAAAAACTATTCTCATCATCATCTTATATGAAATACAGTCTGTCACTAATTTTGGCAAATTCGGGTTCATAATTTAAAAGTTTAACTTCAAAAGTTTCCTGATTTAAACTTCTTCAACAATTTTGGTCTTATTTCGAAAGAAAAATTCAATTATTTAATAAGTTAGCTGAAATTCATTGAAAAATAGCTAATGCTAAGGACTAAAGGCCTATATGATTGAGGAAAGAATTTTTTTGCCATGTTCGCATTTTGATGAAACTCGATTTTGGTAACATTTCGTAGTACCGACAAGACTCAAATATGAGGGTCAGGCTGTATAAAAGTTGATTCTGCGAAACAAAGCTTCAAATAAAGAAAAGCTTGTTACTGCTAAGTCGAGTTTTATATGTTAAATACAGTTATATATTTTATTTAATAGAATAGCTTTCAAGATAATTTGATATACATTTATGTATATTTATGTAAGTTTTGCATTTCATACGGCTATTTCCGTGTTTCTCTTATTTACTTAAAGAATGACTAGTTTCCGATGTATTTTACGTAAATGGAAAAAGGTTTATTATGTGGATTGAACAATAGGATCGAACTATTATTCGGAACATAAAATTGACGCAAAATATTCGCGAATAAACTATAACTAAATAAGACTTCGATTGCAAAAGTTTGCGTGTCACACGAGAAAAGTTATTTTTCGCGATAAAACAGATTAAAACATGAGAGTTCATTACCAAAGTAAAGTCTAATTTGTTATTTTGTTCATTATCTTTAAGTTGTTAGGTTTCAGGTTTGTCCTCAGTTCGTTTAGACCTTTAGCGACAACTTTTGTTTCTTACTCCAAACTAGCTTTTCTAACTTGCTTCCTATCCGAAAAACTCTAATTTTTCTAAATTTGAAAAGATTCAATTTTAAACAACTTACGAATGATTTGTAAAATAAAACTAATTATCTTAAAAGCATATTATGTGTTGTCTAGGTGAACAATTTGTCTATATTTTTGTTGAACGTTTTTTTTCTAACTCTTTAAACTTATGTTTGTTCTCAACTGAAATTAAATTGGTGTTGTGACTCAGTTTTTCAAGTGTTGCCTCAATCTTTATTACACATAACGATCAAATACTAGTATGAGATACAAAACCGATATTTTTATTAAACAATATGATAGGAAAAAGCCTTCACTTTTCGTTCACTTTTTTCATTTATGATAAACATCTCTTTCAATTTTGGGTCTTATTTATGTCAGAAGAAAAAAGATGAGCGAATTGTTACAATCCATGAGCAATAGATTTTATAGTATATAAAAAGATGGCTTTCATTGTTGTCTCTGTCGACGAAAACGATAAAAGATACCGACAAAGGAAGAACACAATCGCATTCGGATAAGAACTACTGCAAATAATAGCAAAATGTATACATCTCTACTCTTTCTACTACTTTTCACGTAGTATCATTTATTAATTAAGATGTTTTTTGGATCACCTAATTAAATCAAAATCTTTTATCAAATTGACGATTGACTCGTCCATCTAAGAAGTTTGAACTAAAGTTATTTATCCAAAAGTGTTTCAACAAAAATGATGTTAATATTGATAGTTAAATGAAGTATGTGAGCAATATGAATGATGAAAAGATGAATTGAAAAATTGATGGCTTAAGATGCTGCATTAGTTCTAGTTGTAGCATTTATTTCTGTTAAGAAAAGAATACATAATTTGTATGTACAGATGTTCTTTTTGTTTGTTGTTTCAGTACACCTATAATTCTAAATATTTTATTACGAGAAATATATCATTTATTTGAAAGTTATGCTAATTTCCGTATGTTTTTTTACAATATTTATAATTTACAGTACAGTTAAAACTGGAGATCATTTCAAAGTAATATATTTACAAAGAAATATTTAATGAATTATTTTGTATTAAAAAATCTTACAAATTGTAATTGCTTGGAGATGTCAATATACAGATTGATTTACCAATTGTTTGGTTTTCTAATGTATCTATGCATAAATGCAAGTGAGGCACTTTGCAAATTTTCTGCTCAGCTTTAAAGGTCGCTAATGTTTAAAAGTAAAAGTTAAAGTAACAATGCACTAATATATAATAATTTCTAACCTACAATAAATGTTTTATTATACAAAATAATTAATTATAAGTGTTTTGGAGAGACTTTATATGGTTAAAAAGTTTCAATACCTCTCTTGCATTTATACATAGATATAAGTGATTACATCGAACAGGAGTTCAGAATATTTGAGACTAATATAAGAGAAAGAAAAACTAATAAACACTCATATTTGATAGGTCTAAAAACTAAACATGAAAAATGTTTGAAGCGAATTACTTTTTATTTGTTGTAAACAAATGATGTATAAAATGTTGTATTAATAGCTCTTACTATTTATAGTTGTTTCCTATCTTCACTTTTGTCTCTTAGAACATAAGTCAACAAATTTTTATTAAAATTCATTTCGAGCAAAGTATTTAGTCAAGTATTTAGTCAATAGATAAAAATGCTAAATCAAATTTTATATCGAGTTCACGTCTCATGTTAGACATCACTATTGATCTTCAATTTATAGTATAACAATAAATAAGACATTTTAGGCTATGATACCAATCAGGTTAACATTCGTTAAGACCTAAACAGAGCTTAAGTCTGAGCTGAAGCTTAACAAGAGTTAATCATTTTGACTGATATTTGAAGTTTGGAACAAAAATATTTCGTTTTATATATTAGATTGTGTTAAATGAGAGCAATAAGAGAAGTGTAGTATAGAGTAAAAAAGTTTTACTTCGTTTTTCTACTTTTTCTACTCCTTCACTCCTCAGTCAAATACACATTAAATGTAGTGTTTATTCTGTAAGTTATATAACCGTCACGTCTATCAAAAGTGGAGATAGATATCCAGAAGGATTCATTGATTTTTTTTCTCGCCTTTCGATCAAACAACAAATTCGCTCGAAAATCAAAAGCATTTAATATTAGATCATTTGATCGAAAACTAGCGAATAATTGAGTTTAAGCTGAATCTCAAGCTTCATGTACTGTTGCTAAGACTGAGATCAAATTATGGCTCAAGCAAATCATTAACACCATGTCTTACAGATTGGGTAATATTTTCGATTAGTTTGGCGTTCATTTCTAGAAAAAACGTTAAATAAAAAACTGAACATATGCAAAAAGTGCTTAAAGTATTATAAATTAGATATTATTAGCAATAGTTTTAATAAAACTTTTAATAAAACTTTTATCTTAGGCTTGACTAACGAATTCTTTAAGTATCTATAATAATTGTTCATTAAGTAGAAGTTTTATGATTATTAGATATAAATCATAGGAGAAAGAGTGCAATCATTTCGCGTTAAATAACAGTAGCAAAACATCATTATTTTTCATGGATTATTAGACTTATGTTATTTAAAGAGGGATTAAAGCTAGTCTCTCAAAAGTATTCTCAGCCTTAATACTTGAACAAAGTTTATTCAAAAAATCTCATAAATTCTTAAACTTTTCGGTTGGATTCTGAATGAAAATTCAAAAACTTTTGCTGATAAGCAATATTTTTAGTCAAGGATTTGTAGTTGTTTTAGTCGAATTTAATGATAAACTATTTTTGAGAAAAGCTAACTTAAAAATAGTGAAAGATTTTAATTTAAATGCTACTCGTTTTTTATTATAGAAGAAGTGTTTTATTTAACAGTTGTGTCCAATATCCGATCTTTAAGTGACAGCAAGTCAGTTGATAGGACTAAAGAGTAAAGCTCTCAAAATAAATGAAAACATTATCAAACGAGATAGATCCTGGAAAACATTGAACAATAAATATCACTTTAAAGCTTGTTTCTACTCCCTAACAAGTTCCTAAAATTCCTGATCACTCAAAATGACTTTCCTATCAAATAAAAGGTTTCTCTAACGAATAAGCAATAAGTGGAATGTGTTGCCTATGTGTTGATGTGTCATCTGAACCGAAATTTAATTTTCAGACTTGAGTCCTTTTCTCGTGATAATAGAAAATTGCCTAAGAGGCATACTTTCAGTTCGGGTTATAAGAGGATAATTTCTTATGTGAAGTAAATCAAATTTCGCAAAGAACCGTTTGGCTATAGTTTGCAACATGGTAAAAACATAATAATAACTAACTGGTTTATCCTTACTTCATCACCTTGTATGAGCCGTAAATGTCTAATTTGTAATTTGAAGGCCTTTTACTCAAGGTTCATCACGTCTTTCTCGTCATTTTTCATAGTTTTTCGATAAATATTAAAATATTCTTTCTTGAAATCTCGATATAAAATGAAATTTTCAGATTTTTTGGCTCTAAATACTTGATCACTTCTGATTTTTATGAAACATTTCTCTTTGAATTTATCGATTTTCAACTATTCTCAAGGTTTTCTACCACAGACTGTAGTTGTATTACAAGTACTTCAATTTCTTCTAAATTTTTTCAAGAAACTCAAACTTATTGATAACTGATTTCTCAATTTCTTCTTTTGAATAATATCAGAAAAATTGATAGAATTGAAAATACTCGAATGTGGGCTAAGATTAAATATTTGTCTGAAACCTCTGCCATAACTATTAAGAGAATCCATCAACTCATGTAATAATTTTTAAGGCAATAACACTTTAAATTTCGTGAGAGTCTGCAAAAACATAATATGAAAAAATTTCGATTCAGTCAAAGTATAATTTCGTATAATTTCGATTGTCGTGAACTTTTTTTTATGAAAGATAAGTATGTTTTTTATGTAACCATAGCTAAATGTGAAAAGTTTTTATTATGTATCATAAATTATACTGAACACAACACCAAGTAACATTCTTTTTTCATTTCTTATACTAGTTCTAAAACCTATATTAGTCTCTAAAAAATAAGACTTTAATCTCTAAGAACTTGACGGAAAAGTGGAGTAGATTTAGAAATTTAGATTTCAAATCAAAAGTTTGATTTAACTGGCACTAAAATTATATTATTAAAAATGAGTATCACTATCCAGAGAAATGATTACACTTTTGCTACTAGTGCGCCGTCAATAAAGTTGGTAATTTTAGCACTCAATCTGTTGATCCTAGTTCTTAAACTTGGTTCTCTAATAAAACTCTAATCCTTATTAATGTCGAAAATTGTTCTCTTTCCTAGAATTGATTGCTCAAATTAAATTCAGTTTCAACTATCTAATCATTTAATTAATATTAAAGTAAATCTAAGAGAATAGATTTTACGAGTGTTTGTTTTACTTACAAAACGATTTCACGTTTAATCAGGAGAAGAAATAAAGTTTAGAAGTGTGGGCGGACATTATTTTTGATTGTATCTCGGTCTCAACATTTCACACCTGAGACAATAGACAAATACAGCAGAGAGTGCAGTTGAAATAATATGAATTAAGACCCAAATAATTTTCAGTTCAAACAGAACTGGTCCAATTTGAAAAAGCGAACAGATCAGGCCAATAGCTTGAATGATGGCAAATACTAAGCTCATTATGTAATGCTCTCTAATCGCCCCCACCAGACCGACGCCTAATATTAACCATTCGATTATAATGACAAAAACGATCAAACCAGATAATATTGGCCTAATTGTTGCGTACATTTGCTTAACGTCGCGATCTTGTTCCGCAGCTGAGGCTCGATCTAACTGTTCGTAGCCTGTTCTCAGGGCTATTATCAATGCTATTATTGTGAATATTACTGTTATTATTAACGCTGATATGAATAGTAATTTGATTCGACGAAATGATTCACTTCTTAGTCTATCTGCCATTTAAAATAATTTGATTTTTCTCTTCTCGTTCTCTTCTTTGTTTGAGTTAGAAGACTAATCAAGTCTCAGTACTTTTGTTTTTAGCTCCTTTCCGACCAGATATGCAATAAGAACAAGTTTGAAAAAACAGTTTTATTATTAATTCATTTATTCTTCTTTATAAATATGAATATGTGTTATAATAATTGTTCATATTTAAATGAAAATTTTTAAATACCACTCTAATTTAATTTATAACTCACATTTTTAGATCAAAAACAATTTCTATACTCTAATTAAACCTTAAAAAATTGTAATTAAAGTTCTTCATGGATCAATAGCTAAATAATTATTCTCCAGTATTAGCTTAAGACTAGATTCTAGAAATAGTCAATAAACTCATAAAAGGAAATGGGTAGACATATAAAGGATTTTATAGTTGTTTAGGATTGTGTTTATCATTGAAATGGCATTTTTGGAGCTCTCTATTATTCATACACTCGCAACAGATGATTGATATGTTTAGCAATAGGTATCAAATTCTTAAAATCAAACTTCATCTATGGATAAACAACTTTTATAAAGAGGTATATTCGCAAATTCCTATAACTGACAAATATATTATTGCCTTGGCAAGTAATTCAAGATTTAGTAGATCTTCGGAATATTCTTAAATGAAAAGTGATCGCAACTGAAAAATCTTCGATCATAGGGTAAATCATGATTTTTTTCGACTTTTATGCTAATCAGAGCTTAGATTTTCAGTTGAAAACATACATTATTTCTGACATGTCGAAAGAGCTTCTCCAACATGTAAGTCAAAGTCTTGGCTGTCCTTGGATTGAATTTCCAGATAACTTAGCTAATTTTCTTGTACTTAGAATTCGTCAAATTTTTCAGATTATTTTAAAAAGTAATATTTTTTGAGATGAAACTTAATACATGACCGAAGTAAAGTATTTCTCAATTTATTCAGTCTACTTTAAGTAGATACAAACTTTTTAATCAAAATAAACTCACTTTCAATATTTAGAGCTTCATCAAATTTTTTCGATACTTTTTTCGATACAATTCACGAAAGTCATGAAGAATTCATATTCTCTGAAAAACTTGATATCAAAGATCGAAATAGACTGAAAATTAAATTTCTAGACGACTTTGATCAATCTCTTAGCAACTCTTCTAATTCTTATGCTACTTATTCTCGAAGTCAAAATTGGATCTTGTTATCAAAACAGCTGGAGAACTGATTAATATTTGATGAATCTATTGAAAACTTACCTGCAATCAGACAAAAGCAAAGTTAGTATTGATTGACTTAACCAGAACAACAAAAGCCAGATAAATAAAATGGAAAAATCACTTGTCCTACAAATCAAATTAAACTTGAAATAACATCCACTATAATGTTATCACAAGTGAAATATTTTTCTGTTATATATAAGCAAGATAAGAACTATCGCCAAGTTTTGTCTTATAACTAAACTGACAAAAGTATATGAGAGTTGTTCTGATCACTACCTAGCTCTCTATTACCCTTGGCTGTCTTTCTAACTCATGAAACGCTCTCATGTTTTGATGCTGTGATCATCAGTACTTGCGCTCTGCTACGCTTTACCAATGTTATAGTTCTGGTCTTTGCGTTTATTACTACTGAGAAACTAAAGTCTAACAGATTTTAATTTAGCAATTTTTCTTTCTCTTTTCATAACATGTAAACAAAATCAAATTTTTGATGAATGAAATTAAATTTTCGTTTGTTTTTATTGATAAACTTTTTTCTCTTTATAATCAATGCGAAAGTAGTTTTAAGTAATGATTTCTCAATTGGTAAATACATGTATTTTTTGTTTGAAAATTAGACTTTATTCTTATCCATTTATTGATTTCCATTAGTTTTCATAATTGAAAAACAAACCATTCATTTATATCTAATTCCCAACTGAAGCATAAATCAAATGAAAGGCGAAAACTTGTTTTCGGTCTAATAAACATATAAATAGAAGAATTAAATACATGTTATTTCATGAGACGAGAACTAGAAAAACTAATTTCCTAACCAATACAAATCCCAAAATAAACGTATATAAACTTTATTTCAAACTAATAAAAAATAGTCATAAATTCTCAGTTCAACAAATTCTATAATCTTCAAGTAAGTTATGCATTAAAAATGTTTTGATCTTAAACTCATAGTATATTCTCGTGAGAGAACTATTTTCATCTGAAACTTCTCTTATATAGCTTAGGCTGTCAATCTGTCAGACATGTACTACTGGGTGGTGCACTACTGGGTAGTGCACTACTGGGTGATGCGGCCAACGGTTTCAAGTTTAACAATTCTGAGAAATCTATTCTATCAAAACTTTATCGATAAATTATTCAATTAATATCTATTCTATCAATTGTACTTTCAAATTTATTTTTTATGAAAATTTCAAATAATTGTGATTGAGGTTGAAAAGATAGAATAAAGTTTAGACTCGAGCTGTGAATAAAGGGCAATTTTGTGGCTAGAATTTGCTATAAAGTTCAGTCATTAAATTCTCATTAGGATTCTGACTAGCACTCAAGTTTACCAATACTCAAATATTAGTGATCTTGAGGCAACTTCAGTGATACTAAACATGAAAAAGTTTGCGAGTCACTGATATATGGCATAGGAGATGACTATCTATAGAATCTCTTATATAAACTTATACGCTCTCTTCCTTATATACTCTTTCATTACTATACTATATCATAAACCCTAACACATAATGCACAGCTATTACATTTTGAGCTCATCTTCTCATATGTCAACTTATTGCCAAATACAATATTGATATTCTTATTCAACTTTCACTTCTTTCCTCTTGTCATACAATATATTTTCAGAGCCATAACTATGGAAATCAAAGTATACCATATTTTATGCATCTATTCTTTGAGATTCGCTCTTGAGATAACAATTGTTGTTTTTATTTATTAATTTTCGATCTATACCTCTCTCTATAAGAAATTTTTGTTCTGAGGAGTCGTAATAACATTTAAATGTGATTTTTTCTCTATTCATCTTAAAGAAAAGTCTTATGCTTAACATTTGGATTATTATGCAGATTTGCTATACAGATTCTTCAAGTAATAAGTCAAATATACAGATGTATTCTTATGAAATCATTTTATTTGCATTCAAATCAAAATATTTTCTATAAAAGATATCACCTTTCAAGTTTTCTTTGTGCCAAATAACATAACTTTAATCTAAAGTTTTTCATGTATTGAAAACAAGAAAATCAGGTAATGAAAAAAGTTTGTTTACTGATCTCAAACAATGAAAAGAGAGATTCAATTGAATTTTTTTATAGAAATTATGTAAATATTCTTACTAGAAAAAAATCTTTTAAAAATCTTCAAATTATTTTATTCTTTATTCAAAATTTATTAATATTTTCATATACTATCGGCTAAATTAATCCTTCGAAGAGGAAAATAAGATTCAACTATAATTTAAGATTTTTAATATAAAGTCACTTTCTATCAGCTTCATTACCAATAGGAAGAGTAGAAATAGAGCAGAATAAAGTCTTTATAGTCTGAACTACTTTTTTAGCCGAGCCTTTTAACAGCCAAAGTCACTCGAGGCCAACAAAGAGGCTTATATCATATTAGCAGAGTTTTCAAAAGAATTCTTTTTAACTTATTGCTTTTAAAGCGTAAACTTAAAGCCTCCAAATCAAATCTATTTATTAATCAACTTTAGCCTAATGGCATTTTATGAACCTTTTCAACTTTTAATTAGTATATTCTTTAAAAAAAACCTTTTTATATCTGAGACGAGATTTTGATTTCAGTTCAATTCAACAAACTTTTTTAGCGGTGAAAATATCTTGGGATATAAAATTCGATGAAAATTCAAGTTCACCGAGAATAAAACTCAATTCTTTTCGTTCAAAATGTAAGTTTTATATTCAATATAAAGTTTTCAAATCCTTTGAGTAATGTATGAAAAAAGATTTCTATCGCAAAAAATATATCCGGATATCAATCGTAATGCCACGGATGGAAAGAAATATATGAAAGCAATTCAAGTCGAACCTTACGAGAAATGAGTTCTTATTCTTCTTCTAGTCCTCGTGTCTGTTTTGAGTAGTCAGTAAATATGTTGTGAAACCTAAAAACCATTGTTTTTCTCTCTCCTGTTTACAAGTCTGTTGTCATTCTTGACCGAACACATACTGCTTCAACAATTTTCTACCCTTAATAGAAAAATAATTGTGTTATTTTCGATGACAAATCTCATAAATAAGGTAATAAAAGCGTGTTTCAACTTGTTAACAATAACTGATAAGAATTGGCAACCAAAGTACGGCTGAAAATTTTGATCGTTTGTCAAATGTTGATTTTATACAAAAAGCATCAATTGCTATGAAATATAGCAAACAAGCTCAAACATACTCCTAACACTCTGCTTGTAAGCATATATACATTTTATTGATAGGTTTATAAATAAATTTCCTTTTCTCTTATTGCTTAATGCGGGCAAAAACTGGTAATAAATCAAAATCAACTCACTATTGCCCTCAGTTCTAATAGAATAAAAAGAAAAAATAAGTTTAGAAATAAATGGCGAGATTATATTACGAGGCAAACACATGAGTTACTTGTCTAATAATTGTACTGAAAATCTGAATTACGTATTGCTTTTTGGTAACTATATTTACTATTTAGTCTAGTACTGAATGTAAGATAACTACAATTGAGTGAAATTGATGTCTATAACAAAACATTAATTGAAGCTATATAATAAACGACTATTTTATTATATATGTGATAATATTAAATTTGTGCATATTCTTATACAACGTTTTCTCTTAGTCTCGCAATCTCTCGATTTGAAAAATCCTTGACATTTGCCTATTGTGCGTAATAAAATGCGTTCTCTTTTGTTTTTCAATTCAATTTGCGATCTATATTACTGTTCGTTATCTCCGCAGAGAATGCCATAATCAGAGAACAAGTGTCTCTTTTTGCGTACAATCAGTTGAAATTAGTTACAATTTTTGGGCTTACTTTCAAAACCCTTAATCACTCCTAATATCGTTCTTTTGACTAGCCTTGCGATGCAATTTGTGTACATTCTATGATTCCTAAGTAAAGAAAAGCTTTTCAATACAAATTTATTTCTATTTGTTCTGTTTGCTTGTTGTGATTGTCAAATAAAATGAATAACTTGTCTGTTATTTCAAATAAATTGAATCAAATTTCAGGCAATAAATTCTTGTTTCAAAGAATATTGTTTAAAATTTTGTTTTGGGGACACTTCTGGAGTTCAAATTGCTTATGGTACAATTGCTTATGGTACAATTGCTTATGGTACAATTGCTTATGGTACTGTGGTTTCAGGAACAGATTTAATATAAAGAGAAAAATGAGCTAAATTTCAATATAGAAAAATGGATTCCTATTTAACACATAAGCAGAAAAACTATTGATTTTGAATGGTTACCCAATAAATACTTCTTTGCTTCTATTTTATTACACAACAGTATTATTGCTGAGCTTATTTTCCGCTCAATCAACTTTTTCCTATTATTCGTCTAAATAATAGCAAGACTTTAAGTATGCAATAAATCATTTATAAATCGATAATCATTAAAACAAACGATAAAGTGTTCAGTTCTTCTAATATAAATGTGATTCTAAGAGATGAGTCGTTTTGTGAATGATCGAGTCATTTCCAATAATACTAAGCAAAACACTCCAATAGAGGCTTATATTTCAAATTGAATTTCAATATCAATATATTCAATGCTATACCAAACGCGCAAATACAACTATCAATTAAATATAGGATCAATCAATTTTCTCAAATGCTTTTACTGAAATTAACAATAAATCAAAAAATTGTCTGTTACGCAATCGGAGGTCAGCCTTTGCTTTTGTTTAAAGTCTATAGAAAGCATTCAATTTTGGGACAATTATTTGATGAAGGTTTAACTAATGATAGAAGCCAACGATTAAGAGGTTAAAAAGTTAATCACACTTAATTGCATACATAATTATGATTTATAGCTATTCCAACAACTAATTACAAGTTCTTAATCTTTAAAAACATTTGATATCTAAAGTGAAAGGATTTTCTCATTCATTATGTTAATATCTGATTATTTTTCATCTTTTCTTCATATACCAGAACATGTTAACCAATACAAAACTAAGATTTATGAGAGAAACATAGTTTAAGGATTTGGTACTAGTATTAAAAATGAGAAATATGTTTGCTATGCAAATCATTGCTGTAATAGTCTGTTTAGTTTAAACGTGGATTAATTGATTTTCATAAATCAATAGGAAAACGAATGAAAATTTGAATGAAATACTCGATACTAACTGAAGCTAAAAATGATTAAGATTATGCAATTTAGAAAATGAATTTTTGTACAATAATAAGGCCAAGAACTATTCTGTTCCCAAGTTGATTTGAGTCATGAATACATTTGCTAAATATATAACGTTCAAAACTCAAACATTAGTTATTAAAAACGCAGACTCTTTGATATATTGCAGCCAACAGTATCATTAAAGACAAACAGTTTATGCAAATAATAATTTGCATAATAACAACAACTACCACTCTTTATATCAACTAAATTTAATTAACATCAAAAACTTTGGCAAAGCTTTCTGTCAGATGCGATGCCTTCGTTTGAGTGTGCACATATTTAGGATATTGTCAAAATATATTTTTCTAGAAGAGGAACGTATGTTCTATCATATTAAGCATAACGCTTACACTCTTTTTCATAACAGTTTAAACGCT
The DNA here is from genome assembly GCA_018873245.2 of Archegozetes longisetosus. NCBI lineage: Eukaryota > Metazoa > Arthropoda > Arachnida > Sarcoptiformes > Trhypochthoniidae > Archegozetes > Archegozetes longisetosus. Next base: position 2,633,993 of record JAEMBT020000002.1, on the reverse strand, counting down.
CCTTCTCTCTCTCTCTCTCTCTCTCTCTCTCTCTCTCTCTCGTACTAAATGGGCAAATTTTTCAGAGAATGGGTTGACTGCTGTGCTATTAAAGTGAATGCTGAACTGACTCCAATTAAAGTTGATCTCGGTGTTCATATTTGTTTTGCTATCTATTTATATGTCAAAACAGTTTTGCGCAGATCTCCAAAATCGTTAAAATAATATTTATATAATTAAAGCAAAAATATTTTCCTTAATTAATGGCTTGTGTTAAGCAGTTAGAGTGTCACTATCTTATGCTATTAAACATACTAAACATGAATAGGACCTAACAATTCACTCGAATAACACTTTATTAGAAGAATAAAATAAAAGACTATTTAGATTTCTTTTCTGGCTGAATAAACATCAGCAGGAATAAAACAAAATTTGATCCCAAAAGTCCTAAATAATAGTTTGTTATACACTATTGAAGTGTCAGAAAAAAAGGTTTTTCCGACCCTTTAAGGATTTAGACGTCCGTCTGTCCATCTCTTATTCCATAAGTTTTCATTAGGTCTATCTGAAGTAGTTTTATTTTATATATCTAAAATAGGTTACTTTTTTTTCACAAGTAAGCCCTGTAAATCCTTTTTTCATTTTTAACACGATTTAGTTTCACTATTCCTTTCATTACTCTGAAGGCATGCAAAAGTTTTGCGCTTTATCTGTGTAGCTCTTACTCAAAATAAATTACTTCCTTTGACTTTGTTCTATGACAAGTTTAACATTCAATACTATTTGGATACATTATTCGGAAAGGTAATTTATTAAAACAAATTTCATCAGTAGCTTCTATATATTACATCTTATCTTATACCTTCCAAAAAATCTATTCAATCATAAGAAAAAGTACTTTAATCAACAGAATTCAATCTGAATCTGAGAGAAAAGTTTTAGGTAAAAACAAACCGAATAGGATTTACGCTTTGATTCCTTCACAAATAAAAAATTCTCATCGATTGTTTCAAGTACAAACTCGAGTAAAAACTTTTAATTAATGAAAGATTTTCACATATTTTTCAATTGAAATATCTATAAAACTGTTTTACTTAAGAATATGAGCAATGCAGATAGTTTTCACAGTGTAATGAGTTCTTCGGCAACAAAAGCTGCTCATTCTTAAAATGCAGCACTTTTATTATTCAGAGAAAGAAATCACAGAAAGCGAAAGATTTTTTCTCGCTTATGATCTTTTATGAAATGAAAGAAAATCTGTTCTTCTTTCACTTAAGAGTCATATTGTTCGTCCTTTAAAGAGTATTTCTCTCGTTTTACAACTATATTAAAAGTTGAGAAGCACTAAAAATGAAGACTTGAGTCAAGGATAATAAAAGAATTTTTCAGCAAGAAAGAGGAAAATAATATTCAAATAGTCACGAAATCTACTCGTTTTGCTCCTACTCAGCAAATGTAGAGGTAATTCGATATAAAGAATTTTGTTCAATAGGATTGAAGAGAATTCGTTTATAAGTTCCAGTATTTATTCCAATATAAATGTATGAAAAGAAGAGATTTGTAGAAATAGAAAAGAAGGAAGTGCTTTTTTCTTATGTTAAATATATAACAAAAGCAATATTGGGATATTTTTTCACAATTTTTCTCAAAAGATACTTAACTTTTTCTATAGTCTTGCATTTGATATTAGGCTAAAAAAATGTTTTATTTATTTATATTTTTCTACCGAAAATATTATTTCAGGATATCTCACAAGAAAGTCAAACTTATATAAGTTGTATAAAAACATGTTAACAGCAAGTAATTCAAGTTTAAATTTACATTTGATTTAATTCTTTTTCATTCAATTGATTTTCGTTCCTTGCGTTCGGAATAAAAATAAATTCTGAATAAAAATATTTACCAACCCAAAAATAAAATTTCATTTTCTTATGCATTCTCTTTGAGAAAGTATTTCTAGAGATAACTCATTCTTCGATTTGGCAACTCAAACAATTTTTAAAGACATTAAAAGCTCAAAAATACAACGGACAAATTTTCAACAGTAGATTTCCTCCAAAAGTCTATACATAAAAAGATGAAAAAGATTTTCGACTTCCCGTACCCTACATTTTAATCTATTTTCCAATTCTCTTATTCTACTACAAATAAATAGATCTCTTGGATGTGATATTCTCTCCACTGAAATGTTAGAGAATGCGAGTGTCAAAAAAGGTAGGGATACTTCGTTAACTTAATATAGCGTATATTTATTTTTATTTACCCCTCGAGACATTACACCCTAAATGACACTTCACTACATAACCTCTTTTTTCTATTATTGTGTTCCTATTGCATATCAAAGTACTAAATTGCTTATAAGAAACCTTTTAACTATAAGTATATGAAAAATAAATTGAACCATAATTTGAGTGATTTATGAAACTGAAAACGTAATCAAGTTATGCTAGTACTTTCAGATTTGAACTTTCTCTTCAAATGTTTTTTGCATACAACCTATTAGTGATTGAAACTTTCCTCCTACTTACATATTAAAAAGCATTATTAAATTTGAGTAAAAATATTTTAAACTCGTTTCTTGAGAAATCAAATCGAGTTATCTCTAAACAATTTCTGTTGAAATAAAATTTAATTCTCAAGTCAGAAACTTTTATGATTTAATAAAGAGGAAGATTTTATTTTATTACTGATGTATATTTATAATCAAATTATTCCTAAAATTTAATGTCAAGCTTTATACTGATTACGAGTTAATTATTCAGCTCATAGTTGACATTGTGATGCAATGCCTGTTCAAATCTGTCATACAAGTCTAACGTATACATGAATTATGCTTTAATTATTCGCTTCCTTATTAGTAGTCATCATACGTATTTGTCTTTGATTTAAGGCTCTCTCTCTCTCTCTCTCTCTCTCTCTCTCTCTCTCTCTCTCTCTCTCTCTCTCTATATATATATATAAATGAAAGATTAATTCTCATCTCATATCAGATTTCTTCTAATATAGCACTTAATGAAAAATAAGATTTTCGCTAAAAATTGTTTGCATGAAGAATAGAACACTTGAATCTGAAAAAAATGTCAAGTGTTAGATGCCATAGCAGTAAATCCGTTTGATATGTGCTATCAAAATAAAACTGAAGAAAAGAGAAATGTCTATTTAATTATGACTTATGGCTGTTTCTTGTGAAGTGATTTAGAGTGGATCTTAAACTAGAGAAAGAGATCAACGAGAAACTTCTTCTCCTAAAATTATTTTATAAGCTTCAGATAGACATAAGTCCTTCATTGGGTTTTCAATATAGTGAGCAGTAATTGATTTTGACCAAAATTTAATGATCTTTGAATTAGAAATCGATTTTGTGTAGTATTTTGCATAACACGTAAAATAAGTGTTCTTGAAGTATATATAGAAATAAAAGTTACTCGTAATCTAAAAAGCTCATTCATATCTCAACCTTAAAGTTATTTTAAATTTTGATTTTTGAATAAGGCTTTGATTTGTTCATGTTCTTGAGTAATGAGTTATATTATTCTTCATTGAAATATTAAGAGAAAACTCTTTTTCTTTCTAGATACCCAATTGGAAACTGAAAAATAAATCTCATTTTGACCTGAAACTTGACAGAATTCAGAAAATTCGTCAATAAAATAAGTATTAAGTCTAACTTGAAACAGAGTTGAGTCAATATCGCTCCCAAAAAGATATCTGTCATTGCCCTATACTTTGATGGGATTATTACAGAGTGAATAGCACTCAGTGTCACTCTCAGGCTCTTGAATACCCTAAGCTTAACTTTTTTCTTCTATAACTATTAGCCAAGCATTTGATGCATCTTTTATTCCCTTATATCGAACTTTTTATCCCATTATTCACAAACTTCATGAAGAAATATAAATTATTCTGCAATCTATTTACACTACAGAGAAAACTATCGGTTTCTCTTTGAAAGAGTTTCGTAACTGTTTTCTTCTCTCAGTGGATGGTCTGCTCGTGACGTTTATTATTCGTTAGAAAAATTAAAAAATATTTCGTAGGAATAGAAATGTAATTCTTTCCTTTTCAACGTACCCAAGACTCCTCTCAAGTCTTATTCTCCCAAATCATTCTGAATACAAATTTTTTAATAACTTTCAAAAGCTTTTTGCAAATATTATGAGAAAAAATCTCTTTTGATTATTTACATAAAAAAATAGCTTCTTTTTAGAGGAATTCAAGTCCTTTCGACCAAATCATCTTTTAACAAGTATTTCTTGAATTTGTTGAAAGGCCATCATGTCATGAAAGAAGTGTTTAGAAAACTTCTCGAAAAATAGCTATTTTAAAAACTTAATGAATTTTAGTATGGATGCAGAAGCTTAATATGAGATTGAAAATAAGTTTCGGATAGATATATAACCTGCCATTGGAGTCAAACTGACCGTAAAAGATATTTAGTTGAAGAAAAACATTGAAATAAACAGTTAGTATCATATCGAGAATAATATAAGTAAATATAGTACAGAATTTCTTCTTCTCATGTCATGTCTATTCCCCCGGTAGTAACGATTTTCTGCTTGAAAAATAAAATTCAAACCTTCAGAACTGATAGTTTTTAAAGTTCGAGTAATGTATATAAGAACTTGGAATGAAAAAATATTACTCTCACAAGCGAATATTAAATAAAAATTGCTTTTAGTCTATAAAGAATTATGTTCTATTTTTTATGGTCAAAATTCAAGAAACTCTAGTAATTTTTCAGTGTACTCGATAAACCAATTCTTGTCACGATTTATTTGATCAAAATTTAATATATATTGCATTGAGTTCTTATTCCCTACTATTTATTTAGAATTCTATATCGAAAAAACTCAGTTTTGGAGTAGAATAACAAATTTTATTACAAATAAGAATTTATAACTAATTTCTACTGTATCTTGTTTCTTGATGACCCGACTTCTAGTTAGCTTCACTGTTAGTAATTAAATGGGTTTAAGAAGAGTAATCCACTCTCTGTGGGCGTTAGAGTTTAATTAATATCTTTTTTGTTTACTTTAATTAAGGAAACCCATCGCATATTACAATGTGTTCAATGTGTGATTGAAAATTGTCAGAATAAATATTTGATTTCAATTTTCATTTAAATTGTTCCTCAATTTCACAAATGAGGAACGTTTTCTGAAAAAGATGAGCAAATGTAATTATTTTCTAGTCAGTAATTAATTATCAATTTGTTCTAAGCTTATTCATTATTCAAAGAAAACTCTGCATACAATGCAAGTATTACTCAACTTCAGTTTAATTATATATGACTTTTGATGACTTCAGCTTAAACTATAAAAGTTTTCGTAGTCATTTTATCCTTTTAAGATTAACTTGAGCAATTTGTTTGGGGTCATTTCACACAAACTATATATTAAGATTAAAATTTTGTGCACTAACCAAACATTTAATTATTCATGAATTAAAATTTTAGATTAAATTTTCATATTCTGCTTTAAGAAATTCTTTTCAAAGCTTAAAATAGACCTCAGAAGCATCTATAGAATTTTGAATAACAAGCACTAGAATTAGAATATAATTGGATAACAAACTCGAAGGATTTATGGGGTAAGAATTTTATGGGGTAAGAATTTTCACATTTAAATATATATTTAGCCCTTTTGAAACATCAATTTTACATACTATATTATAAAGCGTCTGGTTTCATTCAAGTTTATTATTAAAATTTTAGATAGACTACCTCGAGGACTAAAATTATTACTAAGGATTAGCCAACAGTCGTTTGTCACTCCTTCGCCATAAATGTTGTACATATTTATGAGACTAATTTTTGAAAATTATTGCTTTTTACCTATAAATCACTCGAAGTCGACAATTTATTGCTTAAACTAGTAATTATTGAGAATTGTAATTAGATCATATTTAATCTAATGTTCAAAATCAATAGTGATGTGCATGAAAATTAAGTGTTACTTTAGTTATACCATTACAGGAACAACTATTACGAAACTTGTCTGTGGCTATTTGCTAACTAGTTGTATAAAAGAATAGAACTCACTGTGAGATGAACTAAGGCTCAAAATGTGTTTTTCAGCTTTATTTCGCAATCAAATTATGTTGAAACCGATTTCTGTCACGAATATTCTAATGTTTTACAAGAAACTAATTTGAATGAAAGGCATTAGCTGAATAAATATAATAATTACGTATAGCTTTTAGTGAATAATAATTTCTCATACAATGTATTACTAGTAGATTATTATTCGCTTTGATAGAATTGCGTTTCACTACCTAATAGTAATGATATCTAACACGAAACTATCAAAATTATTACCAAAACTTGCTCTGAATACAAATATAATCATTAATCAGAAGCATATCTTAATCATTGTAATCATGTTCAACATTAAAGTAGCTACAAAGTGTTCTAACAATTAACAAATCAAATAAAATATCAATAAGAATTTTGTTCAAAAATAGTATGAAGTATTTTTTCTATTAAACTTATAGCTATTCTTTTGTATAAAATTTAGTTATTTGAAGAGAATAACAGAAAATTATCGCTTGAGGAATTGAAATGTTTTGATAAGATGTAAATTATAGATACAGTTCAATGGTCTGTACATTGTGCCCAGAACATCAATGCACTAAAGAATCGATTCAATGAATTTTAAATCTATTCAATACTTGTAGTACTTGCAAGATAAATACAATTTTTGAGACCCAGAAGCAGATTTTAGTCAAACCATGGATCAATGACTATGAAAACTCTTAGGTCATTATTTCAAAACGGTCAAATATATGTGTTATAAAGAACTTTTGAGACATTACTTCTTGAAGAATGATTTTGTTAATTAAAATTGGTAAATGGTTTTCAAATGAAATATCGATGAAATTTTGAATGTTAATGAAAAATATTTTTCAAATACGCTCAATAGATATGAATTGTTCTTTGAAAAACTATTAATACTTCTTGTTCAATAAATAAATGAAAGACTCGCGCCATAATACTGGTGATGATACCATTTTAGCATTTGTATTATTGGATGTAAATAATTAAGAAAATAAATATAATCCTTCATCAGAATAAAAGCAACCCTGAAATGAACACAGCTCAAAAGGCACTTAATAATAAGAAACGCTATTTTGAGTGCAAGTACGAAACCAGATCCATTTGAATTATTCGTAATGAATGATTACAGTTCTATATATCAGTGAAGCCTTTCTCTAATCATAGCCTAATGTTATGCAAAACCCTTGCCCATAGAATTACTTTTTGTTTAATCGATATTTTCTATTATCTTAGCTAGCAATCATCTGCTTTGAAACAGTTTTTTCATCAATAATTAACAAACATGTCTTCGCATTCACTTATTATTCATGAAAACTAGATGAAAGCTGTTTGCCTTACATGCCATTGTAAATTTAGGTTAATCTTTATTTGGTTAAAATAAAAGCTTATTTAGTATAATAGCATAGCAGAAAAAGTACTGATAGAGCAAAAATGACAACCTTTTAATTACATGAAAGTAAATATTTTCTCAAATTCTAAACCGTTTCGATAATTATTTTCTATAAGACGTTAAAAATCTAAACATTTTTTTTATAGTTAAAAAGCTTTTACTTCAAGTTTACTTTACAATGAAATGCTAAACGTTTCACACTGTATAGTATTTTTAGGCAAGAATTCTAGATATTCATCGATTCATAATAGATCATCAAAATTCTTATCTTCTAGAGAAAGCAGTAGTGATTGAGAATTTTTTTATCGTACTGTTTTAGCCGAATGTAAACAGATTATTGCTTAAGTTAACAAACGTTGCATAAGTTTACGTTCAAATCTTGACACGAAGCTTAAAATCAACGTCAGATTCTTCTTAAAAATCTATTTTCAAATCTTAAACCATTTTGAAAAACTTCAAAAGAATAATCAATTTTGAAGCGTACATTTGTCGGTTTGCTTCAGAAAGCTTAATTTTTTTGCTTTACTATCAGTTAAAGTAATTTTTTCATTAGAGCCACAGTCCAAGAATCGTAGTCGGACTCACGTGAGCACTATTTGAGATCTATTTAAATATTTACTTTTGCTCTGAAGGGATAACTACAGCAGTTAAATAAAATATGAAATTATTTCAAAATATATCATTTGTTAAATAAATAACCTGATTAAATTGAAAATCTTTTGCGAACAAAACACACGTTCGTCTCAAGAGTTTAGGTTTCAATAGAGAATTAAAGCTCAAATACAGAACTAAACAGAAATTGTTAGAAAAATGTTCTCAATTTGAAAGCATCGAAAACGAACTTTTATATAAATAAAATCCTTCAAAATGATTACCCAGTTTCGAGCTTGAATTAAAAGGATTAAGTATTTCTATAGACATAAGTTACGCACGGATATTGAGTGTTTTTAGCAGCGTTTGTAGCTAGAGAAAGAGTCAACTCTTTCGTATGATACCAGCTCAACATTTCATTCGTGCTATTGCTTAAACTGATTCAAAGCTCTCAATAGCAGCGTAATCAAACTAAAGCTCACAGTACAAGAAAAATGAGTTCATTTTTGCTATGATATAATCCGTCGATGGATAAAAAGGGCGTATTCAGAACCCAAATGAATGCTAAGACAAGTCTAATATTAACTCTCATAGAAGATAAAAATGGCTTAACTAGCAATCAAATGGATATCAGACAAGTCTAGTTTGGGTTCCATAGAATACGAAAAGGCGTAACTCGCAACACGATTAAGTCAAAAACCTATTCTTGTATAAAGTTAAGACTTGATACCCAAAGAAAGAGCTCGCAGTCATTTCTAACTGTACTGTAACTTATCGTCAACTCCTAGTTTTCTTCCAAACTAATTCTCTGACGGTGTGTTTCTGGAGCTTTCATGTCTGTAAATGATGGCATTTCTGACCCGATCAATAGTCGGTTAGATTTCGCACGTATTATTACAGTAAAGAAAAGAAAAAGTAATGTTTATGTTTAAGAGCCCGAAAGACAACTTTGTCGTTAATTTGAGATACACTTTACTTAACTTTCATTAAGCGACAGTTCAGTTCAATTAGTATTAATGTCTTTGATTGGAATGTACAGAACCCAAACCTAACTTAACCTCAAGCAGAATTTTCGGTAAAGTGAACTTTTTAATAATTAGATATTTTTTCATATATTTTGGTTAACATAAAAGCTTCACTACGACGTAACTCATAGCTTTCATAAATTCATAAATATCGGCTATTAGTTACCGCTAATTATCTTACATTTCAATTACAACGTTTTTAAATCACTGCATGCTTTGCAAAATGTTTATCAAAAGTGATTTTTATTTCAAAAATAATTGATTATAGAAGTTGAAGTCATTAAAAATCTAAAACATAAATTAAAGCACAAGTTTTCCAAATGTGAGCCGAAACGATTATGGATAAAGCATTACAGAATAATTAATTTTTAATCCCTTACACAGAACTGCTTCAAAACTTGTTTAAAATAAGCATACAATTTTCGAAATTTTTCAACATATTTGTGTAGATCTAATAATTTTCACTAAGTCTCAAATTATTTGTATGTACTACGTGTAAAAGCTCAGGATTATTACGCTAAAATCATCATAACCCTTAAACTTTATATTCTGGAAAACATTCAAATATTTAGAAAATCTAATAATCTCGATTAACTTCCAAATATTTTCTAATAATATCGCGCAGAAACTATGATTATCACAAACTAATGACTTTAATAAGTTTTTCTACTAATATAAAAATTCTTTCTTCAAATGTAAATTTTAAGAAATCGGCAAACTTCAGTAAAGTTTGAGAATGAGAACGTCGTTTCAAATGACTAGATCTTAATTTTGACTTTTCAAGAAAAAATTTCGGATAAACAATACATAAGCAATTTCATATTTCATTCATTGAAATTCGGATTTAAGTAGAAATTTACCAAATATGACTTAAATAATATTAGAATATCTTGAACATTTTCAATAAAAATTGAATGGAAATTCTTGTTTTTTATCAATTAAGTTCTTCCAGTACACTATTCGCTATGTGATAGCCATAAAATATCGAAAATATTTTGATTTGGAACTTAGATAAAAAATGTCGTATACTACAATAATTTTAAGAACACAACTTTCAAAATCCTAGAACAACTTAATACATTCAAGCGTAGATGTAATCAATGAGATACAGGACAAAGTCATGATTTAGTTATTGAGAATAAGATACGAAATCTCATTATTTTTGAACATCTGGTTTGGTCACATGAATAGCATTTAGAGAAGTTCTATTTTAGACATCTTACATCTAATTATCCTCTTAACTCATATCTAAAGCAACAGTTTATATGTCATTACAGCAATTCAGAATCTAATGTGAAGCAAGCTTATTATTGATTTAAGTTGTTGTCATCAATTAAACTAATTATCGCAATACAATATCTCTAACTACAATCTATGTAATTAAGCCTGAAGATATGAGGCAAAACAATAACAACTCAAACTTTTAACCTTAACAAGTCTATAGAATTAAAAGAACAAGCTTTTTTTTAAGAAAAATCATTTAATCTAAGGAATATTTTACCCTAAAAGTGTTTTAAAGTACAGTGATCTTTAAAATAGGCATGTATGAACATTTTAATAAGAAAAGATAAGGATTTACATCTTGTTTGCTTCAAAGATAAAAATTGATATCAAAACTTCATAAATTATGAATGCATTAAGTAAACTATCAACTGCAAACAAAACTAAGTTTTTATAACATAAACACATTTTGAGGTGTTTTCCAAGTTATTTTTCTTATATATCTTGATTTGTTATACATTTTGTAATGGAATTGGTTGATAATATACAAAGGAGAAGCGGTCAACCAATTGATGAAAAAGAAATTAAATAATATTGCTTCATGGGCAAACTCATAACTATGAAGAAATTGCTTACATGATAGGACGCGACAAAAGAATGTAAGTAAATGGCCTCATAGATTTCATTAAATTGTACTAATGCGTGTGCTTAAGAGTAGTGGCCACCGATGCAAAGCAAATCAAGAGCAAGACTTAAGTATTGTTAGGGCTGCAGACGCGAAATGAGGGATAATTTTAATAATAATAATCTTTGTGTTAGTTTAATTAATTGTTTGCCACAAAGATTGCAATGGATTATTGAAGTAAATGGGGGCATACCAAACACTAGCAAATGACTAAAATGTAAGATTTCAATGATTGTAACTTGAACTGTTAATAGCTAATATGTTTGTTGATTATTTTGACAAAAGTAAAAAGAAAATAGTCTAATCCTTTCTATTGAAAAGTTCAAACATGCCTATTTTTAAGTTATCTGTACATGAGAGGCAAATTTGAGATCTAATAGAGCTGAATTCTAATTGATTTTGAGCTGCCTCAATGAGTGTTAAGAGCAAAATAAGTAGAATTTGATGCGTATCTCAAAAACAATGCCTTACAAAGACAAAAAACAAAGACATGTTTAGGACTACAGCTCACAGAATTAGCGTTCCCTTAATGATCCAATTTTTTCTCGTACTAGCGCATGATTTCCAAGTATTTTTTGGTATTACTTCTAATTTTTCTCTATTAATTAGAATCGTATTTCTTTCTTAGTTGAGACTACTACTAATTTTTTTCTCTATAATAAATATTCGTTAAAAAATAACTTGAATCTCTAAAAACACTTTGATTCTAATTGATAACTGAATAGATAAAAAATAGTCTCCTCTTTAGGCATAAAAAAGTTTAGAATTTAATGAATAGTTACTCTTAAGGCATAATTTTAATTGGATATAAGTTTATAATATGTGAGCACTTTTCAACAATGGCTAAAATTGATCTTTTAATGATTATAAATATATATATACCCCAGAAATTTTAATTATTTTTTATGAAACAAAACAGTTTTTATACAATAGAAAATTGATGAGAAAGTTTACGAAATATTATACTTATCTAGTTATGAAATTATGTAACGCTAATGATTGATAACATAGGAATATTTTGTGGAAATAGTCTGCTTTCATGAGTATTATCATTGTTATTATTAAATTTGAATGTCATTCTCATCAATTGTACTACTAAGGATAGAATTTCAACTTGCGTCACTTTTAAGCGTGGACAAACATTTTGTTAGCTATAAGGTTGGAGAGAAATGAATGACGTATTTGATCACAAAATTCAAATAAATTTTATTAATACAATATAAATATCGAAGCCTAATATCAACCCCATGTCCCGACTTGATTGGCGAGGCTCAGACTCCACTAGAGCTTTCAATTCGTCATCATCCAACTCTTGAGGTCGGCCAGAACCATGTCGATTCTCCAGGTCAAAATCGCCTGATCGAAACCTGTCAAACCAACGTTGACACGTGCGGACCTTAATACATCACCATATGTATCGGTGATATTCTTGGTGGCAACCGTTGCATTATTACCACGCTTAAACTCAATAACATACAATGTCTAATATGATTGTCATCGAAAGACATGGCTCAAATCGAAATCAAATCACAATTTTAAAATAATAACTTAATAGAAATAAAGACTAATATTAAATGTATTTATTCATAAAACAAAAGATATGTAAACAAATCCTAAGTGTGTTTTTGAACCATTCTAATATAACGTACCAAAAACGACATTCATTTCTCTCCCAACCTTATATAATTAGATTTAATTGATCAAATTTCTATAAACACTATTAGCTTAAGACTATAGTTTTTAGTTTGATTTGAATCGAAGGCTTGTCATGAAAAATCAGACTATAGTTGATACTGAAGCTTTCATTTTAATTATGGAATCTGCAAGCTTTATCTTTCAAACTATTGATAAATTAGCAAAAAAATATCAACAAGAAGTAGATGACATTTAAAAATAACATCTAGTGTGATTATTAGAAAACCTTGCTTGTATGTTGAACTTGGACTAAAAGTAGACTTTGTTCACGGTCTATGACTTTCGATAGAGAACAGATTTTTTCTAACTATCCGATTGAAAGTTTGGCCTCCTTTCTGATAAGTAGACCCAAACTTGATGTTCGTTCAAGTGTAATTTTAAAGGCTTTACTCATAGATTCCCTTATGCATGAGTCAATTACGAACTTATTCTTTTCACACACAATAACTCAATTCAAATACTGGAATAATATGTTATTATATTCGACAACGATACCGAAACAGCTTAAACAAAAACCTTATCAAAATGATTAAATACAGTTCACAAATTATGTCTCCAAAAAGTAATATATTTTGTAAGAATATTCTTGCACTCTTAAAAGATGTTCTTATTTATATAAAAACTTTCGCCTGTTTTTCATGCGAGGAGTTAATCCTCAATCAATTATTTGGCGATTTTTAGAAATCAGGCAAATCTTTTCGAACGTGAAAAACTTTATTCCATATTATAGTTAAAGTGCTTGTTGCCTCAAACAATTCACAAAAAAATTTAAAATCAAAGTTTTTATAATAGAGAAATGATCTTCGAAGCATGCAATTTTTCCACCTGAGTAAAACTTGATTGACTTTCAAGCTAGAATCTTGCTAGTTCCAATCACAAGCTAATCGTTCAGAATAAATACCAGAAAACAGGAAAATATTGAGCAAATAATATATTAAGCGTAAAAAACGTTGAAATCATAACTTTCACTCCTTATAAATATCCAGATTTTATATTAAGAATAAAGATGGAAACAAACAAATAAAAGATAGTAAGCCCATAGAAGAAGGATAAGATAACGATAAGAGTGCAAATAGCATTGTTTTTCTAAATCTCATTCTTAATAGTGGTTAGAATAACAACAGTCGAGATCATTCAAATCTATTCCTGACAAGTGTGAGAGCTAGTCTCCAGTCTCTCATCTAAATTAATTTAATACTAGACTTATATAGGAGACAAGTTTCGATTTAGGAAATAGATCTGCAAACATGTTGAGAAAATTGGAAATTTATGCGCGAATTATCGCCTTCTGTTAGTCATTGAAATAGACATACAATTAGGAGTTAATGTCATTTATTTACTGAGAAAATAAATCAAATATAAATCTTATTTCTTTCGCTTAAGTATGTCATAGAATAGTCAGGTTTTATTTCGATTTGGTCAACAATCAGAAACTTGTTAATCGATCTTATTATGGATCTTTCTGCGAAAACCTTGAAATCTGATCGAGTGCTCACTTGAGAATACCAGTCAAGACAGGGAATATTGATTAGGAATATTCAACAGAATGTAACAATAATAACTATGAATAGAATTCTGATTTAGCTCTCTCTGTGATAAAAAAAATATGAACAGAAAATATGTTTTGTATCCCTTAGAGAATACATGAATACCATTTTCTTATGAAAAGCACAGATATTCTATTAGAAAATCATTTTTGCTATTATATTCAGTTATAGAAAATAATCTTGATTTCAATACTTTTAATCGAAATTTCGCTTCAAATATTACTCAATCTCAAGTAAATAGCTGGAAGATAAAACTCAAGTAATTCTAAGATTATGTGTAATAAGTTTTCGTTGTTTGCTTTTGAAAATTGTTTTTGAATTGAGAGCCCGTTCATGCTGAAACTTTGATTTTTTATTTGAAGGAAGGCAAGCACACTACTCTCTCAAATAATATCGATAATGTATAAAATATATGCTTTGACGTATAGCAGACAAAATTTTTATAAAAACAGTTTACTAAATATTACAGAAGATCAATTATTCAAAGTTAATAACATCTAATCAGTTTAGATAAAGTAGTAAATCTCGGGTCAAATGTTCTTCACTTTGAAATATAGGCATAAAACTTAAGAATAGAACTTGAGGAATCAAATTTTCATTCAATAAATTATAACATAGTGAAAATACAAATATAGAGTTATTAGGTCGGCTGAAAAGTAATTGCACATTCATAACTCCTTATCGAAAACAGATATAAAAATGATATTTTAGTATTATATAATGTAGTTGCCTTCAAGCTTTATGACAACTTCCCAACGCTTTGGTAACCTTGATATTCCAATGGCGGCATTTTTAAAATTAATTTCACGAATAACTTCTTTATAAGCAACTCCCAAAGCAAGCTCGTTTGAAAATCGTTTACCCTTATTTGGCCTCTTAATTCTAGCGATGCCGTCGTAATCACAGGGGTTCAAATCAGGGCTATAAGGGGTGTTTTAGTTCCTCCCATCGATGTCTAGTAAAGAAATCTTTGACATTCTGGTGTTTATGGGGCCTTGCAGTATCGTTCAATATTATAGAATGTCGAATTCGGTGTCTTTGTATGGAAGGAAGTATTACTCTTTCCAAAAATTGAACATATACATCATTGTTAACAGTCTGATATTTCGCAAGAATTTGATAACCCAGCACCCGATTTTGATAAAAAGCCACTATCATCATCTGCTCTCAATCTCTCAACGTTCCCCTAACTTTCGTTGGCCTGAGATTAAATTCAAGGTCATTTGCATAAATTTAAAAATTTCAATTTTTGAAAATCAAACATACAGCTCTTCTCCAGGATATCGATATTATTTGATTGTAAAGTATCTTTGAGGTCATAACTTTTTATCCAGGTTTCATCGATAGCTATAATTCTATTTATGAACTCGGGATCATGGTGATATCTTTCAAGGTGTTCTATTGATATATTTACTCAAAGTTCTTTCTGTTCATCAGTAAGACTGTATGGTACCCAACGCGATAACACTTTGCGCACATTTAGTTTCTTTTAAAGCTGTTGAACACTGCACTTACTGGTCCCTAACCGAAAAGCTAAATCTTCGGTGGTCCAACTTCTTTGTTTTTCTAGGAGTTCTTCAAGTGAATGTTGATGTTCTTCATCTGTTGCAATGTCTCCCATTGCATGGCTCATCTTGGCATGATGTGCGCCCTTCATCCCGAAATTGATGGTAAAGATTATATACCTGTCTCATCTTAATTGCATTTCGACTGGCTATTTTAGTTAGCATTTTGGAAATTTCAGGGACAGTAGAGCACAGTAGTGCATGGTACTTTATAAACGCTCTCTGTTCTTCATTGGCAACACTGGACCGAAGAGGGTCAATTTTTGGGGCCACTACAATATCACTGATAAAAAGCAGTAAAATCAAAGTGGTCTGCATCGTGAAGCAACAAATTAACAACTGCGTAATAATTTGTAGTAAACATGTTTACTACTTTATTCATTGATTAGATATGAATGTGCAATTACTTTTCAGCCGACCTAATAACTTAAGAATTTGCTATAAAAACACTAATGTTCACTATGTTTGATGAAAGCACGCTAATTAAACTATTAATTTATGATCCGTTTAAAATTATCTCTCTACTGAGTGATTGATAGTTGAGTTCTAACTGTTAAACTTTAATGTTGAATCAAATTTGTAAAGCTTGTGATATGAAAATGCCTTTCTCATAAACATACATTATCTAATTATTATGTTTGGAGAAAAAATTCACACAAAATTCAATTGTTTATAACTATTTTTATTAATGAATGATGAAAAGATATTTTGCATAGATTATTGTAATAATAGATTAATAATTTTAGATTAGCTAATTGCTAATGGTGGCCTATTGTCGGTTGCAATTCGAGTTTTAGTACGAGACAACACGTATTGGTAATAGCGTTCTGGTAATTTCTGTACTTTTAACTTTTCTGATGTTCAACAGATGCGGCTGTCCATCCCCCCAGGATATCCAATTTTTTAAGTGAGCCCAAAACCTCTCGATGTTTCTAGGTTGTACGATCATTTGAACTATCAACTAAAGTGGTCGTTTAAGTAACTTGATTCACAATACTAATAAAACCAACACGTTTTCAATTGAGTAGAATAACTTCATTTTTTAGTTATTTTTTATCATTACTCATGGGTCGTCTGAATCGCTAATTGGCTCTTTGAAGATTCAAAATTTCATATTAAAAGGTTAAGAAAAACTAGTCTTATCAGAAATGACTATTGAGTGCAAACTTAGTGATCAACAGCTCATAAACAAGATTTTATTTCTCTTATTCATATTTAGAAATACTGTAAAACTTTATTAGTTACCACTTGAGCAGTGTATTTCTCGTCACAATTGATCAAAAAGTTATCATTAGAATACAAAAAGAAATTTGACGCAATCTCTAGGTCATCGGATCATTTGTAAATATAATTAATTGAGTGAGAAGCAATGTAGTATATTTTAGGTTAGATTCACCTTCAAAACCTCAAAGTGTTTTCAAGTCAAAATTCAATTTTCAGATATTTTACTTTAATATATTAGAATTCTTTATTTTATTTGTTTTCACCAATTGTCTCAAATTTGCATTCTCTCAAGCTCCAAAGGTCTTTAAGTTACCGAAGCTGTTGTTCATTGTTATTGAGGTTTGGTTCGCTTTAGAAAAAGTTCTTTTTATTTTATTTTTGATGTCATTAGTTAGAGATATAGCTAAATTTCACGATCAGTTCTAAACTATAACCTCACACTAAAATCTAATAAACCTTTTCGGGAAAATGCGTGCTTTGAGTGTTATTACGCGATTAGATTAAATATTTGATACTCCTTGATACTTTACTCTCAGTTTTTTATATTTTTATTTAGAAAAAATTTCATTACACGAATCATTCTATATAAATGGTTAATCTCTTAAAAGAAAAAGTTTCAACTTAAAAACTCTATCTTAGAAAATAAAGCCTGTTTTCCAACATTTTGCACGTTTCTATCATCTTTATTATTTAATAATAACAGGAGTGAAAGTCAATTATTGAAAATTTTAAAACAAACCTTATTCATTAAGTGTTTAAGAGTTGACCGAATTGCGAAACAATAGAAATTTTAATTAAGAAGAAGTGATTATTTTCTGAATATTTTATTATACATGTTCTCATTGACTGCTTATATAGACGTAAGATTTGAAGAACTAACTGAAACTTCTTCATTACTGAACAGTCTGATTGAACTCAATTAATTATGAAGATTTGCTCTGTTTATCACTCAGACGAACGGGAAATGTATTTGATATTGAAGTCATTTGCTATTCATCGAGACATTAGAAGTAGAAATTTATTTTGTATTGCTATTATAGCCCGGATCTCTCGACTCATAAATATATCATACCATCGTCTAATAAATAAAACGGTACTCAACATAAGAAGTCAAATATAAAATTAATGTCATATAATAAGGAATCAAAAGCTTAAGAGTCATATTTCGCGAAAATATCTCATAATTATATATATAAACTAGTTGAATGATGAATATAGTCGCATGAGTATTAAGAGAAATGAGGAAAAGTTACCCGTTGTAGGAAACTGAATTCTGAGCTTCTGAAAACATATCCCATAAATTTCGCGAGAATTCATCAGTGTAGGCATAAAAATTCATAAATTAATCTATTTGAAGCAAATATTATTCTCTTATGCTTGGAGGTTTTCTCAGTAATGATTTAATCATTAAATACCGAATAAAATATAGCATAATGAAATCGATCCGGAGATCATGTTATCCCAAGTTGATGATCTAATTAAAAGAGAATCTCTTTGAAAAATTCATATAATTAATGTATATAAAAATTGTTCTAACAAGCGGTCAAATTGCACTTTTGAAAATTGGCCATAAAAGTAAATCGTGCGATAGAAGTAATGGCCTAAAGTTTACTACTCAATGAAAACATCGAATTTCTGAAACACTTGTCTAATGAATAGATCCTCAAAAATGTTCATATAGAAAAAATAACGATATAAACTTTTAAGTGTCTAATCGGTTGAAAAGAAAATATTTTGAATGACAGAAAAATTTTCTGAAAAGCTATAGTTTCTCTGAAAGTTTGATTTGCTTAGAAATAATTAAATTTTTGCTATTAAGGAGAGTATCATTATTAAGGGTAAAAATGTTATCTAATTCGAAGTGTTTGATTTCTATTATTTTGTTTCTATAAACTTTTAGCTCAATTGAAGTTCGGCTAAATGCGAATAGATCCCATTTCAAACAAACCTCTTGCAACTCTTAATCTCTTTTAGTCACTTAAAATCCCTTAAAATCTCTTCTAGTCGTATAAACCATAACATACGAAAAGGTTTCTCCAAATACTAATCTAACAAAATGTTGAGCCTTAAGTTTGAACTGCTTTTAATGCACTCTATAAAGAGTTGAATTAATCTAAAAATTTCTGTGTAGCTTCGGATGATAATCTTGACAAACATTTGAACATGAAATAGTTTTCAAATTAATCTACTTTTAAACCTTCAATTCCTTAAAATGTTGAGAAAATAAAAGTTTTAGACTATTATTTAATTTAGTTCAGGTCTAATACAAGAAATTATTTAGCATATTAAATTTCGTTTTCTAATGATAAAATTTCTTTATACTCAGGAAATTATATATTGACGTAACAGAAAAATTCGTACATTAAAGAGTCAATAAATGAAATTTTATCTAATACAATCACAATAGAAAAGGAAATTCATTTTAAGCTAAAATGTTCCACATACAACACTTAATAAAGCAAAGTGTATCTGAATAAAAATTCTAATCGCATTTTTGGCTCACAGTACAAAAATCTTGATCATTAATACAATTTTTTTATTATGTTTTATGTCGAGAATCCTCGTTAACCATTAGTGAAGAGAATGCAGTTTCCTAACTTTCAGTTTATTTATGGGTTACAGAGACAAAATAGAATTGTTTTTTTAGAAAGAATAGGAAGAGAGAGAGAGAGAGAGAGAGAGAGAGAGAGAGAGAGAGAGAGAGAGAGAGAGAGAGAGCACAAAAATATAACGTCATTAAAATCCTATATCGGATAGCATTTAGTTTTCTGTTTGATCTCAGCATCGTCTTCGTATGATTTTTGAACTATAAGTTAGAGGAATAAATGGGAATTGTGTTCCAGAAACTGGTCTTTATTGTTCGTTTTTAATGACTTCTTTACGTGTTTAATGATTGATGTTATCATTAAATTAGAAACAATTCATGACTATCTGTTATCCCTATAAAACTTTAATCAATCGGATGTTTGCTCGATCTCTTAAACACTAGAGTCTTATCTTTTATTTTACTCATAATGTTATTGAATTTTAGGACAGTTTTATTAGTTTTTTGCTTCTAAACTGAAGCTATAAATCGGTATAAATGTAGTTACTCTAATGTTTGATCTCATTTTATTTTTATGAGTTTCTGAATAACCCTCTTATTCTTCATTACTGAATATGAAACACAACTGGATATGGAAATTCATGTAATAATTATTCAGTTATGCTAAAGTGCTGATCAAATTCCTAAAGGTTAAGAAATATTTCAGAATAAATAACCTAATAAACTTTTTATAATCCTCGGAGAGGTATATAGCAATTAGAATTTGATTGGACCAGAGCTGGGAACTTTGTCAAAGCTTTTATTTGAAGTTTCAGCTGAAATTTAGAAGTTAGAAAAATAAAACTATGATTACTTAATAATTGAAAACTAGTCATATCCGAATAGATCCATCAGTTTCTATGCTAATAGAAAATGCAAACTCAATTAAATAATAATCTTCTACTAAAATCGAGTTTTAGATCGATCGATGTCATCATGCTCTAAATGATTACAGATTCATATATGAGGTCTGTACATGACACTTGACCCAATCTACTGGTTACTTTTTCATACATAGTACTAAACTTGATTAATTTAACGTTTAGTAATAGCTCAAAAATTATTAATTTGACCTGAACATTTTCTCTGCTAATTAATCAATTCAAAACTATTCAATGAATATTTGAATCGATTGCATTAAGTGAAAGTATTGCCTTTCATGTTACATTAACTTTGTTCTATGTATCGATTAGCTTTTGAAAAAATTCAAAAAGTAAATATTCTGAACAACACGTTGAAGCTTATTTTGAATTGAAGCTTAAAATACAATTTTATCAATACAAGCATTGATAGCGCCAACCGATGGTACAAAATTTCCTTAACTGATAATTCAGTTATTTTAGTTCGAGTTTTAACGATAAAAGAATTGCAAAAGCTCAGTAATTAGATTAGTAGTAGAAAAATATCAATTCTCTCAAAATTTAGTTTAAGAAAAAATTGCATGGCTTAAAATTACTGTTAGATAATTATTTACAGTTTGTAAGAAACATTTTTAAATATAATAGGGATCTAGAAAAACTTCTTAAATCCATATTTTTCAAAAACAATTAAACATCAAGAGAATGGCCTAGATTTAAGCTTCGATTTTTGTTCAAAATAGCTACAGCAAACGTTAGAACTAATGTTATAATGTTTCAAATTATCGAGACTTTCGTGCTATTCAAAAAATTGTATTTTCAATAGGTTCGTATAAATGAAAGTTTACGAGAAGTCTAAAAAGCTTTATAAAAGTTTTAATGACATTTAAACTTGTCCATTTTTCAAAGATTGTATTAATATTTTCAATGGACTGTACTCTTCATTAGCATCTCATTAAAACTTTATTATCTAATATCTCTTAACACACCCTTTGATTAATGATTGAAAACAGCTTAAAATAGACCGGAACTAGGACACTAGAGAAAATTATAGCCAACATCAAATAGATAAGAGTCGTCTCAAACCTGAGACCAGCAAATTCTGTCCTAGAAGACACTAAAAAGCCAACAATATGTTGACTTAATATTGAAAAGGCATTTTCTTAAGCTATCTGTTAATCAAAAGTTAGTCAAAACTTAGACTGTAAACAAACGTAATTTATGTGAAAAGCAGACAACTGAAGGAGACATTAATTTAAAATACTCGTTATTAAATGAAATAATATTAGTAAAATACAATGTATTCGTGGATTGAGTTAAAGCCATTTGTTCCGTGGGTTATAACAACAGTCTCGCTAGGTTATGTCTTATATGTTAGTCACAAATTAAGACATTTTAAGACTCGCTTTAATTTAGATCCTGATCACTTCAAACGAAAACACGTTTTTAAAGGAGAAAACTTAGAAAAAGGTATCTATTTGTTCCTAGTCTTAATTGTTTTTAAAGATATCTTTACTTTTGTTTATATTATAGAAATGATTTTTTATCGGCAATTTGAAAATATAGTTTTGGGTTGTTTATGCTATTATGAAATTGATTTGGCATCATTTTCCCTTAATTTATTTATTTGCTCCCACTATTCTTGGGCGTTTGTCTTATCAATCTACCTTATCTTCTACTCTTGTTTCGATGCCTCCATTTTTATTAAATATTAGTTTTTTCTTAAATCATATTACAAACAATGAAAACGATATCTTTTTTAATTTAACAGACGTTAAACAAAATCTAATTTAAAGTTAAGCTTAAAGTGAACGAAAAACGAAAATTTGCATAGTTTCTAAACAAAAAACTGATAATTGCAAAAATAACCAAAAAAACACTTTTTTCAGTCTCTAATTAACTGTTTTTCTCTCTCATAAACCTCCCAAACAATAAAAAACAAACTTTGAATTAAAAAACCTATTACTGAAGAAATATTGTCGACCGACAAATCTGGAGCTACCTCAAGTTCAAAAATCGAGAAGACCTCGGAAACCTCCAACTCTGAAGTCTCACGGCCTCGAAGTCGAAAGTCTGCTTATTCTTACTTTGTCGAGGAATGCAGTGAGAAAGAAGTGAATCATTTGTGTCACACAACAGAAGAAAGACTTATTTTTGCTGAATTTGCCAAAAAGTGCGCGCATTCATGGAAACGATTGACGCCCGAAGAGAAACAACACTATCATCGGTTGTCGGAATTGGATAAAAACCGATACGATAAAGAAATGAAAATCTACAGAGAATTAACTCATAAAAAGCCTCATAAGAGGAGAAGAACTCGCAATAATAGTAATGAGAACGAATCAAACGATGATTACTCTCGACGCCAATCAGCGTTTGACTTGTTTGCTAAACAAGAAATGACTGTTATTAGAGAATTAATGCCGAATATCAATAACGAACAAATGTTGAATCAGTTAATTAAGCGATGGAATAGTTGTGGAGATGATGTTAAGAATAAATTTAGATCTGAAGCTCAAATCGATCAAACTGATGGTCGAGCTGTTGATGGAGAAGAAGAAGAAGAAGATATTAGTGCTGGAGATAATAATGATTCTGATAATGTGGAAGAAGTTGACGATGAAGTCGATGAAGATTGCGGCCATTCGAAGTCATCTAAAGTTTAAAAATTAGATTGTTTTTGAAGTTTTTCTGCTTTTCCAGTAGTTTATCGCCTTATATCTGAGCTTAACTTTAGTGGCAATACGATTGAAATGCTTTTTAAATACTTCTGGGAATTGATTATGAGTACGAATAATAAGTCTTTCTCATTTCGAATGTTTTTTTGTACAGTTTTTATCAATTGTTTGGATTTCATTGTCTTTTATTTGACTTTTGGATCTTGTTTTGTACTTAGGTTTAATATTATATATTGAAGTTTTCTGCTTTCAAACTAACATATAAGTTATGTTATATTTGGTTTAATATATATTTTGAATGGTTAGTTACGTTAGATTTTTCATTTTGAGATTATATTTCTGTTCATAAGTCAAAATATTTTGCTAGTCGAGCAGTTTCTGGAGGAGAAGTATAAGAATGCCTTATTATAGTTATATTTTTTTAGAGATACGTAATTATCTATTGGTTTGTTAGGTTTTTCGAAGTTTATAGTTTTCTGATAGTTTTAAAAATGTTTTGCTATAATTGCAGGCAAAAAGCTATCTCTGTGCAGATGTTGGAAATCGAAAACGTTTCCCCTGTGTGATGGCGCTCATAAACAGCACAATAGAGAGAATGATGACCATTGCGGACCTGTTTGTATAGAGTGGAGCGAAGAAGAAGAAGACTTTAAACTAGATGATAATCAGTCCATGAATGTCTCCACTGATGAACCGTTGAGTTCTCTGGAGATGATTGAAGACAACTTCAACGGAAGTAATGAAAGTAATGGCAACAATGACAGTAATTTAGTAGATAATTAAACCTAATTGATTTTCAATTGAATTGTTATTTTTGAAGAACTTTTTCTTGTGATATGTATTTTGAGAATTAATGTAGGAATTGCTTAATTAAGTAGTACTTGAATTGAGGGGAAATTATGTGTACTATCAGGTGATAATTATAGAGATAATAAATTGTTCTAAATTCTTGTTATTTTGCTTATAGAGTACTATTTTTTCTTCTAATTTCTTTTAAAAGCGTAATCAATTGCTCTGACATTACATTAGTCCACTATTTTAATGAATCTCCTTTAAAACCATCTAAATAAGTCAAACTCCTGGTATTGTATCAATTTGGTTAGATCCTGACTGTTCCAGCTAACCTTGAAGGTACAAGTCACTCCTTTGCGATCTCTTTGTGGTGTATAACGTTGAAGAGTTCGGGTTATGGCAACCAGTTATAGCACAAGATTCAAGTCACTCGTGTTCGCAACCGAACGCAAGCACTAGTTCCTGACAGCCAAATATTTCACATTAAAATTCTCAAAAATCAAGTGTTGTTATTCACACAAAACTACATATTTAGCATTTTCTTATTGTATCCCATTCTCATTGCATAAATTATTTATGACATTATTCGTCTGACTCTATGGTGAACTAACTTTCGCAAGGTTTTTTTTATTTTCAAAGTTTGTTTAATTGAGCACAAACAGACATAATTCAACATGCTAAACGCCCTGTACTCAGAATCGAGCACAAGTCCGAGCACCGAGTCTGTCCATCATTCGGTGGCAACCCAGGTTTTAGCAAAACCTTAATTGTAAGCAATAGGTTTTTAAGGCGCGCATACATTATTGATGTAACGATTAGGGCAAAAATAGTTTTAAAGTGGCAACTTTTCAAATTTTCAGCAAAGGTAAGTTATTTTCAGGTTTTTATCTTAGTTTGTGCAAATTTGCTTACTAATAGCAATCTGATGCTAAAATTTATTCTTAATTTATAGTAAGTTTTTTCAAACTAGGATCTAGCCAAACCCTTATTATGGCAACAAGATTTTGATGCTCCGACCAGTTGCCATAATCAGGGTCCAACTCTTTATATAATATTTTGTAACGTTGCCACAGATGCGTCGTCACAGCTATTGCTTGCTGATGTTGGGCCCTAAAAGTTTGAGATTCTATTTTCGGGCAGCGGTCAATTATCGCGCAATTAAGTTAAGCGTAACAGAACTATTAATCATTGGTTTAACACTTCAAAGCTTCATATTATGTCATAAAATCATATCTATGACGTCGAGATCAATCAAACCGATCGTTTCGTTTACTCAAAACAATTTGAATCATAACTGTTATGATCACTATGACTCCTATGACCATTATGACTTCTGTGACTCAAATTGTTTTGAGTAAACTCATGATTGGTTTGACTGATCTGAACGTCATAGAAATCATTTGATGACATAAAAAGCAACTGTAAATATGTTAAACCAATAATTTATTAGATATAGCTTAATTATGCAATAATTGACCGCTTCCCCAAACTTTCAGTTACTGAAGTTTCCGTTTAAGACAGTGTCAGCACCTTCTGGTTGCCGGCAATCGCCGTAACGAACGCAGTACCATATTAAGATTACAGATCGTTACAGTTCTAATATACAGTTTTTAAATCGACTGCAGGGTTACTCGTTTTAATGGAGAGATTATAATACAATTGGCAATAGTTTAGCTAGGTTAAATCTGGAAAGTGACGCGCGTAACAATTCCAGGCGCGGAATATTGTTGTGGTCAACATGCCACTCTTCAATACCTAAATCCTATTGCACCACAAACAAAAGAACAGTCTCCTTAAATAGTAATTCTTGAAGAAAAGATTTTGCTATCAATTGATTTCTTAAAGTTTAAATGTTTCACTCTGGCCATCATCAGTTCCTCATAGTCAAGATGGGCTTAATAAGCGCAGTTAGACTTGCAAAGGCGGACAACTATAAAAATCAGATGTGGAAGAATGTAACCGATAGTCCTGAGCGAGTCAAGTCGAATAATATAATATTTTATTGATCACGCCTACCCGTTGACCAACCACGCCTACTTTTATAAGTTTTGTTTTTTGTTCGATTGCGAAGAGGTGGAGCCTCATAACAATCAAGAGCATCTTGCAATCAATAGCATAACGAAAAGAATAGGAAAACCAATTTCAAGAGCTAACTCTCCCAGATCACTTACTACGCTCACTTTAAAAAATTTCTGCTGCATTAAAAGTCGGGCTCCGGAACAATAATCGCGTTACTTTTTCACTGCTCTCGATATTGTTTTCATGACTATCAGAATTTATAAGGGTGAGCGTAGTTACTAAACTGGTTGGCACTGTTTCAAAAAATTATTATAATTCAGATAGTTTGGTTCAATACTATCGATTGCACTCCTTCAATTTCTATGACGTTCAGTTCATTTAGTGCCTTCAAATCGATATGTTAATTATGCTGATCGATTAATAATCATCAATCTTGAAAAGATTCGATAGTGAGTCACTCTAGTAATACATCAATTAACTAGCATTTTGAACATTTTTGAACTAAATCGGCTCACTGTTTATTTTGATGATCGATCAAACAAATTTGATACGGAACATTAGCAGCAGTCGGTTCAGTCTTTAATAAACAGGTCACTAGTTTCTCTGCTATTCAAAATTTATGGAAATTTGTATTTTTTATCATAAATATCGCATATGTTATCTGTTAAAGATATTATTGAATAGCGCGTCATAAACTGTGCGAAGAAAACATCGTTAGGTCAAAGTTTGACCTCATTTAAATATTTCCTACTCGAGAATTTGATTTAGACTGTTGAGAAGAGCTTATTGATTTTTTCATTCTAAGATGTATGGAATAGCGATCAATTAGTGATCGATCAGTTCTATTTAAGAAAATTTGTGTCATCTATCATTTCTGTTCTTATTCAATAGTATTTATTCAAGTTGGGTCAATAAGTTCTCGGCTTATAATCCATTAACTGCAATACATAAGAGGTCGAGAACTTATTGACTAATCTGATATATCACTTATACTTTCTTTTATGCGCATTGTTCTGGTCAGATTATTGTACAAATTCTGTTAATCTAAAGCCATTAGGAAAATTTGAGAAAGATCACTTATATCATACACACGAAATTCTTGGATTTCGGCTCTGTTCCCAACTCAATCAATTATTGTGACTCCACGCTTCAACCTATGGGCGTTGGAACATTTTTTCTTTTACCACTCTGAAGCGATTGACTCAAAAGCTCTTTATTGCTGTTTTAGAAACTAGCGGTTAGAGTGTAAAATTTACTCAACTTCAGACAAAAGCATACTAGAATGCTACGAGACCAAAAGATACTAAGTTGGTGACAGACCATATGTCTTTTAAGCATTTATAACTTGAGAAAATGTCTTAAAACATTCAAACCTTATGTCTCAATGCTTTTGAGGAATGATACTACAGTACTCCCCATAAATGAATACTTATAGAAAGCCAATGAGAGCCCTCTGATTGGTTGCTTGCTTTGAATTAAATGTACATCAACACTTATATGGGAGAATAAACAATAAACAAATACGCGGCAAGTAATGAGTGCAACAAATTTTAAAGTTTAATCAACCGTTAAACATAACTTGTATATATTTTATCAATATTTTGACAACATTTTTATGGATCCGACCAAATTCTGAACTAAATCGACTTCTGGCATTATATCAATTAATATTTGAAAGATGACCCGCTTCAATGTCTGAATCATTTTTTCTATGAATACTTATTTATGGGAAACACTACATAATTTTTACTGATACTGATACTTATTCAAATTTTAATCAACACTGATAAGTTAAGCTTTTAATCTGTTTTTTTCAAACTATTAACGAGTTAACATTTAGTTTTTCACATGCCTTAAGGTTTATAACTTTTTAAAATCAATAATCTAATCTTATTTTGCTTATTCATCCAAAAGTAATCAGTTTCCTCAACACCTAAAAAATCCAAACTAAGTCAGATTTAAAACTAATAGCAAAAACTATATTTGATTCGAACGTTTAATAACCTTCAAACAGTTTTCAACATTTGAATTCAAATGAGAACAGTCTTATATCACATTTTAAATACAATAGACTTACAATAAGTTATTTAACAATAGTTTATAATATACTTATTATAACTAGAGCCATGAAAGATATGCACTCATAAATATATTATATGCCAGATGCGCAAAGTTTGTCTTTCCTAGATTTCTCCTAGTTATGTGAATGCTCCTATAGCCCGTCAATATTTTAACATATAATCAATGAATGATTGACGTTATTGTGGATCAGTCCATAAAATGTGTTTTGGCTAACTTTCGTTTATAACCACAGTATTGAGGAAGGGGAACGAAATGCTCTGATAGAAGTATGCACATAATTTGTGAATAAATTCATATATTTCATGGCTTTAATTGTAACATGTCTTGTAGCTAATTGATAAGAACATTCAGGTTTGTTTTAATCAGTATTTAATTCTCAAATAAAATCGAAAAATATCCGAAATCTAATCAAAACTCTATGAAATACTTTGATATATATATATATATATATATATATTTATATAATACAATAGTTTGACTGAAGTCTGAGCTGTTTTTTTACTATTGTAATGAGTTATTTACAGGTTTCTCCTTTAATGAAAAGTTATTTTTTAATCAAAATGTTTAATCGAGATTCAAATTGAACACAGTTCTCATAACAAATTATCGCTCCTGCAAAAAGAAGCTCTCATAATGTGACTAAAAATTTTGACGAAGAGTTTTCTCAAGACTTCCTCATAAAGCTATCAGTTGTTGATCAAAAACGAATGAACAATCAATTTATTGATGAACGTAAACTTGATCAAAGCTAAAATGCTAATACTTATTTCTATGAATAACTAAGCGCAAATGATTGCGATTAATCTTCAAGTCCCTTAAGTATACTGGAGTGTAAAGAGCTCTGAAATAATCACTTTGCGCTCAATTTCTTCTATAATATGGAAAGAAACAAAAATCTTTTAGTTCAAATGTTGACATTTCATTAATTAACTAAAGATAAAAATTATTTATATCAAGGTATTCATTAGAGTCTTACGAATAACAATTTTTCACTCTTTCTATTCGTGCTACAATAATCCTAATCGTTTATAATCGGATGAACTAAAAGGATGAATACAAAAAAAGTTTTTTCTTAAGTTAATATTTGATAGAAAAATGGGCTCAAAATCTTTTTGACGCAATTTTGATGAATTGCTATCCTTTTTATTTGCATATATAAGTCAGTAATTGAGGCAATTTATAACAGTTTCTGTGAAAAAAGCAAAAAATTTGCACTATAATTACATTCAATACCTGTTATAGTAGTCGAAAATGTTATGGATTTTCTCATAGCTACGCTCTAGAGATGGGGTCTATATACAATTAACTTTTCAAAAATGTCTTTTATTAATTAAGTTTTGATAGCAGTTCGACTGTAAGTTATTCAATATATCACTAATCGTTTATAAAGATTACTTGTTCTCAGATATATTTCTGTAAATACTTGATAAATGTGTTAATAACCTGTATAGCTTAAAATCGTATACAATTATCAGTTGAATATTTTGAAAGTATAGCAGAGAAAGTTACTTTCTCATATTTAAGACTAATTTTCAGCTCAACTTAACATTAAAATGCTTTCTTAAGAATGATTTTCCAAATTTATAATAAGACACAAATATATCCCGATCTCTAAGCAAAGAATAGCCAATCGATAACTCAATTGCAATATCGCGTGTATTTTTAAGAATAAAAATTTAATATTTATGTGAAGTTTAAAATCTTACAAACAACTTCAAACATGATAATAGCCATCAAAATATGAAAAAATTAATCAAAAACACAGAAAAAGAAGAAAAAGTTTTTCCAATAGTACTCTGAAAAATATTTAAGAAATTCTTATCAACTAAACAGAATATCTATCGCCTACTAGTCGTTTACAATCGTTGCTCTCAACGGTCCAGTACGTCTGTTGCTGTAGTTGCTGTTGCTGCTGGTAATCATTATCATAGTTGTAGTCATCGTAATCACTGATCTGATTTGTGGCACTTCTTTTTGATATATACTTTCGCCAAATGAGTGACGAGAATACGAATGATAAGATGGTTGTTATCAGAAATACTAGGAATGCTCCCAAATTTCCACCTCTCGTGGAATAGCTGCCAAAGAAGGTGATAACTAAGAGGCATAAGTCCATGAATGCGAAGATTAAAACGGTCGGAAAGTGTGACTTTGAGACACCGATCAAACCGAAGAGGAAGACGACTGTGATTAGAGTCAATGCTATTATTATACCTGAAAAATAGTTTAAGAGTTAAGACCACTTTAAGCCAAGTACTTATTTAGTTTTTGTGAGTATTAAGAGAATTGAATTGCTATTCTGGCAAACATTTGATATTTTTTCGGATCTCCTTGTAAAAGGCTTATCATCTGAATATATCTTTTGCTATAGTGTTTCTAATTTTTTACTTCAGTGAAGCGTTATATTATGAGAATTAATGAGAATAATAGTAGGAATCTTCAGCGAATAATAGAGTTTGTCTTTAAGTTTAGGTCTTCAGATAATAGCTTTTCCTTCAGTGGTATAGACAAACAATAATTTTCTTACTTATCTTTATATTGGATCTCTTGAAATCTGAATTTTTTTGGAGATTAATCTGAATGAATGAATGGGAAAATTGTCAGACTAGCTTTAAATGTAGCTCACAGACAAATATTAGTGAACCCAAAGCTTAACTCAAAACTAGAATTGATGATAAAGTTAGAAAAATTAGATTTCAATGGTCTCTGTTTGCTCTGCAGATTTTCTGTTTGAGTATTCGAAATATATCTACATTAAATAATTTAGACATCATATTTTCATTAAACCGAATTCCATAATAACTCTGCAGACTGTTATCAACTTCTCTCCAAAAATTGAACCAAAACTAATTTATCATACTTTCAGAATCGTATTTCATTTTTCTCACTAACTAAGGATTCACTCATGACTTATTAAACAGTTTTATTTTGAGTCTAAATTTCATTAAATTGGTTATTCAATAGCTCTAAAAGAATACAGATATAATGAGTTCGTAGTGGGCACTTTACTCTTAAAACGCAATCCACAAATGTACACAAATCTCTCTTTAATGTTCCCTCTTAATGTATACTGTGGTTTGACTAGAATTGTGTGTATGTAAAGGTCAAACATACAAAAAATAAGATTTCATTTTGCCTGAAGAAGGTTAGCAAAATATTGCGACTCATACAAAAGTGTACGAAAATTCATTCAAATAGTTTGGTGATCATATTATGAAAAGATATTCATTTTGTCCAAATTTCTTTAATAAGTTTCGTAATGATCGGTAGAAAACCTTTAGACATAAGCGTTTGAAATGAAAAGTTAAGAAAAGTTCAATTTGATTGCAATATCTAGATATGAGTTGGAGCTTTGTTCAAACGTAACTTGTTCAAATATAACTTCCTTCGTAAAGATTAGTTTCATACTTATTCTACTATTTCTTATTAGAGCAGTAAATATGACTTTGGTATTGATCAATAAATCTTTAGTTTAGTTCGACTCCCGGATCACTGGTCAAGCTATTAGTTTTGTTTGCAGCTATAACTGTATACATGCTATGAAATACATTTTTCCAATTCAAGTAATCTCTTATGGAATGGAAACACTTAAAGAAAATGTGTTTTTAGAGCTGAAAATTGCGCGCAATTCTATGGCTCAAAATAGAAAATCCATATCTGGATCACGGGATAGCTTCAAATTATTTTAACCGAAAAAAACTAAAGGAAATCAATACTAGAAAATAATTTATTCGAGAAAATCTTATTCTGTATGAGACAAAAGTAAATGAAAATTGAATACAAACATGGATTCGATTGAAGCTGAAAATAAATGTTTGTCTGACTTGCGATCAAAATGATTTATTAAATTGTATATTACCGAAACATAAATAATAGAAAAGCATTGTATGACATAAATAATTAATTTTGATTTGCATACGAAATAAGCTAAAGGATAAGTAGCTATTGGAATAAGTCTAGAAACTGTTGTGATAAGATTAGGTGAACGTAAGAATTTTCATGTCATATAATAATTATTGATTGTCTTATGACTTACCCAAAGATCTATCATTCAGATTATTATTATTATAATCTGCTGACACCAAACAGACTAAAATGATGGCCAAAGTTGTGCAAAATATCATTAAAGATAAGAATGAGATGAGAGTGTATTTTACAAATTGATAAGCCATTGAAGAAGACATTGGTTTGACTTTTAGGAAAAGCTCAATTCGACCAACTGGTAGTGGAAAGCATTGCACATATTTTCAACAATAAACTCTTTAAAAGTATTTATAATTTCAAAGTATCTAAAGCTCATAAATTCTAACACTTTAGTTGCCATACATATTGTGTGATGTAATTTAGGATATTTTTATCATTACTTAAAATCAATATCGACTATGAAATAGGAGCCGAATGAGGGACACTCGATATAAGCGATCGATATAAGTCGGAATGTCAGGAAATTGTACTCAAATTTTCAGCGAATGTACAACATTGAAGTTGAAAATTATTTATAAGTCTTCTAATAAAAATACTATAGGAATAGCTGAAATTCGTGTTAAACACTAATTAGGCAAATATTAGGATAGAATGTTATTTGATTTTATTCCTGTGGCGAATATTTAGTCAAAGTTCTGTCACTATTTTAATAAATTATTCAGACACAAAACACATTACCAGTAATTTTACTTATGTCGTCTAATAAATTTCAATTTGCCTTCTCTCAAATAAACTCAATTCTGTTGGCATTACATTTTTGTTTTGATATTTGTTTTGCGGCCAAATTTTGTTTAGTTTGCCCTTCAACATTCACGGCTTAGCTCAAAATAATCAAAATTTTAATTATTTTCTATTCAATTTATATGAATTACTTTTCTAGATATTCTTACTGCTGAAACAGCATATCTGATCAATTTTCTGAGTTTTTATGTGTATTTCTAAATGTTGAAAAGGGTGCAAACTGTATAAATATTTTAATAATTTTGATCGTTAAACAAATTGAAAACTAGCTTAAAACCTAGCCGCATCATCACTTTATTAACTATTCCAAGAATACTTGAACTAAATCCCAGTGATTATAACGATTTGAAAGTAGTTGAATCGTGCTATAATAAGCCATGATTGGGTTACCTTGTCCTGCCAGTCGCAACACTAATTAAATTCCTTTCAAATTGTTCGATAAAAAAGCTTTGCTGTAGTGAAGCAAGCCTTTTGGCAGCTTGAGCTTTTCAAAGAGAGCATTTTTTAATAATAAGATTTAATATTAAATTTAACTGGCTTTCATTAGTCAAGTAGTTGCCAGTTCAAAGTACTCAAAGGAGATAAATAAACAGCAAATATACTCTTCAATTTATTTGCTCAATCATTAGAATAAATAAGTTTTTTGTCATTGTTTCAATTTTTAAGAGTATTAGGCACAAAATCTAATCCGACTAAAACAATCTTTAAAGAATCGGGCCGCAACACGACAATTTCTTTAGGTAAACTTTGACATTAAATACAAGTTCATTCATTTTTATTCATTTTACTTATGAGAACATACGATTACATTAAATATTTGATTAGTTGACAAAGTCACAATGATTTTGTTCGAACACATCAGATCATAAGTTGAATTTGTAGGCAAGAAGAAAAAACCTAGCTTTTTACTTCCCGATTTCCTTACATTTATGGTTAAGAAAAGCAACAAAACTGTAAATGTCGCTCATAGGACAGAATCAGTACATAAGAAACGAAATTTAAATCAATAGTTAGTCTATTTAGAGAATGAGAAGAAGAGGAAGAGAAGAAATTGTGGGTAAAAGATATAGTACAGCATAAGAGAATTAAGTAAAATGTATGAGAGAGAGAGAGAGAGAGAGAGAGAGAGAGAGAGAGAGAGAGAGAGAGAGATCTAAAATGTTTTTTTGCATAAGATGTTCATGACTTATATTTGAGTTTCAATTATTAATACTTGACTGAGTCGACTTGTACTCGTACTTGCACCGCACTTAAGATTCCAATTTGGACTTTTTTACTTACTGTGCATTAAAACTTATTTACATAAAAATATATAGCAAAATTATTATTTCCTTTCGCTTCTTGGAAATGAAGTTTTATTTCTGACTATATTTCATATATTACTCAACTTTTATGTTGATTATCTGATCAAAAATCTATCACAAATTCATATAAATATATTTGATTTGAGTTTGAAAAACATAAAAATCCTTTTAATTTTTTTCTTATGAGACTTCACGAATACTCTATCTATATTTGGCTTTGCTTTTTTATGTGTAATTTTCGTCAATTCAATTTATACTACAGTTTGTTATATATTTGGAGAAAAAACACTTAGATCTTAACCAATAATATAAATCAATCTTAAATCTCATTACAAGTGAAGCAATCCTTCAAGTTATAGAAAATTGCTTACTAAAAAGCCAGAGTTGAAAAGAAGCAAATATTTTCGATCAAATACTTCAATGGATACCAAAAGACTTATGGAAATTGAAACTTGGCTCAAACTAAATTACAAAATTTGAACAAAATAAAAAATTCAGTTCACAAAATTGAATAAATTGTTCGAATACAAAAAGTAATAAACTTTTATCAATATAAAAGAAAATAAAATTGCAATTTTATTTACATTTTGTTTAAGATGACAGTTTTGAAACTTTTTTGTTTTCTGTAAAATTCTTAAAATTCATTGTCAATTAAATTGGTTAACAATTAAAAAATTAAAAATTTGAAATAATAAGAACATTGCAACTCCTAAATATTCTACAATTTGTTGATTTTATTCTTTAAATGAATAAACATATTCTATTTATTCCTAATTACTCTGCAATTATTCCTAGTTATTAAATAAAAATGACATAAGCAATTCATTTATTATTATTATTACTAAGCTTATTGTTAAGTGTCTAAAAATAAATAAGATCTTAAACATATTCCGTTATTTTCATAACTGACTACCATTTGGCACATCAAACAATATTATTTATGTCTGATTTCGTACTTTGAGCTCAATTTGTTTTCCTTGTTATTTGTGAATAGCATTATTACTTATGTTTTATTACATTTTTCTCATCGTTTTATACAGAGTATAAGCACTACATCAAAAACAAATCAAATTTTTTTTCTCCAAGCTTATATACAATTCTATTTCTTTACTAATGCTCAATTTATTATTATTGATTTCAGACTAAAAACTTAGGTCTCAACGAAAAACATGTATAAGATTCTTATTCTTATACATTGTTTGTCAAAACAATTTTTCAGATAATTAATCATTTTTGAAATGAGGATTGAAATGAGCGGAATATACTGTGACTTTGCTCAAGAAATCCCTAAACTCCTTAAAATGTAAGACTCATAAAACTTTAATTTATATGTAAAGAAAATTTGTTCAAATATAATGCAACAAATATTGAGCTAAAGTCTGTTTTTCACAATCATTTTTGTATGTAAAGAAAAAGTTAATACAAATTCCAAGACTAGTATGCATTGGAATTTGAATCAAGTTATTGTGAATGTCAAACACCATATGTTTGGATATCAATAAAAATTGGGAAAAAATCAGAAATAAAATGAGAAAATTTTCCCAATTTTTAACAATAGCACCGAATAAATAGCTGATTATTTCTGTCCAATTATTTAGCTTTCAATACAAAAAAAGTATAAAATAAATTGTATAGCAATCCGAAAAAGATCTAATTGTTCTCTTCGGGGCTCAACACATTTATCGTAAGAATCATAATTCTTGAAAACTGGTTTCAATGCTCATCCATTAAGAAATTTCTCGATTGTTCGTAAAGTTCGCTTGAAATTGTTGTATTTTTTATTGAGAAATTCCTCAAGAATATTTTTGTTGCTTTCACCAAAAGAGCATTCCTTGCGTTTTAGTTTAAGTTCAAACTGCATGAAATTGTGGCCCAGACTTGGAGGCGTAGTACTGGTTGACAGGAGGCGGTGGCGGCACTTCGAATACCTGCTGGTGACATCCGAAACCCATTTGTTCCTTTGGCATTCGGTATTTGATTATACAAACAGCGTCTGTGAAGGCGACTATTGTTATGCAAAGCATATATAACATACCTGTGCAATCGAGTAGAACAAAAAATAGTTAATTAATTAGCCAGTTAATTACTTGCTATTATTTTCATCAGTTTGTGTTAAGGAAAACAAAATTCCTGCTTTTTATGAGTGAATGGCTTTTTGTTTAATTAGCTTTTATGTAAATGTTTTCATAAGTCAATCATTTTCTCTAAAACGAGGATTTAGTTGAATATTAAAAATTTGTTCAATGTTAATCCTGGTATAGATTCTGGTATAGATTATTGGGTTGCTAGTATTATTTCATTGGTCACTAAGAAATGTTGTTTATATAACTAAATACATTAAAGAAGATTGGTATTTGTTTAAAAAAAATACTGTATATACTGATTAGCTAATGGAATTTGTAGTCCATATTGGGAATAATAGAAATCTAAAACATGAATCAATGAAATTGGATATTACAATGGCTATTACTTACCCCATAGATCACTTTGATATTGAGATGAAACAGTATTACCAAAAAATATTAATAGAAAAGTCAATCCTATTAGCCAACCGAACACAATCAAAGTCTTAAGATGTTGAGTGGCAGCAGCTATAAGACCGACCACTAGAACCAAATCCAATAGAACAAAAACTATTGCAGAATAATCAGGTGATGGCATGTATGGAAAACCGAATAATTTCAAAATTGATATCAAGATAAATAGCAATATTAGTACAGCTAATAGTGTGCGAGAAAAATGTATACAAATTAATGTCTTTGCCATGACTTGCTATTCAAATATATTTTTATTGCTAAAAAGTACGCTCAATAGAGAGTATACACAAGTCTTTTACGACATTTTATTATTATTATTCTTCTCGATTCTGATTCTCTCTATTTCTCTCTAGAACAAAATTAAAGTGAGTCTCAACAGAGAGAATCACTAGAAGAGAGAGAGAGAGAGAGAGCGAATGAGTGGGAGAGTGTGTAGTACTAGTTGGCAAGCAGAGAAAAACACTACTGAAATCGATTTCGATCACTTCAAAATGTTTTCATTGTAATCGCTGTCGCGTTTCTCAGATGTGTTCCTCACTTCGGCGATGAGAGTCACGCCTACTATTGAGTTATTCCTGTGTTATAGTTGTGTTACATAACAGTTTTGATAGAATAAGGAGAACAGAGTATAAGAGATTAGGATAGAGTCAAAGAAGGCATCTTAGAATCAATAGAGAGCATTTTATGAGATTTTTGGGCAGGTACACACAACTCCTCGAACCCCTCCCGAACAAATTCATAAGTCAACAATTTTTGCCCTAAAGTTGCAGTTTTTCGAAAAACTAATTCAGATTAAAGAAGAAACTCTAAATTTGGTTCATTTCTAGTTCTCAATATCAGTTTTGGTTGAATTCAGATTTTTAAAAACAATTTACCTTAGTAATAAGGCTGAAGAGAATTTGGTTGTTAAGAGAGAGAGAGAGAGAGAGAGAGAGAGAGAGAGAGAGAGAGAGAGAGAGCTATTTATTGAACCCTAAAAGTTCTGATGAGCTGTTCCTTAAGGCGTCACTATCGGCCTCTTAAATATTAGATATTTTGATGATTTTATTATTACCCATAATATGACTGAACGTGATAAAAGTTGTAGAATATGGGTTCTTACTGTCATTAATAGTATTTTTATTTTGTTTTGAAGCAAAATGCGAGCTTTCACTTAATTACTTGACTGTATTGACACGTTTTTCGTGTGACTCCTTCTAATTTGATTAGAAGTTAATTCTCTTGTCCTCCCTTTTCTCGTTAACCAATCCGTTTTGAGCGACATTTTCTTAACCATAATATATAAGTTAAATAAATAGAAAGTTTGAGAGCAAATCATTTTTCTATTGATATCTTCAAAACTAATGTTTATTTGAACCACTTCAATAATGAGTGTTTCAAATTACTATTTGTTTACTATGAATGAGAAAAATTTTGCGCTTCAAAAATAATATTCTTTACAAATAATTAGATGTTTATTCTCTGATCAGCGTATTCTGTTTCTTGATATTTGATATTCTTTTGAGAAGTAGACTTTAATTTATTGCTTATATAAAAATTAACATAAATTTTCCAAAAGCGCTTAAAAATTCATTCTGAGTGAATACAAACACGAAGATATTAAAGAATGCTAATGTGATCGGTATATACGTAGAATAGTAAAAGTTTGCATAAGATTAATATTTAAAACACCATAAAATTTAAATCGAAATTTTTACGCTCTATTATGTCTGCATAAGAACTAAATATCGATCCTATATTTCAAACTTATATTCACTAGACTTCAAAATTTGATGAATTTTGAACAGCATTTAAATAGTATTTAAATATTGATGATTTAACGCCTGTCCATCAGAAATGATTTTGTTTCAAAATAATTACTTTCTCAAACAATTGCTTTCAACAGTAATATTCAAAATTATGGTTTTGAGGCCAATAAATGTTTACTTTAATCTTTACAGTAGTTGAGCTCAACTTTAATTTCAAACTTATTTCAACTTGAAACTTTTATTTATTTTTCAAAAGCCCGGAGTCAATCGATAATAACTGGGCCTCTAGTTCAAAGGGTTGAGAAGTGAGAAACAACACGAGACTTGAATCATAATTTTGTGCTCTTTATGATGTAAAACAACTTTTATTTAACTTTTTTTCGAAAAAAGCCAGAAATTCACTCTTCAAATATTTAAAGTCTGGCTATTCTCTTGTACACCAAGTATTCAATCTTAGCTTTTATTGAGTAGAATTCAAACTTAGTTTTCCAAACTTTAACTCAATTTTATTGATAAAACTGACAAAAGAATTTGGTTGACGAATATTCTAGTAGAATGCAGATCGCTGTTTGTTTCGTAAAACTTATACTAAACAGTACTAAAATTCTAACAAATAATAATTATCTATTTAAAATAAGTCCATGCTATTTTATGAAAATTTCTTAAGTTTGGTCTCTTATTTGAACAAAACAAACCTCAATCACTAACAAGGTGAAAAAATGATCAAAAATACACATAATATCCAATTTGAAAAAGAATCACATAAAATCACAAAATTGTATGACTTCGATAATAAAATAAACAATTAAATAATCAAAACAAAGTGACAAAACTTAGAGAAAAAAATAAAATAGTTATCAAACAATTTGTTGAGAGACTTGTTCACTCTGTTGATTGACGTCTGGCTGATTGAAAGTGGTGGAAACCTTCGGCTTCAAGTAAAGCAACAGAGAGAAAATCAATGTGAACACGAATATAATCAATAGGGAAAAACAAACGGCTAAATGATGATCAATAGAGAAACAGGAAATAATTGCAATCACTGTCAGTATCGCTGAAATCACTTGAGTCGCAAAGAGTTCCTTAAGGGCTGCTAGAATTCCAAGAACTAAATTAAGAGATAGTAAGCCATAAAAAAGGAGATTCCAGGCATTAAAAAAGAGACCATTTATTGGTATAATAAATATAATAAATGATATCGCGAACAATACATGAATCGTAATTAATGAAAATTTAATTATTGACGTAAGTCTTTGCAACTGTTTAACCATTTTATTGACAAGTTCAAAAACGCTTTCTTCAGATCCACTACATTGACAAAACGAATCAATTTTTCTAACTCGAACAAAATTTATTTTTTTCACCCATTTCTAGGAGATATGAGAGTAAACACTAGTTAAGAATTGACTATTCCTTTGCGTGTCGTGAAGCAATGCAATGGCTTTTTCTCCTCTCTATATATCTCTGACATATTGCATGTTTTCTTTTTAATGGAGGGCTGAATATATTTTTATGGATTAGTTAAAATTAGACTCTATTCCTGTTACCATTACTATTGCGTTAGTCTAATGTAAAGTAGTGTATGTGGTATTACATAAGTAGAACATCATATTAACTTGTGTTCCAAAGTGAAGTAATGGTACAATTTTTGCGTCACTCTATTTCGAAGCTCTTTTAGGGTGGAGTAAAACTTTCAAGAACAAAGGATGGCTCCAAATACAATTCTAGGTCTATTATCAAATCAATTTGCGTCTAATAGAAACTTTTCAATTAATAAAATATAACTGTTTATTGGCAATTTTTTATCTGATGGAAAATTTTTAAAACCTCATTAAACTTCTATTGATTCGTCTTTTTTCGAGTAAAGTATTTATATTAAGGAAATGAGATTTCTAAATAGTACTGTATATACTGATAATAAGTCTAAAATTTTGTGAACTTGTAAGCCTTCGAGATTTTTACTTTGATAACCTGAACCTTGAGCAAAATAACAATTCAATTGAAGGGGAAGTAAATATATCGTAAAGAAATATCAGTGAGCATTTATCTGGAAACTTAAGTAGAATAACAAAATTGTAGATTGTTTTGAGAAAAGTAGGATATATTTAATCTTCCTGATGATTAGAGAAGCCAAATTGATTCTCAGCTTAGAGATAAAATTAAAATAACGCTTTGATTAGAAAAGTATCAAACACCAAGGTTTGAAAATATCTATGAAAATAGTAGACAAGTAGTTGGCTTACTGTGTAAGCAATAATTTCGCATTAATTGATGAAGTACTCTTTTCATATATAAAGATATATATTAAGTATAGAATTAAGATAAAATTAAGTATACATTAAGGTAAAATATTAAGTTTGCAATCGATTTAGTCATAGTTAATAAAACAAAATTTCATCAAAAGTTCAATTTTCAAATTTTGCCAATTTTTTAAGCTGAGAACCTTCGCTGAATCTAAAAGTTTTCACTAGTTTATCGATTTTCAAAGCCTTGCTTGATTTCTATACTCGAATAAGAGTCTGATTATCGAAGAAAAGAAACATTCCTTTTAGAGTAAGAATTAAGTTCTGCCGAACAAATAGCAGTGGCAAAACACATAAACATGTATGGAAAATATCCGGTGCAAGTTAATTGTTCAGCATGTCATCAACAAATTTCAATATTAATTATCGAAGATGATGGTACGTTGTACCTGTACTTTTTGCGTACTTTTCTATTTTGCGTGAGATTAACATTTACATTATTCAATTTCTTTCTGATAAATTAATTGCCTTTCCTATAGTGTTCTTTTTCTAGAATGTTTGCCATTTTGTGTCAGCAAATTCAAAGACAAATATCATTTATGCCCTAATTGTAGAACAACAATAAACTGTAGAAAGCGGTGTTGTGTGTGAGCCTAACTTTTTGGATTAACGTTAATTCATCTGAGATCGTTCATAATGGTATCAAATTTTATTTGTGTAGACTCAAATATTAAGTTAAATAAGAAAAATTGTTGAAAATATTGAGAATCTTAAAAAATTTAAATTTAAAATTCTCTTTTGTTCCATTGTTATTCAGCTGCTTTAAAGAATATTTTTCTATTGATAATAGCAGAATATCACTCGAGATAAGTATGATTCACACTCAATTCAAATTTCATTCTGAAAATTTTATAAGAAGTGTTTTGTAAGGTT
The DNA here is from genome assembly GCA_018873245.2 of Archegozetes longisetosus. Classification (NCBI taxonomy): domain Eukaryota; kingdom Metazoa; phylum Arthropoda; class Arachnida; order Sarcoptiformes; family Trhypochthoniidae; genus Archegozetes; species Archegozetes longisetosus. The sequence continues at coordinate 2,592,514 of JAEMBT020000002.1, read as the reverse complement.
TAACATAAACAGTTTGCATAACCATCATTCGAATATTCAAATTCTTGTTACGAGTATTCTGGTGTTTGCTTCACTTCAATTCAACTTCATTCCCCTTAACCCTATTGTCAGAAGTCTTCTATAATTTACAAGCAAAATTTAGGTAAACGACAAATATTTAGAAAACTTTGAAAAATCACTCAATCACTCAAGAACTGTTTGAAGTTCTCAACACGCTTTAGAATTTTACATGTCTGTTGATTTATTCTTTACTATCAAGCTCTGAGTGAGAACATAATTCAAGCCGAACTATATATACAGCTTATCCGCTCAAAAAAGTTTCAAAAAGTTTTTGGAAAAAAATCTCCTAAACAGTAAAGTCTATTTAGGGTGGAGTAAAACTTTCAGGAGCAAGTGATGAATTTTTAGAGCTTTATACTAGAAAGTTTCAGTTTGAAAAGAATTTTTGGTCCAATGAGAATTTTCGAGACAGCAGAATATAAATTTGATCATCTGTCATTACTTATAGAAGTATTTTCCAAATTTTAGAGAGCTTGAATGAGGTCTTATTTTCAAAAGTGATAGCATCAAATGTCTTATATTAATGTAGTTACAATGCGTCCCAAAATTTTTAATTCGATTTTTAAAATTAAAATTAAAACTATTTTATTTAAAGTTATGATTTTAATACGCCATAATTCCTCAAAGTATGTGGAGTGTAAATGACTGCTAGTTCAATTTGAAACACACACATGTTTACAAAATATTGTTAAGTTTGGAGCAGGATAATTTATAGGCTTGGACATCAAGCGCCACACGGAAAGTGGTATCGAATGACCACCTAATCTACAGACATCACGCCGCTTGATTCCTTTCTTTTGGAATATCTCAAGAACAGAATCTTCAGTACTGCTCCAGATACCATTGATGAGCTGAAATTGGTCATAAAGAGAGAAGTTGAGGAGATCAGAAGCAAAATTTACACAAAAATTCATTGACAGTCTTCAAAAGAAACTTTGCCATTTGGTAGCCACTGACGAGGACACTTTGAAAATTTAATTGATTAATTTGCATTATTTACTGCTTATTTTACTTTTAAAATGTTGTTGAAATCCTTTTTCATTTTAAATTTATTTAAAAAATAAATGAAGCGTCAATTTGAGACACGTTGCGTGTCCCATTTGGTTAACGACAAGTTTAAACTTAAAATATTCAGCATTACTCAGATATGAAGATTGTTGAATATTATGAGAGCTGATAAATAGCTTTACATAATTAATAATCATGAAAAGTTAAATATTTCGAAATAATTTTTATCACATAATCTAAATAGAAATAATAAAAAAGCTGTGGAGTGTCCTTCCTAAAGTAGGACATATTTTAATCTTCCTTATGATAAGTTGCGAAACTGATTGCAAGGTTAGAGATAAAGTGAATAGAATTTTAACTATAGTAATTATAAAAAATTGCAGGTATCTATCGAATGAATCAGTGTAAAATTATGCAATAATTCTATTTCCATTAATTCCCAAACACTTTAATCATATGAGAAGGTATTTAATATGATTTATTTGCTGTGAATTAAAAGTTCAATTATGTTTAACAATCAGTTCTTATCTGAGCAGAAGTATTTCATCAAGCATTTAATCTTCGAAATTATTTTATAGGAACGTTTTTATATCGATAGAATTTTTGAATAGCTAATGGTTTTTTGAATTTGAACTTTGTTCATTTCAAACATTTTTACCAAATTGTTGAAGTTTAAGTTTTTTTTCTATAACCTACTCGAATATTAATTAAATTAATAAAGAAATGGAAGAATCTTTTCCAATGACAAAAATGAACTTAAGCTCTACTAAATACATAACCGATCCCAGTGTCATGAGTATGTGAAAAAAATTCTGTTAAAGTGCTGGCACGAATTTCAACAAGTTTTGGTACTGATTCTCAAAGAAGAGAGTGATTGTACTTGAATTTCAGTTGCAATCTTTTGTTTGATGAGAGATTTGAGTTCAAATTTATTCAATTTTTCAATTGATTATATTTGCTAATAACTGTCCATTATTTTGCATGTTTGCCACTAAGACACAGTTCAAACACGAATATCACGTCTGCACTAATTGTGAGGTTAGGTTAGGTTAGGTCCTCCAAAGTCATTATTAATGATGAACCAAAAGGCTTCAGTTTTTTGCTCAACTCGAAAATATTTAGATTTTCTAAGACCTTAAGATGAAATTTTAAGAAAATTTATTTAGATTTTTTGTTAAATATAAATAAGAATTATAAAGTTTTCTTGTTATACTTGATTGTTATTCAGCTCTTTAACTCATATTCCATTCAAACTTGATTTTAAAATTTGTGCAGTTTGTGCAATTTCTTTTTATAAAGTTTAGCATGAATTATTCAATTTATGTGACTATTGTCTGAAGTAAATATTACAGATCATCGTCGTGAATATTTTGATGTTTGCTTAAATTTAATTCGACTTTATTTTTCTACTCAAATATCAGAAATTACCTGCTACTTTGCAAATCAAATTTTCAGTAAATAACAAACATTAAGAAAACTTTTCTGAATAAATCACTTATTGATTCTAAACTATTTGAAATTCTAGAACTGTTTCAGAACTTCATATGTCTATTGACTTGTCGTTTACTATTAAGTTTGAAATGAAAACAGATCAATATATCTAGAATTGAGGCCAATCTCCCTTCGCAGTTCATACCAGTATTTATCTGTTCAAAAAAATTGAGTTTCAAAAAGTGCTCTGAAAAAATCCCTGATATATGAAGGCACTAATGCTTTGAATCAAAGCAAACACAAACTTTGATTATTATAGAGATCATTTTGAAAAATAGCACAGGATTCAAGTTTTGATCAATTTTCTATTTATTTAGTTTCCTTATTCTACATCTATTTTCAAACTTTCAAACTCTAAATAGACTAATGTTTTTATAAGATTTTTACTTATGATTTACACGTTATATAATCTAAAGATATTTTCTCTAGTTGTTAGTAAAAATATTTAACACGAAAAAAATGCATTCAAATTAGCAAACAGCTGTAAGTTCATCTGAACTTTTGCTATAGTCAATTGCATTCGAATTGTCTCTAAATATCACTGAATAGCTCAAGTGCTATTCATTTACCTAAAAACTATTAATATTTATAGCATTAATTCTTAAGAGACACAAGTTTTATAGCTCCGACTTCTGCTCTAATATTGTTATAGATCACGCTCATTAATCATAGAAAACACTTAAGTGCGTGCGCGGCAGCGCTTATTCAACCTAATCTTATCATAATTTGTAATTATGAGCGTCATTTACAACAACATGGGATTCAAAAGTCAACTAAAACCATATTCTCGAGATATGACTAATTTAGAGAAAGACTTTCGGGTCGTTTTTGAACATTTCTCATATCAACAAATAATTTGATCCTTAATTCGAGACACAATCATCGTAAAGCGGTGGTCTTTCATCAGGATACGGGGGCGGAGGAGACTTATTATCATCAATAGCCAGAGAATCGATAGTCGGCTCAAAAGTTGGCAAATTTGGTGGACGATAGACGACAACCATTGTTGAGGACCTGGTACCAGAATAGTAATTACGATATATGACAAGAGTTATGACGTACAAGGATGAAAATATCATTAAAAGGACGAAATAATAGAAAACAAAAGTTGGGTATAATTGCAACAATTCGATGAATAGTATGATTGTTGTGATACAGTTCGTTACGATTATCGTTAGTAAGTGTTCGTTTATTACACCAATTATTGCGATCACATAATTAGCTGCTATTAAGATGAAAATGATGGCTATTTCAAAGCTAAATAAGTTGAAGGCAGATGTTATAGCGAATGATAGCGGTATTATAACCAATAAGTTTAGTACTATTAGTACTATCTTTAAAATTAATAGACAATATCTGCTCATCTCACACTTTTCTATCAACTATTTTTCAATTATTTTTTTTATTTGCTTTCAATTTGTTTCATTTTTTCGGTTTTCTCATGGAAGACAAGTCCCTTTGATCACAGTTTTGTTCATTACTTTCATTATCTTAAAAGCACTACATTCTTAGTTGACTTCTTAAGAAAATATATCACTTTTTTGCTAAATTTTTAATGATATGATTAATTAATTATTATTTAGTAAAATAACTGATTATTATATGATGTGTTTTGGGCTCAGAGTATGGTTGAGTCGAGTTGTGATTCTTAATTAAGTGGATCAATAGATAAGTTTGTAGTGTAATCAATTGTTGGCGCTATCATAGCATCCATTCATTGAGAAGAGTTTCTCTTTAAATGTTCATTTAATTCATAAACAAATAGCGGAAATCTTTTTTAAATGAAACTTTATAGAACATATCCGTATTCATATCCAGTTATTACAATCGCGTGATACGCTTGTAAAAACGATAAAAATAATTTTCTACTGTTTATCTTTATTATTGCATAAAATTAAATGAATTCAATACTTATATTGCCTATGATGCTCTTCAAAGTTTTGTAGTGGTTGTTACGAGAGCTGAGATCGAACGCACTCGAGACGAGAGAAAGTATAGATTTGCACTTCAAATTATTATAAATTACAAAATTTAATAAAATTTGTCAAAATTCATGTTCAGCTTCCATACTAAACGAGTATAGAAAACTACTAAAATAAAGAAAGCGACACAATGTGCTGAAAATAGGAGATTTAGAAAATTTCCCTTTTAATTGTTGTCTCTTCAAGTCCAGTTTTAGAAAAATGCATTTTATCTATTTTTGCCTTAAATGTTGCAAAATATTTAGATAATACAGCATTGCGTATAGTTATGAACCCACCAACTGCAGTGCGTGTAATTCAACTTAATAGTAAATTTGATCAGATATAAATCTCCTTATCATTTAACGTCACTTTTTAAGTCTTCAAAATAAGTTGATTACGAACTAATTAGTCAATATTCAAATTATATACAAATATAAGGCAGTCATTATTTAATTTAAAGAATATTTTTTAGCATATTTTTAGTTTGAACTAAATGTTCAAATAACCAATTTATTTATATCGAGTTTGTCTCGGGCTAATAAAAATGTTATTTTTATTAAGCTTTGAAAGCTTAAATTATTTGATTGCTTCAATATTTATTTGAACTTAAAACAATGCTTTTTAAATAAAACAATGATTGAACTTACATTTATATATAATTTGGATGTAACTTGGTTCCTAATCAATTTTTTGAGGATCCCAAAAGTAACACCAAGAGATAAGAAGATTTATAAGTCATCAAATTTATTATTGCCCTATTGCATAGACTTTTGTTAGTAATTGTTATACCATTTATATGCAATGTCTAATGTAAGCCTTTAATTTATTGTAATCTTTGTAGTGACTCATTCAAACTTCTCTAGTCTCGATCGAGTGTTGCAGTTTGAGATTCGAGAGTCACAACTCGAGAGAATAACAACCACTGAAAATTTGATTACTTATCAAATTATCAGTTTTTGGTTGATTATCAGTAAAGTTTAGTGAAATTAACAAAAAAAAAGAAAAAAGATTTCACAGTATATACATCAATTTGACAAGATTTTGTTAAGTTTTTAGGTCTAATAACACACCTGGTAAAATTAGTTTTCTTATTTGTTTTGCTTATCAAACTTTTTTGATAAGAAGAGCAAGAAAATATCCAAGTGTTTCGTTAAATTATCTTCAAAACCATTGTTATGTGAATCCACTTGAGGTACCTGATAATAATTTTATGGAATAACCAGGCAATCATCTGAAGGCTAGAATTACTTTATTAAAATAATACACTAGTATCATAGAAAGGGAGTTGGTCTATAAATATTGTAATCAGCTTCCAAACAGTCATATAGACTCCACTTCTCAAGCGATACTAAAACTAAACTTATTCAGAAGTGCGAATCAATTCTGAGATTTTCGAACCTTTAAACTTTGTTTGCCTTTGAATAGGGAAAGTTTCTTTTTGGATATTTCATAAGAGGTAGTGCTTTTATTTCTTAAATTTGGCGAAGAAATGGCTCAAACAATAACAGTGACAACAGTTGGAGTATCTACAGAACATGCGGCAGTAGCCAATGCGATCTACTTGTCGGGCAAAAATCCGATACAGGTTGTTTGTCCGACATGTCATCAACACGTAATCACTCAGGTAGAAGAAGAAACTGGAGCTTGTACGTGGATTTCGGTTGGAATTCTGTTCTTATTGTGAGCATTATTAGTTAGAACTATGTTTTGTTTTTGAAGCCCAGTTTTAATTGACTATATTTTTCTTTGCCTCTATAGCTGTCCCTGTTTTTCGTGTATACCCTTGTGTTTAAGGGATTGTAAAGACTTATATCATTATTGCCCCAACTGTAGGAGTATGTTAGGCGTTAAGAAACCAATGTAATTATGGGACTAATATTGGCTTGGAGAATTTCATTTAATCTTAACATTTGAGTGGATCAAAATTTTTGGTATTGTGGGCAGTGTTTAATAGTTGAAGAGTCCTCTGCAATAGAAAGTCATTGCATTTCCGATTGTTTCTTATGACATCTATTATACTATACAGCCAAACCTGTCTTCAGCATTGAGTTAAGTCCTTTTTATAAAGGTATAAATTTATATAAATTTTGAGACCGAAATAGCTAATGCTAAACGGAGAAAATGAATTATTAATAAATGTGAGATCCATCCACCCTTTCAGTTGCTTTGGTACTAGTCCGAAAACGAGATACTCTCCCAGATCCTTATAGTTCTAAATTTTTGAACTAATTTTACTTAAAGTTAAAGTTCGAAAAAACTAAAATCGATTTAATTAAAGTTTAAGTTTTTATTTCAGTTTTCAGTTTTAATCGAATTATTACACACTTTAAATTTATTATAAATATAATATTTATTCATAGTGAAGAGCATAAGCTAGCTTTTAGCTGAGCTGCGCTTTGAGCTGCGCTGCGCTTGAAGCTCAATTTTAGCTGTCTTCGAGCTTATAAGCTCGAGCTTCAAGCTCATGCTATGATGAAGAAGCGCAGCTCAAGTTCAAACCCAAGCTCAAGTTGTTGAGCCTCGAGCTCAGCTCATTTGAAGCCGACTTATTTAATAAAGCAAAAAAGCAGTATTCACTGTAAAATAGCAATGATTGTTGAGTTGCTTCTTGTATGTTAGAAAATTAGATATTAAATTAGATCTATCGAATTGAATGATGAGGTGCATTTCTGAATTACGAATCATTGTTTTCAAAATAAATTTCAATTTAAACTGAAATTTAGTGCAGTAACTGTTTATTTGAAGAAAGAATTAATAAAGTTTTAAGGCCTTAAAAGTAATGTTATTTCTATTCATTGGTTAAATATCTTTATATTCAAAATAAGATAATCTCAAGTAATTTTTGATAATTATTCAATATAAGAGAAAATTGTTGTTTGAAACTGTTTCCAAAATGACCTTACAATAAAGTGAAATACAATGAGAAGACTCACAATCATTGATAGGTGACACAGATGTCGAAATTTGAATTCATTGTTCAAACTTTACGATCAAAATTCATATATTTTTGCGCAAATACTTCATTATAACTTGAAATAAATACTTGTTACAAAGATTACTACTCATTATTTTAATTTTTTAACATAAGCTCAGCAGCGCAGCTCGCAGTTTGGACCAGAGCTTCTTAGTACAAGCGCAGCTCAGGCCAAATTTGACAGAAGCGCAGCTCAAAGCTCAACAATTTTGAGCTGCGCTTATACAAGCTCGAGCTTGAAGCTCAAGATTTCAGACCAATGCTCTTCACTATTTATTCATTATAAATAACATTGCTTTTGTTGTAATTTAATGCATTAGTCTCTGAGTAGTCTTTCTTCAGAACTTAGAAAATTTCAAGGATTTACATCTGTGTAGATTTTATCAGTGAGTCTTTTTTTAAAATATTTTACGATAAGCATTAGTAATGAATCAAAGATTTTATTACTAATGATTTCACTATTTAGTAAGGGAAGTTTCATATTAGTTAAGCCCTTTATGGATCTTAGTAGAAAGTAGAGGCTAATCAGAGACTAATGCATTCAATTAGATTGCAAACCAAAAACATGAAAATAGTTGTAATTTAATGTTAAATTTGAATCTAATCGATGAAATATATTCACTATAGCCCGATGCTGCAAATATTTTTGCGAAACCTTGTAATGTTGACTAGCAAAAGCAGGTTTTAAAAACTCAAATAATTTAAGTTTTTCATCTATATTTCAGTTAAATTCTTTTCAGTTTATTAAGTCATTTAGTTTTAGTTAAAGTTATAATTAAACTTGACTTAACTTTAACTAAAAAGAGATTCAAAGTTAACTTAAAGATCTAATACCTTCCTATTGCAGAAGATCATTCAATTTTCTAATTATCACCATTTTATCGGATCAAAAGCATTTGATTGGATAAAAAATCGTGTCTGTTATTTTAATAATACAAAAGTATTAAATTGCTTTCGATCCTTTCAGTTCAATTAAATCTTATAATGAGTTGTGGCCGAGAGAAAAACAAGTAATTAGAAACGTAATTCTTTATTTGTAGTTATTTGTAACAATTGAATAACCCTTTCGTGTATTCATTAATAAATAATAAATGCTTTACTTTGTTCAAGTTATAACTGATGTGTTGCCTTAATATTTGAGATAAGTTAACGAAGTATAAGTTTTGCCAACAATTATTTCATTTTCACTTAGTTTATAATAGAGCACAAATAGTAAAATAGGCTGCATTTTGTAATATTTTTAGAGATTTCATTTGATTAAAAGTACGAAATTTCACGTTATTTTGCAGTTAACATTCATTTGTAGTTAATATTCATTTGAATTAACTCACAATCAAATGACATGCCTTTCAGTTAATTCATTTATTTTGAATAAAAATTCAATTTTAAATCATATCAAGTATTTTGACCGGAAGACCTGTTCATTTCAGAGCTTTTATGCCGTTAATCAACTGACAACAATCTTAAGCTCAAGCTCGAAACCATACAAGTTTAAATATTATAAAATATATATTTTAATTTAGTTTTTAAAAAAGACTTCAATTAGAGGTCACTTTTTGAAAATTGCTCAAATAGTTTATAAAAACGTTTGAGAAAAAAGTTAACTATTTTTCAACTGGAAGGCATGTAATTAAATAACAAGCAATTAAAATGCACTAAACATAGCAATCAAAATCAGCTAGAAGACATTAAGCTCAGATTCAGGGAAGTTCTATAGACAATGAACAAAAGGAATACAATACAAATAAAATAAAATGCATTTGAAGTCAGGAAAAAACATAAAACTGAGTAAAACGAAAAACAGTCAAAAAATCAGTTAAAAACTGGCCCTATTTTTGGTTACCAACCGCATCTTCATACTTGGGCGGCGGACAGTTGTCATAATCATTGAAATATGCTGGCGGTGGGTCTTTAAAGTCAGAAACTTCTGGACCAGTGGATGAAACGAATGGTAGGACTTGTTGCTGTGTTGTATTTGGCGGATGATAGATAACAACAGCTGTGAGTGGACTAGAGTTAGAGTCTAATTGCTGTTCCGATTGTGGTCTTTGGTTGTTCTGCCGTTGTATTTTTTTAAGCATCGATGAGTAGCAAAACGATAGCACTACTATTACCAAGAAGTAGAGAGAAGCACAGCTTTGGTCTTCGTCTAATTTACCTCGGTTAAATATTGCTGACATAAATAAGACGATAAAAATGATTGATCCTATCGTTGTCACTATTGATCGGCTTTCACGGATCACTCCTATGATTGAGATGATGAAGAATGACCCTATTGAATGATATTTTCATTTTATTAATTAGCAATTCACTTTTTTAATTACTTTATCATCACTCATAAACTTTATGCTATCTTTAATCATCTTTTATTTAACAAGTTATTAATCGTTTGTCTAGATATTATGACAGCAACGCCGAACAAATAAAATTATGGGCCAAGTTTACCAGTTGATAAAATTTTTGTCAAGCACTCTATTGAAACTTTAGTCTTTTAAAATGAAATTACATTGTATTTAAATATAATTTGACTTAGTATGCAATCGAAAGGGACCCAACGTCTGCCTTTTTCTTAAGTTAATTCGGATTCTATCGTAAACCCTTTGGACAACATTCAAATGAATCTCTCTACGCCAAGTTTGATCAGATTGACTCTTTTTGCTTCCCAATCATTAGTGTATTAATCTTTAATGCATTTGAAACATTGTTGAATCATTTAAGTTTTTTGAACGTTCCATCAGCAGAGGAATCAACAGTAAACTATAATGCAAATCATATAATTGAAGAGCACAATGCAAGGGAAAGTTATCTCTTTTGTAGACTAGTGGTAATTAAAGGTCCAAAAGGACGGGTTAGTCTCACACCCATTGCTTTACTTTTGATTTTCACTCAATAGGTATTAGCATGTTCAATAAGTTCCTAGAATCAGAGAAACCACTGAATTTTTCAGATTTTTCTCAGTAAATTATTCAAATATGACCTAAATAATGATGGTTGACCTGATCCATCTGTTTCTACCACTTGTCGAAGATTTGATGCATTCCTTTTATGAATTCTCCATTACAAAAATGTTGGCAGACTTAACACAAACCTCCACCATGTCGAGGTTATTTCACACAACTCGATGCAATCTTCCAGTTGACACTTTGACATGTTCAGCTAATTGACTGAGTTGCATCTCTCATTCAGAGGATTTCGACTGTATTGGGTTTTACGGTGATGTTTTCGAATTCCGATAATCTCATCAGAAAAACCTGATTAACCAGATCAGACAATAAGCAGGAATAGTGAATATGTTAACTAAGCATCATTATGAGCAGTTTTAATCAAATGAAAAGCTTAATCTCACTTGCCGTCTTTTTTCAATGTTTTAAAATTTGTTTGATAATTAGCAGTTCAATTATCCTCATTTAGGTTATATTTGAATAATTTACTGAGAAAAGTCTGAAAAATTCAGTAGATTCTCTGATTCTAGGAACTTATTGAACATACTAATATTAAGTGTTTCGGTAGATTAGTTCAATTAAAGATTAAAACTTTTTAATAGTTATTACAAATTAACCTCATGTTTAGCAAATCAAAATAGACTAATAGTCAAGGAGTCATTAAGAGATTATTATTATCAGTTCATTCATTTTATTCGATCAATTACTAAGTCATCAAATTAATTAATCTTTTCTGTTTTATGAGCTATTTTTTATTTAAAAACGTGTTACTGTATAAATCTGTTTATTTTAGTTTTTTACCTTCTCTACGTTCAAATATTTTATATAAATGTATAATCACGTTATATGATAAATGTAACGAATAGAAGCTTTGCGCCCCTTTATTATAGTATTGAAAAAGAGGATACCTTCTCTTGCATTTTGCTCCTTAATTGTACAACTATGTCCAAATAATTTTACTTTTATTAATCCCAAACTGATGCGTGACGAGCAATTTTTAAGAGTTTGCTTAATTATTGAGTTACTATTAAACTTAATATATGAATTATTTGGTTTTAACGTAGTGAATAATCCAATAATCACCTGACAATCAAATGATCTGATGCACTTTCTAAGTCAGATAAAGTTCAAAAAAAAGTTCAAAAGCACGTTTCAGCATAACATAAAATCTTTGTTTGTGATTAATTAATAAATTGAATAAAATGATGCTAATAACTCCTGAAGCCGGCAGATTGTTGATTGTATTATTTGCCGACTCGATTTAGTGTTTGGTTAGTTTACTTTTCGTGTCTTTTTTGTATAACTTATTGATGACATGCGAGTCGAGTCGAGTCAGTAAACATGAATCATAATTATCTGTGGTGAGTGAAGTGTTCACTTTTATTCTGGAAATTTTCGTTAACATTTAAACTATAACTTTTTGCCTAAGACTATTCAATTTTTATGCTGTCCACAACTTTTTATCCCTATGCATCAGGGATTAAAGTAAAAATATTTGGCGTCAATTGTACAACGCCTTCGTGAAGTGCTTCTTGTTGAAAGCCATCATTTAATTAAGTGCTATGTTAGAAGTAATTGCTCTTTAATAATCATATAGATCACTCTTTAATCTTCAATTCTAATATATTATTTGTATATCATATTGAAAGAAATTAGTTGTTAATGAGGTCGAACTCAGTCCACAATTTTATTTGTGGGGCGTTAGTAGAGTTGGCTGTGGTTTTCTCAAGTTTTTTATATATTTTTTCAATCATGTTGATTGTTAAAGGTTAGCAAAAGCATAATTTATCATAGATTTAACAGGTTTAAGAATCACTTAAGTTAATAATAAACCAATTTTTGGGTTTATTGCTGCTTACCTCGAACTTTATGCTACATTTTCGTTAAGTTTTAGTTCAATATTTCATTAGAAAGTTTTGATTGAACAACTCATTATTACTAATCAGTCATAAAAATTAAGGGTTAGTAGAAGGACAAGTTATTACGAGTTGTTTATCACTACGTTTTAAGGACTTAACAAATTAAGATTTCGAGACCTTACGTAACTTAAACTTAAGGTTATCTTTCCTAATGAGGTTCTAATTATTTTTTAGCCGTTACTCAAAAAACATTTTAAGAGTGATTGGGAAAAATAACTCAGTTTCTAGTATTGCAATAATCGGATAAATTAATTAGTTGTTGTATAAAGAATTTGTTAGAATTAAGATTTAAGCCTCACTATCAAGATGAGAGACGCTCGTGAGAAACTCATTTAAAAATTTGATTAATAATTCAAAACTCAATTCTCTAATGACACCCTTTCCTCATGAGATACATCAGTTTCATTCATTTCAAGGTCTTAAATAACATTATTAATTTCAAAGTTATTCGGATAAAAAATTATTAAAAAGTGTTTCAATAATTGCAACTTTTTTATGACTATTTCTATCGTCGATTAAATACTAAAACACTATTATTTAGAAAGAGAAAAATAACTTCAACAAATTGTAAAACAATAGAAATTCGTAGACAATGATGTAAGTGAATAAATGGTTTGACTTTCGATAGAAACAAAAACAAATGAGAGACAAACTAAATATTATTGAAAATTATCAAATCAAATGAAAGTGACAGCAAAAATAGTGGAATGTCTGCAAAACTATGTAATCGACCCAAATAATTACAAAATTGAAACAAATTATGAAAACAAATTGAAAGAAATGCTGAACATTGTCAGAGTAAAATACACGAAATGTTCACAGACAATAAGCATAATAAAGAGTAAAATACGTAAAAATATAGAACACAATAATGAAAAATGATTATAGAAATAATTATATCCATAAATAGTTAACAAACCCATCACTAATATAACAACGGAAGTCGTGTCAACAGAGTGTCCAACAATTAAAATAAAAACCAAACCAAGTACTACTAATGAATTCAATACTATTAATGATATCTTGACGAGCCAGAAGCCAAAGGTTTGGTCGTTTGCCATAACTTAATCGGCAGTTCAGTTATCTAACTATATTTTTTATTTATTCGTCTAACACTTTTATTATTTCATTCAGAGATTAGTAGGAAATACGGTCAATTAATTGTTTACAACTTGTATGCGGCTTACAAATCATAGACTAATTGACAGTCTGCGAATGTTTATTATTCTCACTACTCAACAAAGTGTAATCAGTTTAACGATACAGTTATCAATATCAATATCAAACACATAGTAATTGATGAACAAAACATTACTTATAAGTTTAAACCTCAAATCATTATTACTTGTGAAAATTCCCAATTCTAATTATCCCTAATTTATTGTTAATTTATTTGATATGTATTGACAAACAGGTGGACCTGTAACTTTTGGGTTTGATTTGCTGCACTTTCTTTGCGCAAACGATTGCGTAATATTTACTAAAGGATATGATATTACGATTGAGTGCTAGAGATGTCGCTACTAATGATTACAATGAAAACCAGTTTGTTGTCTATCAAACTCCTAATATGTGCATTGCATAACGAGTTTTGTTTATTTAAGATTTTATCTAAAATTGTTGTGCGTTTCAAAACAATCCTCCAATCAATCCCTGGAGAAGAAAAATTTGAATTATTTACTAGATTTGAAACTGGTTTAGCTAACACTTATTGCTAATGAGTTTCCATCAATTTCGACATTAGTCGAAAAGTAGCCCTCTAGAAAACTTGAAGGTTCTAAAAGCTTATAGAAAGGTATAAGAAAAAGCTTAAACCTTTGGGACTCAAATTTAGTCACTGCGACGAACTTATTACAAGCGCTTATCTACAAGCTCTTCCTCATAATGAACATCTTTTACGTGAAATGCTTGAAAGGTCTAATCAAAAAATAGCAAAATCTGTCAAAAGAGATAAAATGAATGAGAAAAGACAATTAAAATAAATCGTAAAAGTACTTGTCAGTATATATGCCTTATGAAAGTGCCTAAACATGTAATATTGTCGGTATGGGTCACAAATTTTATTAAAACTTGGATTGATTTGAATTTATCCAAACGAATTGAACATGAGGACTAGTTTTTCTGCTCAAAAAAGCCTTATTAGACATACTTTTACAAATTTCTTAAATATGTAACATAAAACATAACTATGGCAAGTGTTATAACATTATATAAAGTCTGTCATTATATTGGCAGCTTGAAGTATATTAACTATTCATTTTTTGCTATGCAATTGGTATCTCGTTTATGCAATTTTAACCATTGTTCATATTTTTATTGGCAAAACCATTATCTTTAAGTTTTGCTGTTTTTCCCAATTTTGTGTGCGTTACCTCAACTGTTTGAACCTAATCTCTTTGGAATTATATACAGAGGTAGGCTACACATAAGATTAGAGAGACTTGGTTCAAATACCTGGGAGGGGGGGGGGGAACTTCGAAATGGCTAATTTCATATTGGCTAAACCCTGTTTTCTGTCTCTATTTGCAGATTTTGCCCTTTTTTAATCTGAATAAATATACTAAGTTTAATAGATTAGAGTAATAGTTCAGTAAGTTTAGCTGGTAATCGTATTGTATACTATTATACTGCTTCTGCTACTAATTATAATATAGCGCATAAAAGAGCACATAGAATAGTAAAAGCAATTCTGGTTTCATTGTTTTAAAGTTAGAATTAATCTCATTTAATTAAAATTACAAATATAATAACGAGCTAACTGCTTTATCTGAGGAAACTTGAAGAAACTGGCAGTATTGAACACCACTTTAAATTGAAGGCTATTTAGATTATTAACAGTTTATAAACTGACTCAACTATTCATGTTTACCAAACTTTTAGCTTAACTTCAGTGCGATTCGATATGAATGAAAATTAGTTAAAAGTTCAGTAATTAGCTGAAATCAAAACTTATGTGTATATATGTCTTAACATATAGGTTTTGATGCTCAAATGTAAGGCTTAAAATAAAAAATCGTATACTAGTCGTAAGAGAATGCTTTGGTATTTGTGAAATTTCATTTAGATCTCTCTTTGAAAAGAAAAGTGGATTTAAAAACGCTGAACACGTTGTTAGCTTAAATTTTCAATATTACTAATTTAAAAGATTTTTTCTAGGTTATTCCTAAATTTGAAAAATGGGATAATCATTCAGGCAATCAGTTACTAGGGGATTCAAAATAGGGATTAGCCATTCTGAAATTAGCCATTATGAAATTAGCCATTTCGAAGTCTAGCCACCTGGGGTAATGCAGTCCAAATCAAAAATTTCAATTTTTTAAATTCACAATAACAATGTGTTAAGAGTAATGTTACAAAAGCTCATGTATTCATTTAAATGGTCTATCAGATCACTATTAGCATTCAAAGTTCAAACTTATTGCGTTGAGATATTGAAGAACGAAAATATTTTATTACTTTTGTAGGTTTTCATTTGACGTGGTTAAGATATTTTTAAAGCAAACCTATCATTTTGTTCGTCTTTTAGTAACCAATTTGCGCACTAAATAATGGCATAATCGGACGAAAGGCAAAAATTAACGTTATCCCCTGACAAATACTTAGATGAGACTTATAAATTTTCTTATAATCTAACGTCACTTTTTAAGTCTTCAAAATAAGTTGATTACGAACTAATTAGTCAATGCTCGAATTATATATAAATATAAGGCAGTCATTATTTAATTTAAAGAATAGTTTTAGCATATTTTAGGTTCAACTAAATGTTCAAGTAATCAAATAACCAATTTATTTACACCGAGTTTGTCTCAGGTTAATAAAAATGTTATTCAAAGCTTTTCCGACTTTTAAACTTTTGTTTGCTTTTGAATAGAGTCTTTTTGAATATTCCATAAGAGGTGGTACTCTTATTTCTTAAATTTGGCGAAGAAGTAGCGCAAATAATAACAGTGACAATAGTCGAAGTATCTGCAGAACGTACGGCAGTAGCTAATGCGATCAACTTGTCGGATAAAAATCTTTTATGGTATGAATTTAATGTCATAAAGGGTGGTCAATTTCTTTCTGTAAAGAAATAAAAGTGTAACTCCTACCTCAAAAGTTTAAAAAGTCATTAGAGATTGAGATTTTACCTCTGATATCATTTGAACGTAACAACATGTGTATTAGATTTTATAAAACAAAAAAATGAGATCAAATGAAATTTCAGAATATACCTGTAAAAAGTTATTAATAATTTAAAAATTAGATTCAATTTACGTATTGCCAGAGAAGGAAGACATTTTGTTAATTTTATCTAATTTTAACTAGCGATAATGATCTTTTATTCAAAATCCTAATGTGCAATCAGTTTACTAGAGTAATTTATAAAGAACAAGTTAAGCCTTTTTTGCTTTTTGAAGAAAGGGTAAAACACATACTTATTTCTAAAAGAAATTGACCACTCTTTATCATGCTCGAAAAGGAATGTAAAAGAGTTGACCGCCAGACACTTAGAAATTATGATCATAAAAAATGGTCTCCTATAGCTCATTGTTATTGATTCCTAAGATGATTCCTAGGTTGATGCTATGTATTCTTGCGTACAAAATATGGGCTTTTGTTGTGTCAAATTTCAGATTGAATGACAATATCATTAATAAAGAAAAAGTTGCAATCATTTCGTAAGTATCTGGAGGTCAGCCTTTATTATATGCTTTTTCGAACATCGTATGACATGAAATTTATACCATAAAAGTATCTTTGAAATCGGTCATTACATAGTTCCGAACCTTTCTTGTTAGTAGAGAAGCAGAGGCCCCTTAGAAACTAAAGCATTGAATTTGATTGTAAAGCAAAACATATGAAAAAATTGACGACTAAATGTTGAACTTTAATCTAATCGATGGAATATATTTACTAAGATCCGTTACTGGAAATGTTTTTGCGAAACCTTGTAATGTTGACTAGCAAAAGTAGGTTTTAAAAACTCAAATAATTTAAGTTAAAGGTTTTTGCAGTTCATTTTATTGTTTAATATTAGTTAAAGTTATAATTAAACTTAACTTTAACCAAAAAGAGATTTAGAGTTAACTCAAATGTTATGTTAGAGTTAACTTTAAAAGATCAAATACCCTCCTACTGCAGAAGACCATTCAATTATCCATTTATTGCAATTTATCACCGTTTTATCAGATCAAAAGTGTTCGATTGGATAAAAACAAAGTCGTGTCTGCTATTTTAATAACATAAAAGTATTAAATTGCTTTCGATCCTTTTCAGTTCAATAAAATCTTATGAGTTTTTGTCAAAGATTAAAACAAGTTTTTCGAAATGCGATCCTTTTATTCGAAGTTATTCGTAACAATTGATTACCTCTCATATATTCATTAGCAAATAATAACAATAAATGACTTACTTTGTTCATATTTTAAGTCCATAATTGCCTTAATATTTGAGATAAGTTAATGAAGTCTAATAAGTTTTGCTAACAATTAAAGCAACAGTTATTTGATTCTCACCTAGTTTATAACAGAGCGCACATAGTAAAATAATTTCAATTTATATTTTCAGAGATTTCATTTGCCTAAAAGTATGAAATTTCACATCTTTTGCAGTTAATAATCATTTGAATTAACTCACAATCAAATGACATGCCTTTCAGTTAATGAAACATTAACTTCATTTATTTTGAATAAAAAATTGAATTTTAAATCATATTAGGTTTGTTTAACCTAAAGACTGTTCATTTCAGAGCCTTTTTAGCGTTAATTAATTGACAATAATCTTAAGCTCAAGTTCGAAACCATACAAGTTTAAATATTGTAAAATATATATATTTTTAACTTAATTTAGTTTAAAAAGACTCAAATTACAGATTACTTTTTGAAAACTGCTCAAATAGTTTATAAAAGTATTTGAGAAAAAAGTTAACTATTTTCAACTGGAAGGCATGTAATTAAACAACAAATAACTAAAAACACTTTACATAACAATCAAAATCACTTAAAAGACATTAAGTTTAGATTCAAAGAATTTTTATAAATAATAGACAAAAAAATACAATACGAATAAAGACAAAATGCATTTGAAGTCAAGTAAAAGCATAAAACTGAGTGAAACATAAAAACAATCGTGTATACAGAAAAAGAACTAAAATATCAGTTAAGAACTGGTCCTATTTTTGGTTATCGACCACTTCTTCATACTTGGGTGGCGGTGGAAAGTTGTCATTATCATTGAAATATGCCGGCGGTGGGTCTTTAAAATCTGAAACCTCTGGACCAGTGGATGGAACGAATGGTAGGACTTGTTGCGGCGTTGTATTGGGTGGATGATAGATAACAACAGCTGTAAATGGACTAGAGTTAGAGTCTAATTGCTGTTCCGATTGTGGTCTTCGGTTATTGTTCTGCAGTTGTCGTTCTTTAAGCATCGCTGAGTAGGCATACGATAGCACTACTATTGCCAGGAGGTAGAGCAGAGAGAAAGTTGAGTTTCCTTTTTGTTCACTTCGGCTAAATACTCCCAACAATAAGATGGTTAGAGTTATTGATCCCGTCATCATCACTGTTGGTCGGCTTTCACGGATCACTCCTATGATTGAGACCACGAAGTTTGACCCTATTGAATCATATTTTCACTTTATTAATTAGCAATTCACTTTTTTAATTACCTTTTCATCATTCATAAACCTTATGCTATCTTTAGTGGGAAAACTTCGAAATGGCTAATTTCAGAATGGATAATTTCTAAATGGCTAATTTCATATTGGCTAAACCCTGTTTCTCTATTTGCAGATTTTGCCCTTTTAATCTGAATAAATATACTAAGTTTAATAGATTAGAGTAGTTCAGTAAGTTTAGCTGGTAATCGTATTGTATACTATTATACTGCTACTGCTATAATTATAATATTAAAAGAGCACATAGAATAGTAAAAGCAATTATAATTTCATTGTTTTAAAGTTAAAATTAATCTCATTTAATTAAAATTACAAATATAATAACGAGCTAACTGCTTTATCTGAGGAAACTTGAAGAAACTGGCAGTATTGAACACCACTTTAAATTGAAGGCTATTTAGATTATTAACAGTTTATAAACTGACTCAACTATTCATGTTTACCAAACTTCTTAACTTCAGTGCGATTCGATAGGAATGAAAATTAGTTAAAAGTTCAGTAATTAGCTGAAATCAAAACTTATGTTATATGTCTTAACATATAGGTTTTGATGCTCAAATGTAAGGCTTAAAATAAAAATCGTATATTAGTCGTAAGAGAATGCTTTGGTATTTGTGAAATTTCATTTAGATCTCTCTTTGAAAAGCGCTGAACACGTTGTTAGCTTAAATTTTCAATATTACTAATTCAAAAGATTTTTTCTAGGTTATTCCTAAATTTGAAAAATGGGATAATCATTCAGGCAATCAGTTACTAATTCAAAATATTAATGAAATTAGCCATTTCTTCTTTAGTCATCTTTTATTTAACAAATTATTAATCAGTTGTCTGAATATTATGACACTAACGTTGAACAAATAAAATTCTGAACTGAGTTTACAATTGATAAAGTTTTATCAAACGCCCTATTGAAGCTAATTCCTTAAAATGAATTACATTGTATTTAAATATAATTTGACTTCATGTGTAATCGAAAAGAGTCCAGAGTCTGCCTCTTTTCTTAAGTTGGTTCGAATCCTATCGCAAACCCTTTGGATAATATTCAAATCAATCTCCTTAAGTAAAGTTTGATCCGATTGACATTTTTTTGTTTCCCAATCATTAGTGTATTAATGTTTAGTATATGTGAAACATATTGTTGGGTACATTTGATATTTTTGCACCTGTCCGCTGCGAAACTATGTTTGTAGCCAAATTTTGTCTTGTTTTCGGTCACTACTCTTGCAGGTCTACTACTTACCACTTTACTTTTGGGTACATTTTCATCAACGAAGAAATCAACAGTGAGCTACTTCGGTTTGTCTAAATGCAAACTATAATGTAAATTATATAATTGTACAACGCCTTCATCAAATGCTTCTTGTTTCAAAGTTATCATTTAATTAAGTATTTATGTTCAGAGTAATTGCTCTTCAATAATCATATAGACGACTCCTTAATCTTTCATTCTAATATACTATTTGCGTGTAATATAGAAAAAAAATTAGTTTTTTTAATGAAGTGAACCTCGGTCCACAATTTTATTTGTGAGGCGTTAGTAAAGTTGGCTGTAGTTTTCTCAAGTTTTATACATATTTTTTCAATCGCTTTGATTATCAAAAGTTAGCAAAAGCACAAGTTATCATAGTATTGAGGATCGTTTAAATTATTGATAAATCTATTTTTGGGCTTGTTACTGCTTACCTCAAACCTTATGCTACATTTTCGTTAGGTTTTAGTTCAATATTTCATTAAAAGTTTTGGTTAAACTACTCATTATTACTAATTAGTAATAAAAATTAAAAGTTGGCAAAAGAATAAGTTATCATGAGTTGTTTTTCACTATTTTTTAAGGACTTACTCAGAAAATGAAAACTTTGAGGCTTTACGTAACTTAAACCTAAGGCTATCTTTCTTAACAAGGTTCCAATTATCTTTTAATCGTTACTCATAAAACTTTTGAAGCCATTGAGAGAAAAATAATTCAGTTCCTAGTATCGGAATAGTGAGTTAGATCAATTTGTTTAAATTGTAAGTGTTGTGCCTCGCTATCGGAATCAAACATTTAGTCGTGAGAAACTGGTTTTCAAATTTGATTAATAATTCAATACGAAATTTATTCGCTTCTCTAATGACACCCTTTTCGCATGCGATACATCAGTTTAAAAATTCATTTCAAGGTCTTTATTAACAAAATATTAATTTCAAAGTTATTCGGATAAAAAATTATTAAAAAGTGTTTCAATAATTTCAACTTTTTTATGACTATTTCTATCGTCGATTAAATACTAAAACACTATTATTTAGAAAGAGAAAAATAACTTCAACAAATTGTAAAGCAATAGAAAATCGTAGACAATGTAAATGAATAAATGGTTTGACTTTCGATAGAAACAAAAATAAATGAGAGACAAACTAAATATTATTGAAAACTATCAAATCAAATGAAAGTGACAGCAAAAATAGTGGAATGTCTGCAAAACTATGTAATCGACCCAAATAATTACAAAGTACAAACAAATTATGAAAGAAATGGAAGGAAATCCTCAAATGTTCGCAGAAAACAAATGTAATAAAGAGTAATACGTAAAAACATAGAACATAATAATGGAAGTGATTATAGCAATAATTATAGAAATAAATAAATAATTAACAAACCAATGGCTAACATGACAATGACGAAGGGGGAGCCAAACACGCTTCCAATGATTAGTAGAAGAAAAGATAAACCAATTATTATTAATGAATTCAATACTATTAGTGATATTTTGACGAGCTTAAAGCTAAAGGTTTGATCGTTTGCCATAATTACATTCACATTAAGTTATTTTACTAATTTTAAATTTTTTCCTTTATCTCGCTAACTATTTGATCCAGAGATCAATAAGACACAGACAGTCAATTAATTGTTGACAACTAATAAGCGGTTTACAAACCATAGACTAATTGACAGTCTGCAAATGTTTCTTATTCTCACTACTCAATAAAGTGTAATCAGTTTAACGATACAGTTATTCATTTTCAATATCAAACACATAGTAATTGATGAACAAAATATTTCTCATAAGTTTAAACTTCAAATCATTATTACTTATGAAAATTCTAATTATCCCCAGTTTACTGCTAATTTATTTGATATGTATTGATAAACAGGTGGACCTGTAACTTTTGGGTTTGATTTGTTTCACTTTCTGTGCGCAAACGATTGCGTAATATTTACTAAAGGATATGATATTACGATTGAGTGCTAGAGATGTCGCTACTAATGATTACGATGAAAACCAGTTTGTTGTCTATTAAACTCCTAATATATGTATTACATAACGAGTTTCGTTTATTTAAGATTTTATCTAAAATTGTTGTGCGTTTCAAAACAATCCTCCAATCAATCCATGAGAAGAAAAATTTGAATTATTTATTAGATTTGAAACTGGTTTAGCTAACACTTATTGCTAATGAGTTTCCATCAATTTCGACATTAGTCGAAAAGTAGCCCTTTAGGAAACTTTGAAAGCTCTAAAAGCTTAAACCTTTGGAACAAAAAATGCCACTGCAATGAACTTATTACAAACGAATATCTATAAAATCTTAATCATAATTAACACTTTTACGTGAGATGTTTGAAAAATCTAATGAAAGGACAGTAAAATCTGTCAAAAGAGATAAAATGAACGAGAAAAAGTAATTGATATAAATCGTAAAATTTAAACATAGATCATTGATTGTAACTAAACTATAAATTAAAATGAATTTTGTTAAGATTTCTGTTTTGAGTAGAACTTTTGATTTCCTTCACAAGAATAAATTTTATGCAGAGTATAAACAGCTTGTGCTTCTCATTAAACTTATAGCAGGTAAAAAAATTCAATTTTTTGGGGTAATATTTAACCAATGAGTCATTAGTTTGAAAAATATTTTGTGATAAGTAATTCTCTGAGTCAATGTATTGACAAAATACCTAATTATAGTCCCTTTAAAGTTTAAAGTGGCAGATTTTTACGACTGGCCTCAATTTAAATACAAGACTGTCATATATGGATTAATTTGTTCAGAAGAAAAGAAATATGAATGTAAATATAATTACTGCGATAGTTTGTTAAACATAAATGTGGTTTGAGTAATCATAAATTAATGAACTCGAAAGTAAAAAACTCAAGTCAAGTCACATTTTGATGGATATCGTCAAAGATTCAAATGCTTTGTATAAAAACTTATTCATGCATTCATTCTGGAGAAGAACCGTTTGTTTGTAGCCATAAGGAATGTAATAAAAGGTCTAGGAATAAGTTGTCTCTAAATCAACAAATGAAAAGTCGTTTAGGTATCAAATAATAATGGGATTACAATGAATGCCATTAAAGTTTTGTTGCTTTGAATGATATGACAGAATATATCCGGTAAAGACTTACAAAAAGCTATTCGTATGAAATTTTAATGAATGTGATAGAATGATTTTCACTTCAAGTCATTTGAGTGATCATTTGAGATGCAATTATAATGAAGTTAAAGTTGAGAAAAGTTTATGAATCATCATAGATAAAAAATGATCTTTCTAAGGATCGACTTTCAAATTCCTTGTACTGCTGTAAAAAATAAAAATGATTTTAGTTCAAGTTCAGAATACCGGTTAATTACCAATGTCTCAAACTAAAAAGTCAATAAAAACGCTTAATAATCAAGATATTTTGTATAATTTGATGATAAAAATAGTTCTCATAAGACATTCTCAATTATTTAAAGATAAAAATCTTACGATAGATGAACATTCGCTTCTCTTCGCCATTGGTTTGTACAGACCGTTTAAAATTGAAAAATAATTAAGTCATTTCTGAATTCTCAAAACTTCATAAAAAATTCAATAAGTCTGAAATAATTCCAAGAATAAAATGTAAGATAAATTTTAAGAATTAATTTTATTTCTAGTAAGTATAGTTAATAAAATTTGATCATAAGTTTGATATGTTGTTAAGCTGTCAAAGCCTTTCAAATCCAAAGATATATACAAATCTGTGATCACTCGTTCATCGCGTTATTTAAACAGTAGATTTATTTTATGCTAAACAATGAGATCTTGAAAACTTGCGAAATGACGCAAACATTTGTGAATGAAGTGTGTCATAAAATTTGAAATTTAATTGACATTAGAGGTCATTCTTGGAAAGAATTTTTCCCATATATATACGAATCGGAAATTATGGTTATAGCATTGAACATAAGTTGTTTCAGAGTAATAAAAGTTTACATTCCTTAGTATTTTTATTTGAGATCAAAAATGAAATTAGTTTTTGCTCTGTTTCTGTTGGGTTTAGTTCGAGCTCAAAATGTTATACGGGCCATCAGTGCTAGCGAAGCGACTAGTTCTCAACCAAAAGATACAAATAGTGGTTTACTAGTCTTTCCACTGGCGAATGGTAATCCTATCCAGCGATTAGGTAATAATTATTGAAATAAATTTTTCTGCCATCAGAAACATTAAAACTTTTATGAATATTTAGTCGAACGACTTGGAGGACGAGCTCAAGAGGATTCAACTTTACTCAAACGTAAATCGAACCAAATGATAAGTAGAGCTCAGAAAATTTTAGGAGAAGTTAGAAATATATCAGTTATTATTGAAAAGAGGGCTAAAAATGATATACGAAGGATTAGAGCTAGGATAAGTAAACTTTTAGAACAGAGAGAAAAGATTGAGTTAGAAATCAATGAATTGAGTCAATCGATAGGCATAAGAAGTGATGAGTTTAAGAATGAAATACAGAAACAAAAGGATAGAATTGAGAATCACTTTAAGAGTATAAGTAATAATGAGACAGAAATTAGACATGAATTTGAAAATGAGATCAAAAGATTGGGACATGTTTTGCATGAATTTGATTCTCCTGGAAGTCTTGACAAGAGCTCTACTATTGAGTCGACTACTAGTAAAAGTATGACTGCTTCTCATAATTCGAGTGCAAGTCCGGAGAGCAAAAATCAGACCATGATTGTACCACAAGTCCGTGGTTTAGGAGATGGTTACGGAAGACATCTCTAGTTAATATGAGATAAAATTATAAGATTTAGTTTTTTTTAGATTTTGTGATTCTTTTGAGTTGAGCTTAAAGCAAGTAATTTGTAAAACTAATAAGAGGTAGAAACGTTCTATACGTCCTAAATAAATCAATTGATGTTTCAAATTTTTTATATTTATTAAGTTGACTCTTCAGGAAGATTTTTGTCAAAATATCCTATATCTTTTGATAATTATTGTTGAATAATATTTCTTGTTATCATTTACTGGTTTAACTTGTACTCAGTTTTAGTCCTGTTATTAGATGGTTATTGTGCTATAATTATATCAGATTAATAAAATGAATGAAATTATAAACAAATACAAAATTTTGAATCAATTAAGTAACTTTCTAATAGAAAATATTTAACTGTTGTATATTTTGCAAGATAGTTTCTGCAATATAAACTTATGACTGTTACAAATGATGACAGGATCTTTGATTCAGGCCTTAATCATGGAATTCTGAGTTTGGGGAATAGAAGTGAAGTGCTGGTAAAAGACTTGACTATAGTTAAAGGCTTATGCTATGAACAAATTGTTCATTTTAAGCAGTGTTCTATAAGGCTCGAGCCTGAGCCTGACCTTATAAAAGAGAATACAAAGCTTTTAAAAAGAAATAATTTACTGAGAGAACATATTTAAGCTATAATCTACTCATTTAAGCTAAACATTTACTCGGGTTTGAAGTACTTTAACGTAGATTCAGAATACTTTAATGCTTGAATGGAATCTTTTGAGAGCCTATTACATATCTTAGTGATCACATCACCAGATAATTATAGATGCAATTTAACTACAAAATAGATTTGAATTTGTTTTAACTTTCAAATATTCAAATTCACTGCTATAGAAGTATTTACATGTTATCTTTCGTCTTGTTTACTAATATTACAATCTGCAAACTTATCCAGGCTCTCAGGCTTGGCAAGCAGAGCCTGAGCCTGAGCCTGTACAGAACATTGGTTTTAAGGATAGTTGGTATTATATAATTGCTCGCACTATTTGTGAACCAGTTTATTGTTTGTATAATAATTTCATTTATGATGTTATTAGTTAATAGAAGTGATTATCTAACATATAAACCAGGGTTAAATAAATATTGATGGCGTAAACATATTATTGATATTTGTTATGATTCTTATCATTTACTTGTTTTGATAATTAGTATTGATGTTTATGTCCCAGACGAGAACAGTTATAGATAAATCGGAGCAGACAAGAGTGGGTATAGATTTATAATCAAAACATCTGATTCCTAGTTGTCCGCAATAATTATTGCCCCAATTGAAGACACTCACTTTCTGTCAGAGCTATTGAGTGATACGAACCACACGAAGTCTGTACGATTTTCTCAGAACCAAAACCTTTAATAAGAGTGGATCACAAAGTGTTCTCACGAGAGAAGTTCGGAACTATGTAATAACCGATTTCAAAAATATTTTTATGTTATAAATAACATGTCATATGATGTTCGAAAAGGCATATAAAATAGGCTGACCGCTGGACATTTAAGCATTGAAGAAGTGATTTCCTATGGCTTATTGCTATTGGTTCCTATGTATTTTGCCTATCAAATAATAGCCAAACACTTTCAACTTATAGAATAAATAAAATCGTTTCTAGCCTTTTATTTCAGCTAAAAATTGGAGAGATTTTCCCTTTTGCATTGTAGTCCTCAAATTCTCTAAGTTTTTCCTATTCTTGAAGGCTAGTAAAATGTTACTTAATAACAAAATTTTTTAAACAATGTTTACTTCTCAAACAAGGCTTGCGTTGGAAAGTACAGCATTTTATTACTTTATTGATATAGGAAAGCTTACATGGAGTTCTTTCCCTTTTTATTGAAAGAGTTAACAATTTTCACTTTGAGTCTTATCCTTGTATACAATCCATTATACACAGCAAAAAGTTTGTCGAAACACGAAAATGGTTAAGTTAATTCTCATTTGTATAACAGCTTTTATTCTAATAGTAAAATCTCAAAAAATTTTAGATAATCTCGAGCTGACTGATAAGAATAATAAGCTAGCCCTCAATCCATTAAGTATTTTGTTTGTTGAGTCTGCAATTTAAAAATGAACCCAACTGTACATCAAAAATTTTTTACTCATACTTTTAAAGAAAAGCTTTATGAGGAAATTTCAATTTTTATCAAAACATAAATCTAAGATAGTAATGAATAACAACAAAAATGGGTTCACAACAGTTGAACGTACATTTATTGTTACAAAATGTTTTGAATTAGGATCTTATGAAGAAGTTTAGATAGCTTTCGAAGAACTTGAGAAAAAACTTCCAACCAAGACCTCTATTTGGAATATAAGAGAAAAGTTTATTAATTCGTGATTCAAAAAGTTAGGCTCTGTTTAGAGAATAACGACGGACACTTTCAGCATTTGCTATGAATTCGAATAACATATACTTTTCAAGTACTTATTGTAATTTTGTTTGTGATTTGATATAAGCACAGTCTTGGGATTTTATTTTGAGACACCCTTTAATATAACTTATATGAGCGGCGAAAAAATATGATGAATAATATATAGAATTCTAATTATGATTTATTAATAGTGAAATATTTTGTGGTACCAGGTAAAACATCGCATGAATAAATATCACACGACAAAATATCGCACGAGAATATTGCATATAATAACCTTTACATGTGATATTTTGTTTCGGAAGTAATATTTGATGAATTTTTTAATATTATAATTGATTTTAAACTTTTGAAATTATTATCTCAGGCTTTAATTAGTTTTTAAATACCGATAATTAAAGAGCAGGATCTTAAAAATTTAATCTACCAATAAGTATCTTATTGATAGTATTGTTCTTAAATTTAAGATTAACGGTTATTTCAACCACCAACTCATTAGTAGTAAAATTATTGTAAAAAATGGCGTCCTCAATAATTTTTTATCTTGTTCAGTTGTTTTCCGTTTTCTTATCCTTTTATTCGGTTCAATAGTGTTGTGAATTAGAAAATTTACCTATTTTCTGAGCGTTTCATGACCACAACCAACCTCTCTAGCTATTGCACACTAACTTTTCTTTTGTGCTAATCTCCAGACAATTCGAGCTCTTTGATTGAGTGTTAAAGTCATGTTTTAATTTATAAATAACATGTGCTTTAATGTGCTGTATTTGTTATAAATCAGAGATTATCATAAGTTGAGGGTTGGACATGAATCGGTCAGTAAGGTGCATATTACGCGACTAAGGATTTTATGAAAGATAGGATACGGTGTCTCAAAATAAAATCTCAAGACTGTGCATTCTTTATTAATGCCTTTTTATTTAAGTATAAAGTGGTAAACCTATTTTTGATAAGAATCGAAACAGAAAAGCTTTATCTCTAATGCCTATTTTCAGCTCTAAATTGTTGACCCGGTAAAAGTGAAAATAACTTCTTGTCTTCATTAAGTGCAACTTCATCATTGCTTATGCTATAGAATGGTGCGAATGGTATTACAGAAAGAGGACTGAGAAGTCTATTGATTATTGATGAGAATGGTAAATAATTAACTATTTTCACGATTTTTGTATTAAAATAATTTTGTTATATTTTCTTTTGAAGCAAAACTCGAGTCACTCAATAGTGATATAAAAAAGTTTTGAAGTCAATAGCATTAATAAGACTAAAGTTACTATGCGTTTGGCGAATCGTATTTTAACCTCTAACGAGTATAAATTGCTAGAAAGTTATGAAAATAATGCAGTCGACTTCAAAACTAATTCCGTAAACATTATTCAAGAAATCAATGAGTAGACTAAGAAACATACAAATGGAGAGGAAGTGGAAATTGCCATTCAATACTCTTGCTACGGTCGAGGACAATTTCTTTAAAAATGAAAACGATGAGTCTTCAAAAGTTCAAATGATGAAAATTAGTCAAATTTTCAAGAAAATATCATCTCCCGAATTGAATTCTTTGATAATAGTTACCATTTATTGGTAATAGCAATATGTCAGTGATTACTGTAGGCAAAGATTCAGTAGCTAGATGGAAGAACAGCATAAGTTGTCACTTTAAAATCAGTAATTTATGCCGTTCTTCCAGCAAACTATAAGTTAAGAGTTAAGTCATAGCTAGATCTTAATATGCTAAATATTTTATTTCCTGTCAGATATTGACTGATAAGAGACTTGGGTAACATGACTGAAAACTAACTCTTGATATACTTAATAAGGGATTGTTGCAGATAAACAGCAATAGATTCGAAAGAAAATATACCGTTTGATATCTAAATTTGGTTTAGAAACTGATAATTAGTTTGGGTTTATTCAGTTACAACCAGAAAATAATTAAACCTAAGTTATCACGGAGAGGCCCGTACGAAATACGAGGTCTAAAACCTCTCCTAAACTCATCGTTTTGCTCACATTAATTTTTCTAATCAAAAAAGCATATTTCAAAGTTGAAAATTCATAGTTATATAGTGTATAATAAGTTTTGCTGAATGACACAAAAATCATAACGTCCTGATAACTTTTTCATCGATGATTCCACATTTTCAACGATGCTTAATATTTCTCTAAATGGTTTTACCTGACAATAACTGGCATATGAAACAAAACAGGTTTTCTTAAAGCCTTGATTTCACATTCTGAAATTATTAGTAATTTTTTCACGCAACTAGGAATAGAAAATTTGCTGTATTCAGACAAATTATAAATATTCACATAAAAGCTATAAACCTATTGGGTAAAACTATTAAAGATTATAGTAGGCGTATTTGTGTTGAAAGCACAGGCTATTAACTTAATGATTTTCCTCACAATATATTTATTATTAGTAAAGACGCTCGATTCGGGAACATCCTATATTTGTCGATGCATAAAATCATCGGGAATAGATGTCAGGATGCCCAGTGAGTTTATAATTGTCGAAATACTTTTTATCGATGATTATGGACTCGTTGGGCGTTCTCACGTCTATTCCCGATGATTTTATGCATCGACAAATATAGGATGTTCCCGAATCGAGCGTCTTTAATTATTAGATATTTTATATGTTAGTAGATTGCTTTCAAGATTTTTAATTTACAGATTATATAGATAATTTATTTGGGATTCCTTTCCGAAATTTTCTTTACGACTGTCTTCATTGTTTGTTTAGTCAAGGCCTTTAGCGAAAATTCACTCTAAGTTAAAGCTTATCCTACTGATAAGTTCATATAAGCGTTTTTGTGGTTATTAATATTCATGTATGAAAAAATTTGAAGTTATCTCGAATATTAGTAAGTTGCTTTCAAAATTTTTAATTTACAGATTTTGAAGGTAATTTATTCTGAACTCATTTCCTAAATCTTCCTTGCGGCTGTTTTACTGTTTCTTCCCGACCTCACTGTTTTTATATCTTATAAGAGTACCTACAGGGTTGGGCGTAAGTCTTGAAGGATTTAAAAATGCTGCCTCTATTAAGTGTTATGTTACATAATTAAAATTTTTATGTTTATAAACACATACAACATTCTGATTTTTTTTACTATTATAATTCGACTACTTCATATTACACCGTAATGGCTGCCTTAACAATAGAACAGCGTACATTTTTAGTACTCAATTATCATAAAAATGATAAAAGTGTGGTATTAATTCGAAGAGCGTTTCGAAGTAATTTTAATACAAGAGAAACGCCTTCTCAAAACACAATTCAAAGGTAATATATAAGTCATTTATTTATGTCTGTGATTTACTAAAATTTTAATTTTATTATATCTTTGGTTTAATAGGGTTTTATCAACAATAATTAGGCTCTATGATAAATTCTTGAGAGCTGGTTCAGTCTATGATGATAATGTCTCAAGAACTGGAAGACCTGCCACTACAGTGACCGAGCAAAAAATTTAAGAAACACGTGAATTTTTTTATAAAAAATCCACATTTATCAACTACTCAAGCGTCACAATAATCAAATATTGATAGACGTTCACTGGGACGTATTTTACATGATCGTCTTAACATGTATTCATATAAAATAACATTTATTCATCACGTTACTGAAGACCAAACAAAAAAGAGATTTGATTTTGCAAATATTATCATAGAAGTGAAAAGAAAGAAAGAAAGAGATGATAATAGATAGAGTATGGTTCTCTGATGAGGCACATTTCGAACTAGGGGATGTAGTTAATAAACAAAATTATAGAATATGGGGCACAGAAAATCCACATGTAACAATTGAAAAAGAATTACACCCTAAGAGAGTTACTGTTTGGTGAGCTCTTTCATCAGAAGGAATTTATGGCCCTGAATTTATTAATTCAACTGTAACAAGTCCTGTTTATAAATCAATACTTGACAACAGTTTTATACCATTTTGTCAAGGTATGAATAAATTGTCAGATTTTTGGTTTGCTCAAGACGGTACACGTCCCCATCGAACGCCTGAAGTATTTGAATTGCTATATAAGCACTTTAGTTCAAGGGTTATAGGTTTGGATCACAGTAAATTTGCTAACGGAGGTGTTGATTGGCCACCATATTCCCCAGACCTTAACCCATGTGATTTTTCTATGGGGACATATTAAAGACCGCATATATCAAACTCTTATTTCCACCATAGAAGAGCTTTAAAAACGCATTCAAGATGAAATTATAAACATTTCAAAAGAAACATTAAAATCAGTAATCAACAGCTTTTATAAACGGCTTCAGTACGTGATTGTATCGAATGGTACTCAATTTGAAAATCTCATAAATTAAATCGGAAATACTGTACTTTATAATAAAATCAAAGTTTTGTTTCTATAATCAATAGTTAAAATTTTATTAAATTTTTAAATCTTTCAAGACTTTTGCCCAACCCTGTATTAATATTAATTGGCTACATCAACGTATTGATTAAATACAACTTTCATAATATTGTCAGAAATCATGTCATATGATGCATTTGCGTCTGTGCTTGACGTATTTTCCATTTGAATTCTTTATATTTGGATGCATTTCAATAATTTTTAGGCCTAACCCAAAGTATAAAAGCGTAATTTACACTACATTTAATTTAAAGTTTCACAGTATTTCTGTTGCGCGCAGCGAATAGTGAAATGGATTCCCCAAAAGTAAGTAAAATAGATTTTTATTTCTAACACTATAAATAGACGAGCTAAGTTATCAATATTTTCATGGTATTTTCAGCACAATAAAGTATCGAATATGGCATATCTTCGGTGTATCAAAATTCTGTGCCATAATTCGAGTAAGGAAAATATTGTCCTTAGCTTATCAAACTTTTATGTTTAGTTACTTTTACCGAAGTGGCATAACCACATTACGGCTTTAATTTTCTTGGATATTTGTCTTAGTTTTAAGTAACATATTTTGATAAGTTTGCTTGAAGTTTAGTATCACGAGGGACTGTTATATCAAGCTTTTCTAAGGATACTCGTGTTATTCGAATTGTGTTACTAACGTTTTAGCGAAATTCTTTATTACTGATTTTCAATTTGATTTATTTTAATTTTTAGTCATTAAAAACTTTAAAGCTTCCCTATTCTTATATATAAAAGAATCTTAATTTATTATATTTGAATAAAAGAAAATTTTCTAGGCCGTTAAATCATTTATGGAAGCACTTTAAATAACCAGCCTCAATTGAATAAAACATTTAAATCTCTGGTGCTTTAAGTTGAGAGACAACAGGCTAATTAAAATTAACTAAATTAAATTAAAGAAATAGTTATAAACAAAAACATTCTTAAACATAATCAGAACATTCTAATCCTTACATTGATTCGTATTCCCCTGTTCTTAAACCAACATAACTGTTATTCTAGCATTTTAGTCTCTTTTCAGACTTAGTTGCGGCGGTGCTTCTTGTCGAGCGCTTCCAACAAGTCTTTGCAAAAATTAAACAGACACAAATACATTCTTGTCCTATGGGCAAACGCTGCGAAAACTCCACGAAGTCACACATCGCTGGCCAACTCAAATTTTCAGGTCTCGCTCCGGATTTAAAGCATTGAAGCCGCAAGAGCTCCGGACCTGTGAACCTGAAAAACGAGTCGGCCTTAAGTGTCGCCCAGCGATCGTTTTTCTTTGGTAACGGCACAAAGTCAAGTATTAATTTAAAGTAAAATTTAAAAAAGATAGGGGAAAAAGTTCCATCTAGTTCTTTTTTAAGAAGTAGATAAAATCAATGTGGCCAGTAGTGTATATGTTACAGTAATTTGCCGAAATGAGTGAATTCTAGAATTAACAGTGATTTCTGGAATTTCGGCAATAAGTTACAGATTTCTAGAAAAAACCAGTGATTTCTAGAAATTACTCACTCAATTTAGGAAATTCTAAAACAAACTGATAAAAGGTAGAGATTTCCGGAATTTGTTTTCTCCCTTTAGTGAAATTTTAAAAAGTTGCACTATTAATAATTTCTATTACACTCCAAATTTTTTAACTTGCAAATTAGTACTAAAGGTTTTATTTGAAAAGTTACAAGAATACAAGATCTTAAGATATTACAATTGCCTCACTGTAACGCTACCGCGCTGTAACGTTCGTTCTCCATCTATGAGAACATTCTTTCTGACAGAAAACAGATCTTGAACACTGAGAACACTGAAAAGTATAACGTAAATAAATTTAATACATCGCGGCAATTGTAATATCTTAAGATCTTGTATTCTTGTAACTTTTCAAATAAAACCTTTAGTACTAATTTGCAAGTTAAAAAATTTGGAGTGTAATAGAAATTATTAATAGTGCAACTTTTTAAAATTTCACTAAAGGGAGAAAACAAATTCCGGAAATCTCTACCTTTTATCAGTTTGTTTTAGAATTTCCTAAATTGAGTGAGTAATTTCTAGAAATCACTGGTTTTTTCTAGAAATCTGTAACTTATTGCCGAAATTCCAGAAATCACTCATTTCGGCAAATTACTGTAACATATATATGGCGGCCCTAGGACAGTAAGAGCCCGTACCTTTCGTGTCACCTGAATCAATGAAAAAAAGCATTAAAAATCACCAAAAAGTGAAGTTTTCATATCGTCTAATGTGTAATTTAAGCTGAAAACTTCAGAAAATCACATAAAATCATTGTTTTACTGTTAATATTCTGGGACAGTAAGAGTTCGTACTTTTTCGTACCCTCTAAAGTTGAACTTTTTTCATATTATTTAATATGGAATTTAAGTCAAAATCTCCAGAAAATCACATAAAATTATCATGTTTTACTACTACAATTCAGAGACAGTACGAACTCATACTTTTTGTTATCACTATTTCTCATTAATACTGACATCAGTTCAATGCATTTCACGACCCTCGACTGCCTTTTATAGGCTGTCAGGTCATTTTCAGGCTTTAGCCCACCACAACTCTGGTCTACCGTTTATAGGCAGACAGATCTTTATTCAGTCTTTTACCCTTCAAGACTAGTCTCCTTTTATAGAGGAGAATTATTTATTCGGGTCTATTTATATATTTAAATATCAATTATCAAATTCATTTTCTCTAAGACTCATAAGTCTTGATATTTCAAATGAATGATTGTCAATTTGCTGTTCAAGAGACTCAAATTGCATACACTTACACTTATCACTATCTCAATAAATACTTAATTTAACAAAGAGGCATTTTAACTATGGTTAAAACATAATGATAAGAATTTTTAAAACCAGAACTATTAAAAGAAAAGGTCACACTTGATAATCATTAAAATAATGTCATTTTATAGTATCAATTTGATTGTGTAATTGAATTGTTTAAGTATATTATTTATCCACATACCATTTAAATTTTATGCTTCACTCAAAGAAAATTAAAAGACCAAATTCCTTCCCCCGATACTTAAATGTTTTACTATAAAACTATCAAATTTCATATTAAGTTAGTGTATTTTGAAACAGATAAACGAACAAATACCACGAACAAGTCATAATATGAATGTAGCCGGAATCGTCGCTGATAGGAGTATCTTCCACTTCAACAACTTGGAAGTAACCGGTAAAAGAGAAATAAATGTTTTCTTACCTCCTAAACCACCACCAGCAGAACGCTTACCCGAAGCATGGAAGGTTCCCCTACAAGTAACACAACCCCTACAAATTTTTGTGGGACGTACTCAAGAGCAACAAGCTTTAAACGACTTGTTTGAAAGAAGGAAGACCTGCTGCGTCCTAATTTCCGCTATTGGCGGTCAAGGGAAAACCATCCTCGCAAAAAAGTTCATTCGAGACATTACTGCAGGAGGAAAGGATCTATCTCTTGCGGTTAACTGGCTGAATGGGGAAACCATGCAGACGCTAGTCAACGATATAAGCGACTACATGAAAGAGATTGGATTACCAATCGTGGATACAAACAATCAATCCATTTCAACAGTTTCTATGATCGACTCCCTTTCCCGTTTTGCGCACCAGACAACTAACGGTGGCTGGATTGTCGTTATAGACAATGCAGATGAGATTTACCCCGAATTTGAGGATATAGTCGACAAGTTCGTTCAGTGCGGTTCTTTCCTTATTATTACATCAAGGCAGGTAAATATTATACGCAAAGAGGCGGAATATATCCCTCTCCAAGGTTTAGAACCCGATGCTGCATTATCTTTGGTTAAGCAACTACTTCCAGAGAAGATGAATGAAACGGACGACAACATTTTCCAGTTATGCAAGGAACTTCAAAGTTACCCACTGGGTATACGGCAGGCTATAGCCTACATAAAACTTCAGCAAATGATCCTCTTGGATTCCAAATATGGTGTGGACAATTTTCTTGATGACTTGAGGAAAGAGGGTACTAAAGTAGTATCGCAAAACATGTTACGGGACTACCCAGAATCAATCTTAAAGATCATGGAAATGACTCTGGAGAAGATTAAAAGTGAAGAGAATAGGGCCGATGCTCTAAAGGTGTTGAAGGTACTATCCCTGGTAAACGCAGATGGCATAACGATTGACTACCTTGGCCAGCTAGTTAAAAACTGTACCACAATGGAGGACGTGGAACCTCCACTTCTCCTTTTAAAGACTATCTGCTTCGTGGAAGGGTCTAATTCGGAAAAACTAAGCATTTCTATCCACAGAGTTGTCCAAACTATAGTTCGGGAAAAGATGAAAGCTGAAAAGGAAATTGAACAATTTCTGGACAAGCTACTAGGCTGTCATGAATACTCGCTAGTTAGATCGCATATCTCGTCGCTAGATAGAAATCAAATCCTGCACTTGGTGCAGATTTGGGAACATACCTTTGAGTATTCTAATCTGGTGAAAGATCATAGTGACATGGCAACAGATATTTTTAATAAGCTCCTCAGTCTCACGCTATACCGAGAACTTCTCCGGTTTACAAAAAACATTGCTAGCGCACTACGCCATATTTCTGGTGAGAAGGATCAACACACCCTTTGGATGGAGTATTGTGCTTGTCTGGGCTTAGAAACAAGTGGGGAATATGAAGAAGCATTAAAACAGTACCACGTCGTATGGAAGAAGCAAGTAAAACACATTGGTCAGTATCATTCTCATACGCTACTGACCCAGGAACAAATAGCTTCTACTCTCTGCAGAATGAAGAAATGGAAGGAGTCACTTACAAAACATCAAGAGGTTTACTCCCTAATGCTCAAACACCTTCCGAAGGACCACTCCCACACGAGAATCACACAGCACAATATTGCAATCTGTTTGAAAGAAAAGGGTGAGTTGGATGAAGCTCTATCCATTTTTCAAGATGTGTACGACTTTCGAAAAAGAAACTACGGCGCCACTGCTTCTTGGACGTTAGACACGAGAAGTCATATTGCTGATATCTGGTTCCAAAAGATGGATTTTGAAAAGGCAAGATTAGAGTATGAGGAGGTATACCTGATTTCCAAAGGTGAGGAAGGTGAACTTCACGAGAATACAATAAAGGCCATGGAAATGTCGGCAAAGTCTCTATGGGAACTTGGTCGGAAGCAGGAAGGTTACGGGAAGCTGTCCGAAGTGGCAGGATTGTATGAAAAGGCACGGGGTTCGAAACACCCCACAACTATAATGATTCAAGACCTTCTCATAGAATGGAATTCACAAATAAATTTTTAAATAACGAACTGCAATACACTACAATAACCCACAGTTAAAATAATGAAAAAGGAGTTTCCTAATTAAATATTTCATTTTAACCACCTTGCCTTGCTCTAACGCGCATAACAATTTTGTTCCTTTATTTAGCATTATAGTTTGAAATAAATAATTTTTAAATAAACAATTTTTTAATTTAATTAGTACACATTGATATATACTGCAACTTAATTAATATTGCATGTATTAAATTCTGATATTCAATTTCTGCGACATGTTAGCTTGGCTAACTTTAACCTTACACGGGAGATTAAAAATGCAGTACTAGTCGCCATATTCTGTAACTAAGCTGATTAGCTTTATGGGGGTTAGGTTAGAGTAAATATACTCAATATCGGGGGAGGATCTCCAGGATGCTATAATGTCGCTACTAGCAATTTGAACCGCTGATGACGCTGTAGCAGGTATTAACTAGAAATTAATTAATTAGTTAATTAAAACTTCAAAAGCAAGGGCTAACCTTGATTCTGATAGCATTCAGTATAACCTGGAACAGATATAAAGCGTGGAAAACGTTTTTACTCCACAGTTGATTTTACGTTTTCGGAAGTTAAGTTGTTACGAAGGGTTAAATTACATATTAAACGATATAAAAACCTCACTTTGGTGATTTTTAATGCTTTTTTGCATTGTTTTAGGCGGCACGAAAAGTACGAGCTCGTACTGTCCTAGGGTCGCCATATATGCACTACTGTGGCCTACTTGAAGGGTATCATAGAGTTAGATATCTCTATTACCCTAAGTCATAGTTTAACATTAAAGTAGATGAACAACTAAATTTCTTTGTATAATCAGAAACATTTTAATCTCCATATTGAACTTTAATCTTCAATTTCCTAATCGGTTTCCTTAGCATAAATTCTATAAGCCTTCGTTTAGTCCGCCCAGGCTCTCAATGCAAATATGCCTGCGACATCAGTTATCTATTTGTTCACACTTTGTGTAAAACTGTAAATCAATAAAACTCATTTCATGCTCTTCACTAGTGATCGACAAAGTACTAAAAGGGAATTCCTGTCCTGTCCTGTCCTGTCCTGAGCCCTAAATTTTCATTCCTGTCCGGTTTTCCTGACATTCAATGTGTTTTAAAAATTATTTATTCAAAAAATCAAATGAAAATACAATTAATGAATGCATATTCCATACAGATCAAAGTTAGATCTAATAAAAAGCAATTCATTTACTTTCTGTGAACTAAGTCTTGACCGATGGTCAGTGAGTGTTAGACCAGCGGCACTGAAATTCCTTTCGCTTGAAAGGTTGGTCGCAGGGATAGACAGCAAACGAATAGCCAACCGATAGAGTCGGGGATAAGAACTTTTATTTTGTTCCCAATATCCGAGTAATGAAGAATTTATATCAAACTTATGTCCAATTTTCATTTTACAGGAATTTTACAGGAATTTAGAATCGAACAGGAATTCCTGTCCTATCCTGTAGTTATGATAGCCTTTCCCATTCCTGTAAATTCCTGACCAGGAACAGGACAGGACAGGAGTTCCTGCAGGAATAGGAATTCATGTCAAACACTACTCTTCACTATATTCCAAGAGAGATGCCCCCCTCTATTTCTCTTTTTCTAACATTTTCTCCATATACCTACTTAGTTGTAGAAGTACATTCCGTCAAGCGCTTCCAACGAGCTCTACTTTTTAAGAGCCATGCACAAACAGGTTTTTTCCTACGGCCAAATATTGCAAATAAACCGGCGAATTTATGCATCGCTGTACAATCGACGTTTTAGACTCCCTGTTCGGCTCGATGAATTAAAACCGCAAGATATCCAGATCTTTGAGCGTAGGAGTCAAAGTCTATTCAGAAGACAGTCAATATATAGAGACAATCTTTTCATAAACTTACACTTTTCACCTTTTATAAAATTAAAATTCGTTTAAATATGTTATGCAGTTTTGGGGAAATAAAATTTTAATTTATTGATATCGGTTTATGGACATACCGTAGGTTATATCTACTTTCGAGTATAAACCCCATGGAAATATAGTCGCTAAAAACATTGATTTACAAAATAAAATGTTAAAATCTAGTTAAGTTTGAAATTTATAAAAGTAGAGTTCACACGTGATCAATAACAAATCAAAATGCTTACCGACTACCATTTAAGAGTTAGTTTTGGAGACATGAAATGAATTTTATCGTTTTGCTAGCAAAACCTCGGAACTTAAAATTCATAGCTATACTCTTATAAAGAGTTTTGCAATTTTTTGCTTATTTTCTCAAATGGTTCATTAAGAACACTTTTTGAGAAATTGGAGGAAAATTTGGCAATTTCTGGTGAGTATTAACTTCAATTGTGGATGCAGTTTAGGTATGGATCAAGTGTGGGCGTGGTTCGGGGCTTTATATAGACCTATTTACTGATTATATATTGTCACATTTATTTTGTGACTTGGGATCTTTTTTAATTAATCTTAGGATTTTTATTAAACAATTTATATTAGTTTATGTTTTGTTGTTTGCAAGTTGAACAAATTGAGATCGGGGACCTCAATATGAGATCTCAATTCGTTTAAGTAAGAGTCAGGCTGGACTTGTGTTTTAATTTATATCTTCCATACTTACTTTGTAATATGCGTCGTATTGATGAATTAATGGCATAACACACTTTTCACTATTGATATTAATGTAACTTTATTTTGATAATATGATTTTGCATGTTACACTCTTATTAACTTACTCAAACTATATGTCTCTATCTATCCTCCTTTACACTTTCCCTGCTCTGCTTATATACCTTTTCTGTGTTCTATCTTATCTTGTTCTTAAAACTAAAGTTTACATAATTCTCGATATTATCTTAGAAAAAACATGTTTTTAAGTAAAAAGTTGAAAGAGAGCTTATTGTTGATAAAATAGACTTTTTATCTATTACTTTATCAGTATAATAAATTTTATTTTAATTATATAATAAAACATTTCTTAATTAGTCGATTGCTTAATGATGATAACTTATATAGATTAATTTTACATTTCACAATATATACAAATATTTGAGGACAAGCTCAGCTTTGCATAAAAGTAATAACCTATTATTATTATTATTATTATTATTATTATTAAATGAGTTTAGTCAGATTAGTTTAGAGATTTCATGTGTATAGAGCGATTCTTTATCGAATTCATACCTACATTTCAGTTTATTTTCAAGGTTTAACAGTTCTAATTCTGTTCATAACTTAACATTCAATACCTGAAACAAAAAGTGAGTTCAGGCTGAACTCTTAAAAACTTTCTTATTTCATTATTACAAGAAAATAAATCCTCATTGAAGTGTTGCGTTTGGTGTATGAACACATTGCTCGATAACACAATCACGATTAAAACTTTTATTAATATCTGTTAGTTACATAGTAATAATAAAAAACAATATTAACATTAATAATAAAACTAAAGACAATAGTAGTAATACTAGTGAAAATAGTGGAAATACTAATCCATCTAAAGAAAAAAAAACTCTTCCTTTCATATCTTTAAAACATGTGACAGTAGAAGTATAACCATACATTAATTACAACTTAATTTGAAGACATAAAAGGGGCAATATAGGAGCATAACAGAAGCATACATAAAATGCTGGTCTTATCTTAATCAATTAGTATTTTACGTAATTCCACAAAACTATATATGAAAATACTTGGCAATTGTCACTTTTACTAGAGTTCGAGTAAATACTTAATGGCGAATCCATCGAGTTTGACTGGCCTGAATATATATCGCCGTTTCCAATGAGTTGAGCTCCAGCATGCAATAAAGAACTTCTGAACGAATGTGAGCAATACCTTTTAAGTTTAATAAAATCGAAAAGTGTTTCAGTAAAAGTTCATGGAAAACCTTTCTTTACAGTAGGCTGCACTGATATATCAAGATTGAGAGTGTTAGTCAACTTTAATAATCTGATGTACTATCAAGATGATAATCATGAACATTCATCAGGATATATTGGAAGAAGCACGATTAAAGCTAGAAAACTTTATTCAAATTTTGATGAAGTAATCGATGATATTGTAGCTGGTAGAATAATTGATTTTTCGCATCTGAAGCCTATCCATTGTGGGATTTTCGAATGTGTAATCGAGATATGCAAAACATATTCACCTATTCAGAAAAAAGATTCATCGAACTTGTAAAAGAGTTATATGTTGAAATAATAGAGGAATGTGAATTATACGAAAGTTTGAAATCTTAGGAAGAACTCAAACCAATGGCTTTTGAGGTATTTGTTGCAAAATTTTAGAATTAAAAATTGTAAGTTTTGTGAGCTTTCCAACAACTTGGTTTTTGAAAAAAATTAATATTTTCTATGTTCATATTCATTATGAGCATGATACCTCGTGAAAAATTAATGTATTCTATTATTTTAAGGATGTAACTCATAAGTAAAGACGCTCGATTCGGGAACATCCTATATTTGTCGATGCCATAAAGTCATCGGGAATAGATGTCAGGACGTCCAGTGAGTCTATAATTGTCGAAATAATTTTTATCGATGATTATGGACTCGTTGGGCGTTCTCACGTCTATTCCCGATGATTTTATGCATCGATAAATATAGGATGTTCCCGGATCAAGCGTCTTTATTCATGAGGCACATTTCATATCCTTACAATTCAAGCTTGCGATACTCTTATTAAATTTGAAGTAATTAAATGATATCTACACTAGTTTGTCGGATAGAGATTAAAATTTGTGCGAAATAATTAAATTGAGTTAAGCACTATATTTTGTCACTAGAATTTAGAAATACATTCTCAAATTTCCAAATATATATAATAGCAAAACAATCGATGAGAAAAGCTGAATTTATTAAAATCAAATTTAACATTTTTTTGTTTTATCATCAAAGTTATCATCAGCTTATTTATAATTTAAATAAACTTTGATATTAATTATCGAATATTCGATGACATCTCAAAATAAGTAAACATATAAATCAACATGATTGATATCACTATTAGCACATTGAACTTATATCCAATACAACTTATAAGTGAGTTCTTTCCGGTGAGTCGGGTTTCAATGTTAAATAACTAAAAAGTTTTATATTTTAGCGAAAATATTGTTAAAACACACGAATTAGTCGCTAATGGCTATCTAATCACTTTTACCTTCCCTCAAAATATAGGATTTTTGTGCTTACAGGTGTATGCTAACAGTTGCACTTAAAATTTTTCAGAATCTATTCTTAAATTGTCCGTTCATTATTAGATATTCAAGTTTTCAGTCAATAATTTTTTAATTACCGAAGGGATAAGTGGCCGCTTTTCAGTAACAATGATATCTTATCTCAAGTCCACATGTCGTGATGGGAATAAAATATTGGTATCAACAGACTCGTCTAAATACATGGGCTGGAGATAAAGTATTATAGTTACCTAAAAGTGGCTATTGGTCCCTTTAGTAGTTAAAAAAATAATTATTGAA
Organism: Archegozetes longisetosus; assembly: GCA_018873245.2. NCBI lineage: Eukaryota > Metazoa > Arthropoda > Arachnida > Sarcoptiformes > Trhypochthoniidae > Archegozetes > Archegozetes longisetosus. The sequence continues at coordinate 2,549,954 of JAEMBT020000002.1, read as the reverse complement.
ATTTAAAAAACGAGTTTTTCATGAAAATTACACTCAATATTCAGGGGTGTATTTATTACCTTTAGTTGGTCAATTTTTGAATATTTTTGTATATTTTATATAATAGACTGGAACCAGAGGTCGAGGACATGGTTTTACCGTTCAATGACTTGAATACTCTCTAGGAATCGAAGTTTCTGAAAAAGAATATAATGATCAAAGTTTTCAACAATTCCTCAACCAATGCTGTAAGGCAATAGTATATTGGAATAATATGGCGTCCTTCCGAAAAGAGATACTAGAATGCAACGGAGACCTGAGAATATGCACAAATATGATAGCGTATTTGGTGACCGTAGTGAAGCTGTCATTACAGGAAGGGATCAATAAACATATTCATTCTATTATTGAATGCGATAAAGAAATCATGAAATTTGAAGAATTGAAAAAGCTCTATCCGAATTCTAAAGATTTTCTCAGATTCATCGAGGAAACTAAGAAAATTGTAGGAGGCAACTGGTTATACCACTATGGCTGCACAAGATATATAGGGGATTTAGTTGGGCTTCCACCACTCTCGGGAAGATTTATATTTTTTGAGAGTAAAACTATTATCTTACCAAACGACATCTACAATCATGCTAAGTATAAATATTTAGAAAATTTCTTCAAATTTTGAATTCAAACTTTTCAATTGTACAACCAATTGAAGTTATGAAATTTATAGAATTTTCTTGATCTTTTCTTATCTTTATAACAATATGAATCAAATTCACCACTTAATTCTTTCAAATGTTGTATGGGTGACGGGTCTAAATATTATTGGCATTTTGTAAAGATTAAGTTAATCTCAAAGTATCTTATATTCACATGGGTATCAAAACAAATTTTGTAGCTATCCAGAAGTAATTGTGCATTTTAGTAGTTAATAATCTTCTATTTGTTGTTTTTAGTTTTATGAAATTTATAAAGGAATTACATAATATCGAACCAAAATATCAAATGATTAAGACAGTTTCTTAATATAACAACACCATATCTCGATATATAAGCAATCTGTTATATTAATTTGGGTTAGCTTATGTTATTCTAACTTAGACTATGTAATCCACAGTAAGATTCATTTGAATGATTTCATATTAAAGATTAACATATCGACAAACATATTGATGGCGTTATATAGAGTTTATTCGAAATTTAATTTGATGTAAAGACTAAATTTATATTTATCAAATTTGAACTTGTATTTTGTTTGGAATTCAATATTCCTATGACTACTTTTAGAAGATGAGTTGATTAATGGAATGAATAAATTAATGGAATGAATAAATTAATTCCACAATAATTCAAAAATAAATTTTTAAATATGTATTCATATTGAGGAATTTTGTTGCAAAATAAAATTACATAATAATTTTTTAATAATTTTTATTAATTATGTTTTAATTTTATATCTAAAGCTTACATCTGAAGTTTTATCTGGAATTCATGGTCGCTATTAATTTTAAGTTCAACATTTTACCTCATTTAAGCTTATCTTTATTTCGATATACATAATAAAATTTGTTTCTATACTTCGTTCACTGTTAACTATTTTTTAATTTATAAAATATGATATTCCTATAGAATAAGTTTTGAAGTTACATCAAAGAATGCATTTTATATTATCATTAATAATATATTGTAAGTGCAAGAGCCTCTTTTGAATGGAGTACACTGCACTTTTCTCTTTATTTCGTACACTTAGTCAAGAAAAAAATGAACACAACAGGGCTTTGTGTACAAATACTATATTGTGTTTCATCAAACAATTGTACATAAGGCAAGCTATTCTTGAGCTGGACACGAACACGAACTCCCTTCAACTCCTCAAATGACCCTTTAAATACGTTTAAAATTGAAGCCAAAATCACATGTTAAACGACTGATGTTATTTGCTGATCATTTGTTGCTGACCAGCTATGTGACCAGCTACATGATCAGCTAAAGGAACTCAAAGATCACTTATTGATAAGTGATCAATGAGTTGTTTACACACGTACTTCTGAATCCGAAAATAGCCCGGATTCGGATAAAAGTTTGTTTACAATTTTAAATTTAGAAATAGGACCTTGAGTCCTATCAATAATTGATAACTTGTGAGTGCAAAATATTTTATGCACCCTCAATATTTTTCTAAGATGAAGCTTTATTATAGAAGAATAGAAAAGAAGAGTTTTATAATCAACCTAATCATGTTAACTGAATCAACAAATAAAATTGATATAGAGATATAACTAAAAATCCGGAATTAATTGAGTAATTTATTAGTCGGATGGGGGCGCGCTCACAGTAATGAGCAAAGAATTGTTCGAAAGTCTTAATACCATAGAACCGAATACCATAAGAGTTTTATTGAATAAGTATATGTCTTAAGCTATGGAAGCGCTTAAACAAGAACAAAGGCGCTTAATAATTGGAAACTTTTATGAAGAACACAAATCAAAAGGAAAACAGTTTGCTGCAAAACATTTTCTTCGTATGGGAATCAAGAGATCCACTATTTATGATATCATTCGAAGATCAGAGAACGGGTTATCAATGAAAAGAGCAGTCGGATCGGGTCGACCAACGGTAAAAATGACTAAAGAAAAGACTAAAGCCTTAATAAAAGCGTTCGATGGAAAGAATGGTGTCTCGCAATCAAAACAGGCCCTCAGATTCGGTGTATCACAACCACATGTGTGTCGTATTTTGAAGAAAAATGGTATCAAACGATATCAGAGGCAATCAAAACCTGAAGTCAATGATAAACAAAAGGAACGGCAAAAGAAACGACTCATCAGACTATCGAAAAACGAAATGCAGCCTAAAAATGGTTTACATATTGTGATGGATGACGAGTCCTACTTCCCAATGACTGGTCACAATCAACCGGGTAATCGAAGCTACTATACTAGAGATGAGAACAATACTGATTCGGAAACTAAATACTATACCACTAAGAAGTTTCCCGAAAAAGTCTTAGTTTGGGTCGCCATTAGCTCAAAAGGGTGTTCCGCTCCTTTTCTCTGTAAAAGTCAAGCCATAAATATGAATCTGTACTCAAAAGAGTGTCTGATCAAAAGATTAATGCCGTTCCTAAATAAATACCATAAAAATGACAAATATGTCTTCTGGCCGGACGGGGCGTCCACTCATTACGGAAGTGATTCGATTAATGTGTATGAGAAGTACGGCATAAGATCCATAAAACGAGAGCACAACCCCCGAATGTGCCTCAACTAAGAAATAGCATATAATTGTGTTGAACTTCGTAGCCGTACAAAAGAGGCAATTTACTAAATTGGGTAAATTTAACTAACACTAACACAATGTTTTATATTAATCATTAGCTGAAATTTTTCTAAAATTGCATAACATTTTAACTTTAGCTCAAATCAATATTCATAGTTGATATCAGGGCTTTATGAAACGATGCAAACTAATTTCATTATCAAAAGTGATCTAAAATTTTAAATCAATTTTAGATCGATAGGATTATACTCTGGTTGTTTAAATATGCGTAAGTTATTGGCTCACCTCTGGTCGTAGTAGTTTTCCGTTTTTAAGTGTTTGTAAAATAGACATAAAAGACTGACATATATTTTGAAACTGCAAAGTTTAAATGAGTTCAAAGTTAATTAATGTATATACTATCAATCAAATAATCATGTGTCAAATTGTGCATCATTACTCGATTTTTTACGCATAAATCTCAGGGAATGCTAAAAAATCCAGTCAACAGAAATTTAATGTAGTTTTATGATATGACATTTGTTATTAAACTTTTTAAGAACTGAACTTTTATACTGCATTCATTGCTGTTGAGTTTATGTTGAAATAGAAGTTTTAAAATATGGTATTGCGATCCCTATTTTTTAGCACAAAATTTGACACGATTATTTGATCGATAGTACATAGCTAGTACTGGTCCCAATACTGGAAGGAAAGTATAAAGGGACTCTGCTCAAATAACTTTTTAATGTTGAAAGAAAATTGGAAGTTATGAATACTTATACAACTTTGCTTAAATTCTCGAACTTTATGATTAAAACGCAGTAATTTTAGAATGTTGAAAGACTTTTGAATACTTATTAATTAGGAGCTGTTTTGCTAAGGCCCTATTTTTCACGCGAAGTTATGATCGCGCTGTCTTTACCCGCGCAGTTTGGCGGAGGCGGTTTTGTCCTACAACCATTGAACTTATACTCCAATAATTGTATATAAAAGAAAACAATTTTATTATTAAATGAAGTTTATTTTTCAAATAAATTAATATTTTGTTATTAACTTGTTATCTAAACATTTATTTTGTGTGATTTGAGACAATGAATTATAAATGAGATTAAAATGTCCATGCTTGAATCGTTATTGTGAATAACATGTTTACTAAAAATGTAAAAGAATTTTAACAAAAACAAAATTTGTTTTAAGAATAGGTCGAATGAATAGCTCTTAGATTATTAACTCTCCATTGGTCTTCCAAAATTTCCAAATTCTGAAGATTACTTGTTCCCATTAGTTTTTTAATTTGATATGATTTGTAAAGCTTGGAATGACCATAGCTTTAGTTTGTTTTATGTGTCATTTGATTGACTTAGCAATAAGTACAGGCAGTTTTTAAATTATATTGATTTACAACTTAGAAATATCACGAAATTCGAAGCAAATATGCCTCCGCTTACAGTTTTTTTAAAACCATTCAATTATTGAAAAACGTGAGAAGGTAAAAATTCAATGAAACTATAATTGAATGCTTCATAGATTCAGTTAAGTGTGAAATAATTTTAAGATCTCATAAAAACCTATTTTGTAAAAAGAATACCTGTTATTTATGAAAGCAAAACTTCGTATTAAGTGATTGCTTAACTTACCTTAGTCTACCCTCACTTCAGGTTTCAATGAAAATATCTATGGTCTGAGTGTTTCAGAGGATTCTGACATATTATTTATCATTCATCAGTCGAGAACTCCTTAGCATTTATTCCGAGATTTTACTAAAACCAATACTAATTGTTTGTATATTTTGAATTTAATTCCATGAAAGAGCATTTATTGCCATTTCTTTTTGGGCCAATTGCTTGACTATCGATTGGATCCTTTTGGAGAAAATCAACTGAAATCTAGAGTAGATTGTATTGTGAGATAAATGCAAAAGTTAGAGTACTATAGATGTAAATACAATAGAATATGGTTTTATGGAATTAACGGCTTGAAATCTATGAGTTCTCTTTGTGATGAGAGATGTGATACAAACCAAAATAAGATAACAGCTGAACTAATACAAAACTAATACAACTAGTACTTAATACATAATATTAATATTCTGTAGTGACTGCCTTCAATCATAATTCACTTCTATGTAAGTCAAATGCTGTTTAAAACCGAACCAGAGTTTGCGCCTTTTATCAATTAAATGTTTTAAAAACACTAAAATACTTTTAAACATTCATTAAGTCTTGAAATGTTTGGATATCTCAAAATTAAAATGTGATCAAAGCTAGAAAAGCTTCTAAATAGTTGAACTAAAGCCGCTATATTGAAAGGCAGACAACATTTGACGCGTACAGGGTTTATGGCGAAAAATGTTAAGACTTTAAACTGTAATAAATTTTTCCTACAAATCGCACAGATCTCTAATTGATATCAAATCAAAGCTTTTTTATCTGAGTTTTTGTTTATCTTTTTGTTTTTTTTAAAACGATGTCTATAATTAAATTAAACTCGAAAGGACGGGATGACTACATCCGTCTGCTTTCCGAAGAGGGTTATTCAAGTTTTATGATTTAAAAAACTCTTAAAAAGTATAAAATCAATACAACACAGATGACAATAAGTCGTGTATTGAATATGAAAACAAAATCGAGTCGAAAAAGTGCGGAACTTGTGGTCTCTCCTAATAAACACCGGCCTTTAAGGGTCCGAACCGATGCCAACATTTCATTTGTCGAGAGAGAGACAGAGAAGGAAAACCCACCGACACTGAAATCTATGGCGAAAGACATTGCAGTAATTGATTTTCGTGTATTTGGTTTATTAAAACAAGCGATTCAAAGAAGTAGTCCAAAGGATTTATCAGAGCTCTGGAAAGTTGTGAAACGGGAATGGCGTAAACTATCGATGACTACAATCCGCAGAGCACTGATGGCTTGGAAATATCGGTGCAGATTAGTAGTTAAGAAAAGTGGTCATCATATTGAAAATGTTAATCATTCAAAAAAAGTATATTTTAAAAAATATAATCAATAAATGTCTTAACATTTTTCGCCATAAACCCTCTGTAAATCTAGAAAATGTATTGGCGCGAGGATTCAAACTAATCATTTTGATCGTAATTGTGACATAAAATGTAAAAAAATTGAGTTATGATCAGTTACTAAAATATTGTTAAATGTATTAGTTTGTAACTTTAGAGTGTCAAATATTTGTGTTCAATTAGATGTGCAATAAAGTTTGTCTTAGTAATCAGTAGCGCAATTCTGGTACGAATCCTAAACTCAATCCTTACTTAATTATAAGATCGATCATTACTTGTCTTTAAACTAAGTCTCGATCTTCAATTAACGGGCGCTTTGAGAATCGATCATTACTTAAAATCGTACTAAACTTGATCTTAAACTTAAAGATCTCTTCGAGAATAGCCCCCAGGCTAATAGATATTTGTTATTTGTTGAACTATTATAGTATTTAATAAAATAAATGAAAACTCGATCAGATATTAGTAAATATTCTAAAATATAATATAACAAAATGATTAGAAGTTCGTGATAAGTATTCGGTTAATCTTCTATTGAGTTAAGTCTTTAAAAAAGTATAAAATGACAAGTATGAGAAGTTTTTCTTATAACTTTTTGAAAAAGTTGTGAGACATTCATCTTATCTTTCAGTTTGGATCTAATCAGTTTGGAATAACAAACAACAAAACTTATCGCTTCTTCAGCTTCCACCATTGATATGAATAGATGTTAATATCGTATGAGTTCAGATCATCGGAAATTCTGTGACCGAACTTTTAATCGAGGCAGTAGCGACTGTACTAATGACAATATTTATCAATGCGATGGTATCAGAATCAAAGCCGAAAGATTGGTATCCGTAGGAAAGACTGTAATGAGACACCCAGAGGTGAAAATGGTTACTACCTCTAAATCATTATGTTTAAGGGGTATTAAGATGATCAAATTTACATAATTTCATGTATAAGAAAATTTATTCGAACCTTTGAAGAAATATATTAATAGTTTCAAGATCTAATTCAATTAAATAATTTAGAAAATAAGAGTATATAAATAAAATCAATTTAGATTAAAATAAACCGCGCTTGATCTTATGTCGTATTCGGTCTTGTTTTTGATATTATTGATTTGATCTTTTTTCATTAGAAATCTTTTCTTCGATCATATGTCAGAAAATCATTTGTATAGGTTTGATTTGTCTTCATTTCCAAATTAATCGACCAAAAGAAATAGATCTCACAATTCACTATTCATCTTTATAATGAGGTTAATGTTAATCTTTGGAAGTATTTTATTATTTTTATTCGGTGGCAACCACATCTTATTAACCATTGGAGAGGTTTGTCATTTCTTCAACCTGAAAATCCATGGAAACCCAATTATAGTTCTGATTGTAATTATATATTTCGTATCACAAATCACTCATTACTGCAACTACAAGATTAATATGAATCCAACTAATCTTAAGCCATTTGAGATAATGTCGGGCATGCTTTCACCAAAAAGTATTAGGATGACAAAAATCCTTAAAAATATTCAGATTATTGACAAATTTATGAGAGAAATTTACGGAATGTGTTTGCCCAATAACTCTATTCAAAGCTTGTTTCTAAACATATCTCAGCAACTGCTCAATCCAACAGCTAATCATTTATGGTATACCGCATAGTAAATTATTCTATAATATTTTTAGCAAGTCTTATACTTCCCTTTCATCTGTTATTACCTAAAAATCAAAGTTAACTGTTTGAATCAAAAACTAGAATCTAATCAAAGAACGAAAATAAGGAAGAAGTTCCAGAATATAATGGAATTCATTGAATTTTTGGACACAATATTCTCAGATGCTATCGAGTATAAAGATAATTATTGATCGAAATTCTGATTCTGTATTTGCGTTCTACTAATTATTATCACTTGTACTGGTCTTTATTCAACCAATTTTACTAAAATAAGTTTGCTCTTAAGATTCCTATTCTTCTGTGTGACTATTGTTTTGATCTTAATTTTCTTGTTAATTATCAACTTTTGTCTTTGATTGGTTTTTGAGCTGATAAAAGACTTAAAGATACTTAGAATTCCTTACATTTAATTAATTTTCGAGTTAAGAGTTCGAAGATATCTTCTTAAACTTAGAAAATTATTTCTCATTTTTAGCTGCACTAATTCGTAATACATGAAAATACTGATTAAAATTTAAAAACTTGATTTCAAATGACTTTTTCTTATGCTGGTGACAGAGGGTGTTTGCATTGTATTGCAAAATAGTAATGACTAACAATCCTTAACTTTACCAATTATTATAGCTATTTTCTGCTTTAAGTTCTATATAATAATACAGAGAATTGTTATTCTGTGTACTATTTTTGTCTCTAATGATTGTCTGAGAATAAATGTCTAATGATTTGAAATGAAATAAAACATTTGATTCTTCAAAAATGGTGCGATCATCTGTTGAATCATAGCTTAGAGTTAGCTAGATGTTTCAATCATTTACTGGAAAAATATCGAGATCATCGCAGTTATCTTTAAATAGAAACAGGTTATAGTCAGTTGTCTAAAATAAGAGCAAACAATTTCTTACTTCACATCCATAAAATTAATTGATAATAAAGAGTTCTAACACTAAAATACGACTATTTGATGATCAACATTTTCAATGAATGATATTAACTAAATTTTTTCAGTTTTTAAATATTAAACGTAGGGTTGTAAATGTTTTAAAATATTGTTTAAAACAATGTTTTATAACAATTTAAAACACTGTTTTAAAACATTGTTTTAAATTGTTATAAAACATTTTGAAATAATATCTTATCTAAAAGTCGTGACCTTATTGCCCCAGTTAATCCAAAATCACTTATTTATTACTCACAAACACGTGGTATTTAATATACTCAGATTTTATGAGTAAAACATTAATTAATAGATATGAATACGAATAAAAAGCGCGGTCGACCGAACTCAATTGCTAAAGAGTTTGTCAAAGTCTTAAGTCATAAAATAGTTATGTGTAATTTTTGTAAAAATACATTTGTCAACGCAACAAATCGCATTTAAATGTCTGTAAATCATGCCCAACCAGTGTCAAACAATTTTTAAGCGAAGAATTTTCAAGAAAGGTATACTTTATATTTTAATCTTACAAGATCTTACATTAATATCAATGATGGCAATCATTCAATATAAATCCGAAAAGTTGAAATGAAGAATTCTTTAACAATGAAGGTGTGGAAGAAATAGAAAGTGATTTGATTGAGTTAAGATCCTCGTCTTTACAATCAATGAGATCAATTACTTCAAGTGCATAAGAAATCGACTCATTTATTGATCATATATCGCAAAACGAACAGAAGGACATTCATATTAAAATGGCAAGAATGATTTATGTTAATAATTTAGCATTTAATATCGTGGAAAACAAAGAGTTTAAAGAGTTTTTCAAAGCTATAAGGTCATCACTAAGAATCCCTTAGAGATATGAAATATCGTCACCATTTCTTGAAAACGAGTATAATAAAGTCATGACCGCTTCAAAAGCATTGATTGATTCGAGTAATTCACTAACTATTTTAATTGATGGATGGAGTAATATAAGAAATGACGGAATTGTCAACATTATAATTTGTACTCTGAAACCAATTTTCTATAAAAGTACACCAACTGAGACGAACAGACATACGGGTGAATATATGCTAAAATTAGCTGAGGTCCCGATTAAAGAATTTGGAATTAATAAAATAACAGCTCTTATTTCTGATAATGGTTCTGATGTAAAATGCGTGAGGAAATTGTTATCAAATGCTTATCCTTCTATTTCCTTTGGATGTGCTGCTCATGGCTTTAATTTGCTGTTGGGAGATATTTGTAAGATAAAAAGCATAAATACCGCTTTAACACGCTGTAAAGAAATCGTAAAAGAGGTAAAATTAAGCCATACAAAGTCAACAAAGTTTCGAGAATACAGTAACAATCGAAATATGCTTCAACTTCCTGTTGCCACTCGTTGGTATAGCGTAGTAAATATGTTGGAAAGTATAATTAAAGAAAGAAATGTATTAGTAAGAATGGCATGTGAAGATTTAAATGAACAAAGCTGTGTTCAAAATTTTATTACTAAAAGGGAAGGATTAATTTTCACGTCAAATCATTTTACTGCTAATTTACTTCACCCTAAGTTTAAAGGGAAGAGTTTAAGTGGTGACGAACACGAAATTGCTCTCGAGATTATTAACAACTTTTGTATTAATTCAAACGTTGAATTTAGCACATATATGGAATTTTAGTACAAAAGAGGGTAAATTTAAAGCTGAGTCATTATGGAGCGAGACATGTACTGACAATCCCGAAATATGGCGAAAATATTTTCGTGGATTTGAAAAAACAAAGGAATTCGCAAATTTTGCTGTCAAACTGTTTATTTCTCCGACAACAGCATCAGTCGAAAGGGGATTTTCACGTCAGGCGAGAATTCACATTAAAGATAGGAATAAGTTGTTAAATACAAAAGTGGGAAAATTACTAGCGATTCAATTCAATTCAATTCTAAATACATTGAAGAAGAAACTCAACATAATCTCTTTACAATTAAAGAAAATGATTTAGAAAGTTATGAAATAATTAATGAGACAGAGGAAACTGATTATTCACCTGAAATTAAATTTAGTTTTGAAGAGTTACTTAGCGATAGTGATCTATAAGCATCTCTGAGATATGAATAAAAGTGAAATTTTGATATGTCCGTTTTTGTTATTTTAAATATTTCGTATATAGTTTAAAACAAGCTGAAATATATTTATAAAGTTTTGGGACAGCTTAAAACATTTTTTTAAAAAATGAAAATTGTTTTAAAACATTTTTTGGAAATTTTTATATTTTACAACACTAGACATGACAGACTTTAAAAGTAATAGAATTTAGGGCCGAAACAATGTTTGTAGATTTATTATAGTATTTATGTTTATTGATTCATCTTTCTATAGTACTATCAAAACTAAAAGTACACTTTTGAGATACACCACTGGACAAAACTAACTTGGAAATTTTTAACATACTATAACTTTTGAGTGAATATTCTAAATTTAATGATTTTAAAAGCATTTTAATGATAAAAAACGTTGTTTAAGGAATTTTTAATAATATTATATTGTAACGTTGTTTACGAGCGGCATATTTTGTTTTTTTTTAATAATCACTATTTATTAAAATAGTTGCACTATTCGCTACCACAGCATGTAATGCCCGGAACTGGAGAAGAGGTAAAATTCAAATCAGAACTGTTTGAATTGATTACTAATTAAGATATCGTAAATAGCTGTTTGATCATATCGCTGACTGTCTAGTCAATTTTATGGAAAAGCGAAATGTTAAGCAATACAAGTTGCCGCTCGGCTTCACTTTTACTTTCCCGTGCAAACAGGAAGGACTAACTAAATCACGTCTCGTGTCTTGGACTAAAGGATTCAACTGTACTGGAGTCAAAGGCCACGATGTAGTTCAGTTGTTGCGCAATTCAATTAAGAAAAGACAAGTAAGAAAATATAATCAATAGTTACCTTTACTATTGATTAATTATCAAATTGAAATACAGGGCATTGAGATTGATGTGGTAGCTGTTGTGAACGATACGACCGGAACATTGATGTGGATATAATAGTGAATAATTAATAATCTTAATTTATTGTGTAATTATTGTATTATAAATTTGCTTAATTTTGCTTCAAATTTCATTAAAATGCGATAAACCATTCAAAAGTTATAGCTATTCATAAAAATTTCCAAGTTAGTTTTGTCCAGTGGTGTATATACTTGTGTGTGCAAGAAAGATTTTTAATTAGAAGTTGTACTTATAGCTAAACCATCACAATTATTTCTTTTATCGCTCATAAAGATAGGTGTTAATTAGATGTGAATCATGCGGAGAGCAAATAAAATATTAATAATTGAAAAAATTTTAAACATTAGTAAATGCTTCCAAGGCTTTTAATTTACAGATTTTATCAGTAATTTATTCTGAATTTCTTTTCCATGTTTTTCTTTATCACTGTCTTTACTGTTTATTTAGTCAACGCCTTCAGCAAAAACTCACTCTATGTTAAAGCCTATCCTTATAAGCTCATATGACTAATTTTTTTCTGTTATTAACGTTCTTATGCAAAAAACTTTGAAATCATCTTAAACATTAATAAATTACCTTTAAGATTTTTAATTTTTAGATTTTATCGGCAGCTTATTTTAAATTCCTTTCCTAAATCTTCCTTATGGCGGTTTCATTTCCTCATGTACTTGATGTTTTTTATACGCCCAAGTAGATGTACTTTTTGTTAGCGTGCAGTATAAATGTTAGTATAGGTGTGCGATCTGTATTTATAGTGCAGGACATAAGTATATCACTCTATAAAATTCTTTAATAACTTTTTGTTAACACAAAAAATACAAAAAATTGATTGTTAAAAACTAGAATACAATTTTCACAAAGTTTCGAGTTCTTAACCCCCTCCCTAACCCAACGCGGCAGAGACCGAAAAACGAATTTTTAAAGAATTTTAGGTGCGATATAAATGTATCATGCATACTAATATTTTGCTTAGATGATTCATAATTTACAGTCTTGCCATTATTCTTGAAGAGCTGGATTATTCGTCAGGCCATCGCTTGTATCAGATCTTAGGGTTCGGGCAACTGAACCTGGCCCCAAGAAAACTCGATTTTGACCATAAGTTCGACAGTGTCGTATTGACTACCACCTATGTATACCGACCGAACCAAAAATCCTCAGAGATTCTCAATTGGATTAAGACCTGGCCTACGCGCTGGCCAGTTCAGAACTCAAACTCCACATTCCTGGAACTACTCTTTCGTCGTTCTGGCGCGTTGTCCTTCCGAAACTTTCAGTTACGACCACCAATTCGTCAAAAGGGAAGGAGGCGCTGATGGAGTACTTTCTGGTATGCTGCTGCGTTTTGCAGATCATCTAGGAAAGCATTGATCGTCTTCCCCTTAAGCCTGAAGATAGTCCAGACCGTAAAAGAACATACTCTCTGAGCTCTTTTGGAGTAGTATTGCAGTTCCTTTTGCATATCATGTTAGTAATAATGGAAAACGTCTGGCCATCAAGATTATATTTCTCATCGCTGAAGAACACGGTCAGACGTAAATTGACTCTGGACACTAATACTTCGTCCATGCTAATATTGCTTGGATGAGTTTGGCTCCGGTTTAGGTTGCTTTCTCTTCTCTTTTAGGGTACTGTGTGGAAATGAACTAATGACCATCTAAACATTTCTTGTACTTAGAGGGCCTTATGCGCCATCACAATCTGATTTACAGAGAGTCTACCAATGCCGGCTGCTCTATTCGTTCAAGTATTCGTGGCCGGCCTGATGGTTACCTTTGGCCATAGTTATCGGGATCTGTTAAAAACATGATAATAATCGGTCGGGCTCGCCCTATCTTCTTTCCGATATCGGTGGGGTTAATATCTTGGTCTCGGGAGGCTAAGATCTGATCTTGTTTATAAAGGCTTAGTTTGATACCCATCGGCATGCTATATAATGAAGAATACACAAATTAATATAAGGATCATACACTAGGTCTGTGGTGATATCCAAAAATTGAAATTTATTAAGAATAAAAATAGATTTTATAGCTTCTATGATGAGCGTGATACATGTATGTCGCACTTTAAACCCCCGTTTTTTGCATATTTTACATCCCCGCTCCCGAATAGGCCGGACTAGACGGGTCAAAATCTGTCTACACATCCATCCCCTCGCCCTAATTCTAGTTCCAGATGATAAAAAAGTGTGTCAACCCTGCAAGAAGTTCTTAGGAAATTTCATAGCGTGATATACTTATGTCGCGAACTGTATATGTATGAGTGATTCCTGAATAAAGTAAGGAAGTTTGATGAAATTTTTATCTCAAAACTTGAATTGACGCTTTAAAACTACCTGAAACAATATTATTATTAAATAATGGTGCATAATCTATGCAAAAGACTAATTTATTGTTTATATCAAGATGCAGAGAATGTGATAGATATGTACAGCTAATAATGACTATTTATAATTACGTTTGTAGCCTATTTAACCACAACGGCTACATCTTATCTTTCCAAAACTGATATGACTCATGAAGTGAGATTAAATTAATAACTACAATTATCACACTTGTGAAATTAAATAAAAAATTTATTAAAAATGCCTTTTGAAGATGAGTGATAAAAATTAATTAGTGGCATCATTGATCAGCTAAAACTTTCCTTATTTTCTCACCAATCAGCTCAATGATGCAATTATTCCATTTAAATTTTGTTACTTTGAAACTAATAAATTATTTTTAAACCTTACGCAAAGTATAAAAGCGTAATTCACATCACATTTGATTTAAAGTTTTTCAAGATTTCTGTTGTGCGAAAAATAGAAAAGTGAAAATGGATTCTCCAAAAGTGAGTCAAATAGATTTCTTATTTCTAAGATTATAAATAGACTTGACTTAATTTATCAATAATCTCAAACTAATTTTAGTATAGTAAGGCCCCGATTGTGGCACATCCTTAGTGTATGAAAATTAGGTGCCATAATTCGAGTACGAGAAGTTTTTAACTTATTGCACGTTTTTGTTAAGTTTCTATGATAGAAGTGACAGACACATAATGGTTTTCATTTTCTTAGATATTTGTCTTAGTTTTAAATATAAGTAACATTTTTACAAATTTAGTCGATGTTTAATATCTTGAGCGAACTTTTAAATTAGGTTTTAATAAAGGTGCTCGTGTTTCTGAATTTTGAGTGAATTATTAACGATTTAGTGGAAGCTTCCAATAAGTTTTCAATATGATTTAATTTTCAGTTATTTTATTTAAAAAATGCTTTAAAGCTTTCATATTTCTAAAAAGAATCTTAATTTGTTATATTTGAATAAAGGAAAATTTTCTAGACATTTGGATTATTTATGAAAACACTTTAAATAACCAGCCTCCATTGAATAAAACATTTAAATCTCTGGTACTTTAAGTTGAGAATCCCCGACGAAAAATTTTTTTTTTAATTAAATTGATTTGAATTAAGGAATACATTTTTGTAATAATAATATTCAATGAGAATATGATTATCAATAATGTAATATCAATAATAAAATCAAAGTATATTTGTTCAATAATCAAAACAGGTATGTGTTATATACAGGTGTTATATATAGGTAAAACAGGTTTGTATATTATTTGGTAAAAATCAGTTTCCCGTGAACACATAATAACCTAGAGATCTTCGTCTTTCATTAAAATAAATTTATAATAGCACATTTTTTGTCATTAATAAATTAGTAATTTACATCATCTCGCAAAATTATATACAAAATACTTCACAATTCTCACTTTCTAATAGAGTTCGAGTAAATACTTAATTAATGGCGAGCCCATCGAGTTTGATTGGCCTGAATATATTTCACCGTTCCCAATGGGTCGATCTCCGGCATGCACTAAAGAATTTGTGGAAGAATGCGATCAATATCTATTAAGTTTAATAAAATCAGAAAATGTTTCAACGAAAATTTTGGGGAACCCAAATTTGTTTGGAGCTTTTGCTTACAGTAGCTGCACTGATAAATCAAAATTGAGATTATTAACCTACTATTTTTATCTTGTATTTTATCATGACGATCACCATGAACAGTCATCAGGAGATATTGGAAGAAATGCGATTAAAGCCAGAAAATTTTATTCGTATTTCATTGAAATATTCGATAGTATTTATACTGGTGAAATAATCGATTTTTCGCATCTGAAGCCTTTCTACCGAGTAACGTTCGAAATTTTAATCGAAATATCCAAAACTTATTCACCTCTTCAGAAAAAAAGATTCACCGAACTTTTGAAAGAGATATATGTTGAAATAATAGGGGAATGTGAAATATACAATGGTTTGAAATCTCAGGAGGAACTCACACCATTAATTTTCGAGGTATTTTTCACAATAATTTGGCATAAAGTAGAATGTGATTTTTTAGCATTTTGCAACGATTTTATTTCGAAAATAATTAGTTTTTTCCTTATTCATTATGGGCATGACGCTTCATGGAAAGTTAATGTTTTCTTAATATTATTTTAGAAATGTGATCCATAAGATAGATTTTACGTTTTTATAATTGAAGCTTATGATACTCTTGTTAGAATTCAAGTAACTAAGAGATGTCTGCTGTAGCCTAACAAATTAAGATTAGATTTGGTAGGAAGTAATCAAAGACTAAGTACTATATTTTTTCACTAAAATCTAAAAATACATTCTCAAATTTCCAAATATATATTTCCATCAAAACAATCAATGAGAGTAAACTGAATTTATTAAAATCAAATTTAGCCATTTTAAATTTTACCATTAAGGTTACCATCAGCGTATTTATAACTCAAGTAAGCTTTGATAATAAATATCGAATCCTTGATGACATCTTGAAATAATTAAGATAAATTAATAATAGTTAATATTAAAATCAACATAATTGATATCACTATTTACACATTGAACTCTTATCTAATAAAACTTATAAGTGGTTTTTTCCGGTGTTAGTCGGGATTTACAGTATTACATAACCAAAAATAGTTTATTTAAAGGGAATTATTGTTAAAACACAAACAATTTACTAATGGATATCTAATTACTTGTACCGTCCCCAAAGTCTAGGTTTTCCTAGACAGCTATTTGTGCTTACAAGTGTACGCTAACAGTACGCTTTCAATTATTGAGAATTAACTCTTAAATTGTTCCTTTAACTATTATTTATTCAAGTTTTTAAGCGATAATTTTTTAATTACTGAGACTAGTGACCACTTTTCGGTAACTATAATACATCATCTCGAACCCACATGTTTTGATTGGAATAAAATATTGGTATCATCAGGCTCATCATGATACATAGGCCTAAGATAAAGTATTATATTTACCTAAGAGTGGCCACTTGTCATTTGGTAATTAAAAAACAATTATTGATTTTTTAAAACAAGTTTATCATGAAAATTGCACTCAATGTTCAGGGGGTGTTTTTATTACCTGTGGTTGGCGTTCAATTTTTGAAGTTTTGTATATTTTATATAATAGAGTGGGATGAAAAATCGAGGAACTGGTGTTACCTTTCAATTAATTGAGTACGCTTTAGGAATCGAAGTTGCAGAAGAAGAATGGAATGATCAACTTTTTAAACAATTCCTCAACCAATGCAGTAAAATAATCTTATATTGGAATGATATGGTGTCCTTTCGAAAAGAAATAATAGAATGCAATGGAGACCTGAGCAAATGCACAAATATGATAGGGTATTTAATGATAGTAGAGAAACTGTCGTTACAGGAAGCGGTCGATAAACTGGTAAATTCTATGAAAGAATGCGATAAAGAAATCTTGAAATTGGAAGAAGAATTAAGAAAGCTTTATCCAAATTCTAAAGATTTTCTCAGATTCATCGAAGAATCTAAGAAATTAGTAGCAGGCATCTGGTTATACCACTATGGCTGCACAAGATATATTGGGGATTTAGTTGGGCTTCCGCCACTCTCGGGAAGATTTATATTTTGTGAGAGTAAAACTGTTATCGTACCAAACGAAAACTACAATCATGATAAGTATAAATATTTAGAAAATTTCTTTAAATTTTGAATTCGAATTTTTCAATTGTACAACCAATTGAAGTTATGAAATTTATGGAAATTTCTTGATTTTTTCTTATCTTTATAACAATACTAATCAAATTCGACACTTAATTCTTTCATATTTAACATACTTTATTAAATATTTTTATTCAAATATTGTATGGGTGGCGGGTCTAAATATTCGCATTTTATAATGATTACATTAATCTCAAAAAATCTTATAAAGTGTAGTCAATTTCTGGAACGAAATATGTTTTACCGCTTCAAAAAGAAAAAAGGCTTAACTCTATATATTCAAATGATATCAGAGGTAAAATCTAATTCAATAATGACTTTAAACTTTTGAAGTAGGGATTACACTTTCATTTTTTACAGAAAGAAATTGACAACCTTTTGTGCACATGTGTATCATAACAAATTTTGCAGACTATTCAGAAATATTATGTGTTATATTGACTAATAATCTTTTATTTTGATTTTAGTTTTATAGAATTTAAAAATTGCATGGTATTGTATCAAAATATAACCCAATTAAGATGTTTTTATATAATAACACTATATCTTTATATATAAGTATTCTATGTTATACTAGTTTGGGCTAGATTAGGTTATCTTTATTTAGACTGTATTAAGTACAGTAAAATTAATTTGAACTATTTCATATTTCGATTAAAATATTGACAAACGTTTCGATATCGCTACACAGTGTTTATTCGAAATTCAATTCAATGTAAAGATTAAATTTAGATCAGATTTAATCTTGTATTTTTTCCGAGATTCAATATTCCTAGGATTATTTTTAAGATGAGTTGATCAATGGAATGGTGAATAAAGTAGTCTCATGAAAATCAAAAAATAACTTTTCTTAAATATATTTTTATAAATATATAAATTGTAAGCTATTTTGTTGGGAAATAAAATTACACTATAATTTGTATCAATTATTTTTTAATTGTATATCTAAAATTTACATCTAAAGTTTTAAATGGGATTCATATATTCTATTAATTTTAAATTCAAAGTATCACTTCATTTAAGCTTTTCTTTAATTCGATTTGCATAAAGTTTGTTTCTATATTTCACTCAAAGTGTATAGAAATTTCTAGAAAGTTAGAGAACTAATATGCACAGGTAGGGCTGGGCGGGTGCCAGAAAAAGTAGTTACCCATTAATTTACCAAAAGTAGTCAGTAGTCATGACTACTTTCCTGACTACGATTACATTAATGAGTAGTCACGATAGTCACAGTAGTCACGGGTGTTTTCAGGTAGTCACAGGGTTTTTCAAAATTACTCAATTATTCATTGAATATGAGTATTTAATTAAATTTACTCACTAGAAAATGTAAAAGAAGCAATTTAATAAGATTTGTAAAATAATTGACAAGTTTTCATTAATGAAATATTACAAATAAGATTTTTAAGGAATCACTTATTAAGAAGTAACTGACAAGATTTATGATAAGAATAGTAATTACTAATTGCAAAATTTTTAATAATGAGTTTTACTATCACACGAATTAAAATTTTTAATTAGCGTAATCTTTATTCATTGATAAGAAAATTAGTTATTTCCCGCGTTCATCATTGGAACTTATACGATAATCATCATAAGTATAGCCACCTTTATAAAAGTAGTCGTAACTACTCGTGATTACTTATGAGTAACGGTCTATGAATGAGTAATCGTTGATGAGTGACTACCGAGTATTTCATAAAGTTGGTAGTCAGTAGTCGAGTAGTCAGTAGTTACCCGACTACTAACCGACTACTCATGGTAGTTGGCACAGCCCTATGCACAGGGTATACTGTCCGATTTTTTAAAAAACTAAACTCAAATCGTTATAACAATTTTTCTTTATTATTACTCATGAATCAGAACTTACTAATGAGTAAGTTTAAAACATATTTAACAAAATTTGATCACTTAGTCATTGATTTTGAATTAAAAACACTTTTAATCATAAGATAGTGTTCACAACGAAAGTAAGAATTTTTATTTTGAAAACTCATTTATTAACTAAATCTTGTGGTAAGGTTAGAGCTGAATATTTTTGAAAAATTTGGTGAAACTGGACCGACCAATGCAACTATTCTTAGAATTGAATCAACTTTAATTTTACATATCTAAACTACTTTGTAGGATTACAGTTCTGAAATATGCTTTGTAAGATTATAGTTCATTATTAAAGGTTTATTTTAAAATATTCAAATTTCAGTGAATGAGTAAGCGATTTCACTTTTGTCTCACATTTACAAAAGCAATAAAGTGTTAACTGAAAAATCTGAGTTTATTTTTTTTTTTAAAAACGGACAGTATAAGTGGTATGGGTTGCCCTTTATCCCTAACCACTGTCAAAATTGATTCGCAGTTGTAAATTCCCTCAGAAAACGTCCGAAATTTCACTACCTATTCGGGAGCGTATTTTGTATGAGTTCAAACTCGGCCGCAATGCAGCGACGGCAGCTCGCAATACCTGTGCTGCACGCGGCATCGTTACTGAATGCACCTGTTAGCGATGGTTCACGCTGTTCAAGAACGGTGATAGGTCGTTGAAGGACAAAGAGCGTTCTGGAAGACCAGTTGAGTTTAACCCGGACAAATTATTCGCACTGTTCACAAATTTTTATGAAAAAGGCATTTTTGATTTACCCTGTAGATGGGAAGCTGCTGTAGGCTGTGATGGCGCATATATTGTTGATTATTCTTTGTTGCAATAAAGTTTCAAATATTTCGACAATACTTACACATCAATACTGTCATTAAATATTAGGATTCTTATTGCCATTTTGTAGTTGCCCTTCTATTTGTTCAAAACTTTTACTTTACTTTACTTTACTTTTGCTTTAACAATTAATTCGGATTATCGAAAGTTTTTATATCGCTTAATTTTCTTAGATTTAGAAAATATTTATTTGAAAAATATATTGAAATAAATAAGAAGGAAAAAAATTCATTTTGAGAAATATACTTTGGAAAATAATCGTGTAGCCGATATTATGGTTTTTATTATTTGCTTATTTAGATAATTAGTGTTGATGTTTATGCCCAAGGCGAGAACAGTGACATATAAATTGAAATTGGCAATAATGGGCACGCCTTAACACTATCACGCAAAGGAATTTAATAAAGAAAAAGGGAAAACTATTGCATATGGTAGCCAACGTTGAATGGCATTAACACTAGGTGTCCTGTATTCACTTAGGTTCATTATATGAGGATATGCTCGATATGCTGATCACTACGCTGAAAGATATTTTTGAGGCGTAATTGAAATTTGTTGAGTCACATCATTGAGTACATCATTTGAAATTGCACTAATTTCATCTTCGATTGGTTTTTCGAGTACTTCGATTGATTTTTCGAGTACTTCGATTGTCTGAAGATCCTGAGGAAAAGTTTTGTTCTTCAGATAGTCCTTAACCATTTGGATTATTTTCTATAGTAATGTCTGAAGGGCAAAGTTTTGGCTGAGGATCCTCAGTCAACCAAAGCACCCGAAAAAGTAATTGAAGATGAAGTTAATGCAGTTTTCAATTAGGACTCAAAAATATTCTTTAGCGTAATGATCAGTATATTGAGCATATCCTCATAATTTCCTGCTATTCCCTTATTTAAATAATAAATTTCACGATAATATCTTCAAAACTTATTAAATGATTTCAAAAATAAATCCATCATGTATTTAATTTACACCCCGTACATTTGTTATTTATCATAGAGTTATTTATGTTTAGAAGTAATAATTACTCACAACTCTCAGTTGAAAAGTAGGGCAAAACAATACTCCTATTAAGTTGAAGGATAAAAATAATTGATGTCACAACATACTCTCTAAAAAGTATATCAATTGCTTTATCGGAAAATAAGCTTATTTTTATTTGAGGAAAATGTAGAGGAGAATCGAAATACTTTTCAAATATTTTGATGGTGTTTTCATCAACGCAAATTATTTTGGCATTGATTCTTATGATATTGGCTGGCGCCAAAACACCTATGACCAGTTACTTTCAGGTAACAAACAAAAATTTAGACTTAGAAAGAAATTCTTGGGGTCCGAAAATACAATTGAAGGTTTAACGAATTGAATTTGGTTGCATTCAGAAGTTTTGGTATTGTTTGTAAAGCTATAAATTTGAAATGTTATAAGCTATATGTAGTGATTGGAGAACTAGATGTGATGCCGAATTTCACCGCCCTTTCAGAAAAATAGACGAATATACGATAGTTCAATTTTGAGCATTATTTTCGCTCTTCACTAAGCATCGCATAAACAAATGAGTTCGATGAAACTGTATATTTTACTAATTCATGGATTTATTTATGATTGATATAGTTTACGCAGCAAAACAAACATTTCATAAAATTGTCTCATAAATTATAATACATTTTAATACAAGACCTATTGTTTTCCTTATGTTTAAGTCACGTCTCAAAAAATTTAAGTTATCTAGAATTAAAAAATTAGGAGTTATTGCTCAAGGATATTGACATCTCATCTTTTTCATTTGAAATTGTTTTTGACTTAATTTGACGTTATTCAATTAATTTAATTTATTTTATTTTTAGGTCAATTGAGGAAATTAAAGATGAGGAAACAAAATGTTCTTATTAATTAGATTCAACCTAAAGATTAGCATATGCGCAGAAAAATAAACGACTTAATTGTGAAATAATTTTGAGTGAAACAGGCTCAAAGACTTTAAGTTTTGTCGAACAACAGAACAGAAGTGAATCGAAAATAGTGGATATTTTTTGGCAATTTATTTATTTGTTGAGAAAAATGAAATCATGTTTTTGGGCTACCTATGTTCATTCACTCTCAAATGAGCATAGTGAGTATTTTATTTCATAGTTTTATTATAAGTAAACTAGAAAAGTTCTTGGCCTAAAGTACTTTTAATCAAAATCTTTACAAAATGACTTTAAAAGTATATAATAAGGTGCTCGGAGAAAAAACTTGCACAAAATCAGTTTACATGTAATACATATTATGGTCGAGAAAATTAACATGAGAACATTTCTCCTTTTCAACTTCAACAGGACTATAGAACTTGAACCTGTTATAGGAAAATAAAAGTTTATTTCGAATATCAAGGAAAAATTCTCATCAAGACTATAAAGATTCAGTTGAATTTTAGCTTTATATTTAATTCATGTAAACCTGTAACCTTTCATGTAACCTTTATCACAATAGTTTATGAGCTCGAATAGGTTCTTATTCATGGTCATTAAATGTTTATTTATCCAAATTTGAGCCTGACTTAGGCCCCGCCATAACAATCGAGGCCTCAACTTAACTGAAATCTGTTTTGAAGCCATACCTGTAGTTAATAAGACTTTAATTGATGCATACTTAGAGTCTTTGAATAATATTAGATATTCATTTATTAGTACGACCGAAAACATAGCAACAAAAAATCTATCATTTACAATATTGATTTGGGCAGAACTACTTCATTGTCGAGCATAATTGAGTCATGTTTATAGCAAAAGAATTTCGAATAAGATGACATCATCTAGAAGTTGAAATATTATTTGATAGCAATCAAAGCTTTCGTTTATAATTAGGTCTATATTTTTGAATAGCAGGAGCATTAAGAGAGCTGTTTACTGAAAATGTTAGGTTATTAAAAGAACAGCTTGAAAAGTATTTTACATTATGACAGAGATATATGGACAAACAAATGATTATTATAAAATTTCAACAACGAACAGGTTGATTACAAAAATTCTGTGGTTCTTTGGTAAAACTGCTCATTCAGTGTGCGCACAAACATCATTCGATTGTATTATTTATCGATACGATCACAACAATTAAATTCATTTCAGCACAAGCTTTGACAATATTTCATGGAAATAATGGAAAATCACGCAAACCATTGCACAATTCAAAAAGTTAACACACGAATAAATGATTTCTTTAAAAGGAAATAATACTCCTCTGGAAGACGTTAGAAATGATTTTCGAAGTTAAAAATTATAATAAGAAAGAGAAAAACTATGTAATTTTATTACATTAAACCTTGTTTGAATCGAAATACATTTGAAAGAAAAGTAAATTGATTGCATTGAAGAGGAACATGTTTTTCTAAGATCTATTAGACCTAACACAAAGTTTCGTTATGATGAGGACAGTATATAATAGGTCTAACTCTCACATTGCTATCGATCAACACATTTTTAGCATCATTTTTAATATAATCTATATAAACAATCGACAACACGATAACAAGTACATGAATAAAAAATAAATTAGTTTTAACCAAATTAATCAGTAATATAGTTATTAAAAAGTTGAAAACAGTAGTAATGATAATAATGCATAACTTTTCTCTAACAACTCCAATCAAAGCAATCACTTGATTAGAAATGAACCCAAAAAATAGTATAATTGCAACAAATGAGACAAAATCGTGGTGAATATATTCATTTGGTTCTCTTGAATCGTTGCACGAACGGTCACAGTTGTCATAAAAAGTTATTATTGTAGATAATTTCGGTCCGTATAGCAACATTGATATAAAAACGTTTACCAATAGGACTAACACTATCATTAAGTGTAATACAATTAATAGATTTTTAATACAAGTAAAGTTTAAGTTTATTTTCACTTCGTTTGCCATTTCTTTTAGGTTTGAATTATAAGAATGAGTAAAAAATAGTTAAACAGTTGAGTAAAAGCTTTTTTCGAACAGTAATTCTTATAAATAGATATGAACGGTTGGATGAAATCCAAGTCTTAATCACATTATGTCTCAGAAAGTTTTGTCATTAGTTTTAAATAATTGATATTTCTTCTCAGAAATAACACAGTTTTTCTTCTCATAGTCCTTGCAATTTTAGATATATTCCAAATTTTTTCATATTTCTACAGTCAATGCATGAGAACTTTCGGTCAATCATGGATCGATTTTCAGTTGTCTTTAAAGTTGTCCATAGAACAAGTCCATTGAAGCAAATTGTTGTCTTCGATGAACATCACTTCTGATCATAATTATATAAGCGATTGATAGAATAATAATCAATAGTTTAAGTATTATTAGGTTTTGATTTAAACCAGAAATACTTGTGGCAAATGCGAGAATAAGTGATGTTATGATAGTTGAAAAAATTAATTTCTTGATACCGTAATAGATAATGCTTATGATTGAAACCAAATGATTGAAAATATACAGAATGATTAAAAGTTTTTCACTAAAATTATTAATAATTTCATATAAAAAATTTGATGAATTATAAAAATATTCAACTTTTCTTTCACTAATAAAACTTAGATTTTGTAACAATAGGTATTGAATGCAAGTTGATATCAATATTAAGTTAAGTACAATTAGTATAACTTTTGAAGTACTGAAAATAATTTGAATATTTTCAGTCATTTTGTTCAAGCTTCGCACTGTAAAAAGAAGGAGTTCTGAAAGGGTAAGCTACTCATTTATCTCATTCTAAAACTTTGAGACTTATTATAAACACATCTGTTTATTGAAACTATATTTAGCCATATCAATAAAATCTGGCTTAAATGTCAGGCTCAGCCCTAAATTCGAACAGTATTTCTATTTAATGAAGCTTGAGATCAACTGAGACTTCGAATAAAAAAGTTTTCGCTCCATATTTTACTCTTATATCTCACCGAAATATTATAATTTAATTGAAAATTATTTAATTATTATTATTTCACAAATTTCATAATTTATTCATTAATAAGAAAATAATTAATATTCTATGGAATTTAAAATCATTATTAACCAGCAAATAAATAAATTTAACATAAGTTTGACAGCATATAAATTCGATAAGTGAGTCAAAAAATAAATTTTAGACGTAATAATGCAAGTTATACAAATAGTTTCTCACTTATCCATAGCGCAACGACTCTCACTAATGTTATGCACATTTGACGCCCAGAATATTCTGATACTCATAAAATAAGATATAGTTGTTAAAACATGAAAACTTCAAAACTCCAACACTTATGACTTCGATCTATACCAATTAAGGCTTCTTATATTTCTTAAGATGTCCCAAAGATTGATCAATATCTTTCAAGAACTGTAGAAAACTGTACAGAATTTCTAACATTATCAACAATAACAATATGCAAATTATTCTTAACAAGAATATAATAGACTATCGATAGCATCAAATTAATCAACAACAGCACGAATAAGTTTGTCGTCAAGATAAAAATCAAAATGATGATTAAAATTGTTGTAATACTTGTCGTGACAATTAAATAGTTGATTAGATACCGAAATATGGCATAGATTGCAATCAGGTGATTAACACAATAAAGCAATATCACTATAACTGAAGTTATAACAAATAGTTTATCATCTCTTGATTGCCAGTCAAACACTTGTGCGCGCAATAAACCAATTATTAATGCTATCAAAAGCGATATAATTATTATCAACGTATTTGTGAATATAAGCAAAGCTTTGACACATTGAACGACTATTGAACTGACGTTTTGATGGTTTGACATCTTTCAGACTGAGCAGACTTTTTAGTGAAGGGAGAAATTTATTTTCAGTCAAATGAAAGTTATATTTAGTTTAGGGTATAATAAGATTTCTTATTTCAAATATAATCTTATTCTCGGGTTTAGGCACATATCCAACAGACATGTATCTTTATTTCCTAAAAACCTTTTTCTTTATAGTTCTGTTTATTTTGTTTTCTTATTCCGCTCTATCGACAAAATTAGTTCTAATTTCGAGATAAGAGAAAATTTTTTGCGCTTAAATCATCACATAGATTATTGAAAAGTTAAAACGAATCACACAAGAGTTTGAACTTGTGTTGAAGATCAATTTGTTAATGATGATAAAAGCAAATTTGGTGTGCACCAACTTTTATTCTTCACAAACCATCATTTGAAATCACAATTTCTTCCTTAGTATATGTCGTGTGACTCGCACTGAAAATATGATCGATATCAGAACAGCCATTACTAGTAATAATAACAATATAGACGATCGATACTATGATAATTACTAATAGATTAAAATAGGTAAACAAATTAGGAATCACTGATGTTATCATCGACGGTATGATAATTAGAAGAAGAGAAGTAATACTTGTCGTTAAAATTAAGATAACAGTGTATTCTTTGATTATACCAATAATAGCAGTAATAAAGTTGATGATAGCTACTGAGTAGACAATAACTATCGGGATTTTAATTATTATCGTAGGATTTGGTGTAAAAAGAATTGCGTTCACAATACACAAACTTATCACTAAAATATTAAGAGTTATAAGAATTATTTTTATTATTAACAGCTTTGTATTATGAGAAGTTTTCATTTTATAAAACATTCATTTACGAAATTCTGCCTAAAGTATAATATCTTTATATATTAAAATACTTTAAAAGTTTTGGATTATTAATAACAACAACTTTTATGTGCACTAGAAATACGTGACATTTAAGCTGATATTCAATTCTGGAATAGATTTTCAGACTATTTCTCATGCAAAATGAACGTAAATATTTATTTAATTTTCTCGTGCATTGAAAGCGTTTCCAATCTCCTCTCAAGTGCTTAAACTATATTTAGATCAACACTGGAATATCATTTACATCAGTTGTAACACATTTTCATGACTTTAACTGTTAGTTATAAAAGGAATTCTCAATTGCTTTACCGAAAGCTTGAAAAATGACATCAAAATTGTAATTATTTTGTATATCCAGCAAAAATATCTCAAACTTATTACAAGAATGCTATGGTCATTAATCATTTAAGTTTAGTTTTACTCAATTTTGAAACTTTTGACAAGAATTTA
Organism: Archegozetes longisetosus; assembly: GCA_018873245.2. Lineage (NCBI taxonomy): Eukaryota > Metazoa > Arthropoda > Arachnida > Sarcoptiformes > Trhypochthoniidae > Archegozetes > Archegozetes longisetosus. Next base: position 2,522,279 of record JAEMBT020000002.1, on the reverse strand, counting down.
TTTTGCGAAACGCCTTTTATCTTATCAATAGTTTCACTATTGGTTGGATTTTTTGCGCTTTTCTTTTCATGCATTGAATTTTGATCATCAGTACAAATAGCTTGATATGCAATCTTTGACTTTGAATACAAGGCAAAAACATCACTAATATATTCAAAATCTTCATTCAATTGCATGGGAGTAGTTATCACTTCATTATCACATTGGCCCCAAACCAAAGCCTTATTGTTCTGTGACAATGCTATCGAAATATTATCAAAAGCAACGGCTGCGATATCAGTGAATACGTAATCACTTTTAACTTTTATCGGAATATTTTCATTGATTCCACTTTTATTTCCAACCTGTCCGAACTTGTTAAAGCCAAACGCGTAGATGTCTCCTTTTTTCGATAATAATAAACTATGATAAGCGCCACAAACAACTTTCTCAAAAGATATATCATTCCAATCGGAGCAGACAAGAGTGGGTACAGGTTTATGATCACAATATCCGATTCCTAGTTGTCCACAGTAATTATTGCCCCAACTGAAGACACGTCCACTTTCTGTCAAAGCTATTGAGTGATACGAACCACACGAAATCTCCACGATTTTCTCAGAATCAAAGCCCTTAATAAGAGTGGGTCTCAAAGTGTTCTCAGTTGTATCAATGCCTAACTGTCCGTGACTGTTCAGACCCCACGAGAACAATTCTCCAGTACGGCTTAAGGCAATCGAATGGTGATCACCACAACTAATGCTTATTATGTCAGAAATTTCATTAACTAGTTTTGGTTTCTTATTCTCAATATTGGTTTCATTTACAGTTTGTCCATAACTATAATTACCCCAACAATAGAGCTGACCGCCACTTGTCAGCGCAATCACGTGACTATAGCCATGAGATATTTGAACAACTTCTTTATTAGACAATTCTTCCAAAGTTCTCGGCTCTTTGACCGGTTTTTCATGACCTAAACCGAGACAACCATTTCTGTTATCTCCGAACACGAAAACTAAATCTTTTGTGATAATCATTACTTCTCTTCCATTGAAACCAAACACAAAAATTCTTTTGGCAGCTGATAGGAATTGTAGACTTAGTTGTCTTAGTATTTTAAAACTACTGAATTTTGACATTTTAATGAAATTGAAATAAACTAATAGTTTTGATCTATCAGCTGAAATTTTGTTTCTAATTTGACTAATTAATGACTCAATTTTTCGTTATCATTTATGTCACATGATATATTCGCTAACAAAGATATCATTGTTGTTAAAATCAATATATGATACTAAATTTAAGGGCTTCCGATAAAGCACTCGGAGCACGAATAGAAGTTTGAAAAGATAGGAAACCAAATTAATTAATAAGTTTTTCTTCCAATTTGACAAGAATTTTTTTATTCTAGTTGAGCAATATTTTTACTCATATTAATTACTTTGTAGTTCATTTGTGAAGAATCTAACTCATTATGTAGTTATATAATTGAAGAAGCATTAAAATAAGCTAGTACTACAATTAAAATAAATAAGGCATGTCTAATATCTAGGGTTACATTTTTGTACTGTTCCGCACTTTCACGAGATAGCGATTTCAAAGTTCAAAATTTCAGAATTTATGTCTTAGACATTCTATTTTGGACTCCTAAACTTATTTCATTAATATTTTCATTATTTTACTCATGAGCTAAAAGGAAAATGAAGCTTATCCTAAAAGAATTTTGCAATTCTATAAAATCGATGACGGATTGAGTAATTGTGCCTCAAAAAAAGATCACTTATCGGTATTTTACAGCCAAAGGAGTTCACAGACAACACTAAGACTTATATCCCGTTTTAATGAAAGAGGAAAATCTGAATATTTGAGAATGAGTGGCAGATCTACGGAATTAGTTCGCAAAATAATTTAAAAGATCCAGAGATCATAATAGTTCTGAAGGAACTATTAATGAAGATACGTTTCTGAATGAATGTCCGATCAAAAGACTTACCACTTATTCGCAACCACCACAATTTTAGTAATATTCTGATTTGGTCAGATTTAGCGACAGCACATTATCATAGAGGTGTGCAGTCTTGGCTTCATTCGTAAAAGATTGATTTTGTTAAAAAGTTGAAAATTTATCCAATGTGCCACAGGCGCGTTCTATTGAGAGATAATGGGCTAAATGTAAAAGGGAATACGGCAAACAAAGTTAGACCAAAAAATTTGGTCGGTTTCAGACGTGTGTATAGAATATTTTATCTGTTAAAGTTGTTCAAAAAGTTGCACAAACTATAATGAATTGATTAAGACTAAAATTGCACGAGATAGGCTACGGAGATGTCTTTGCCCCGTTCAAGTTGACAAAATGATTCGTTAATATCAGTATAATAGTCATAATTTTCTGTATTGGTGTCTTAACTACTTTAAATTTTAAATAACAAATTTAAATGTAATCCTAGATATTATACATGCCTTAATAAAAGGATAGAATATAATACAATCGCCTCTCGTTATAGTGAACAGACTAATGCATTGAAAATCGGGTGACTTTAACGAGAGTTCACTATATCGGATATAATATGCATAGTCTTTGATCTAAATAATTTCGAAAAAGTGTTCATTATAGAGATTTGTTTACTATATCCGATTTCATTAAAGAGAGAGTCTAATGTAGCTCAAAAATAAATTCACTATATATCAATTAGAATTAGCTTGAAAATAAACCTAACTATACCATTTTATTTAAGTAAAGTTTGTGGGTGTTTATTAAGTTAAACATCATTAGCTATTTAATATCAAATAAGATCTCATAATAATTTTTAGATAAATTCTTAATTTATTGCTTAATTTTGATTAAAATTCGGTAAAATTTAAAGGTTCTAAATAATAACCAGTCAATATAAGGTTTCAAAACAGATATGCTTTACTTTATTTTGACAATATTTTATTTGGATTTGAACAAAACTTCACTATTTTCAAGATAGAGATGAACAGTTTTAAAATTATTTTTAGCTTGAGACAGTCTTATTCAATTTTATTCTGTTATTCAATATTATTTGTAGAATTAAAAAATTTACTTAACATTTTCTAGCCTAAACTCAAACCACAATCTATGACTTGATCGTAGTCATAAAAATGTTCTAAGTTTGACTCATTCGTGAAGACTAGTATAAAGTTACTTAATAACAAAAAGTTTTTAAATATTGACTACTTCTCAAACAGGACTTGCATCGGGAAATACAGAATTCCATTATTATATGGATATAGAAAGACTTTATAGTGTTCATTCCTTTTCTTATCGAAAGAGTTAACAATAATTTTCACTTTGAGTCTCACTCTGGCATAATATTTATCATATACTGCAAACAGTTTCTTGAAACTCCAAAATGCTTAAATTAATTCTCATTTAGATAACAGCTTTTGTCTTAACAATAGAATCTTAAAAACTTTCTGATAATCTCGAACTGACTAATAAGAGCAATAAACTACCCCTCAATCTATTAAGTATTTTATCTAAAAACGAATACAACTTTTTATCTTCATCATTGCTTATACTATACAAGAATGGCTTATAGAATGATGCGGATGGTATTACAGAAAAAGAGCTGAAAAATCCATTGAATATTGATGAAAGTGTTAAATAATTAACTATTTTTGCGATTTTTGTATTAAAATAATTTTTTTCTTTAAAACTCGAATCAATAAATATTGATATAAAAAAGTTTTGAAGTCAAAATCAGAAAAAATGAGACCGAGCTTATGCGTTTAACGAATCGTATTTTAACCTCTAATGAGTATAAATTGTTAGAAATTTATGAAAATAATGTTAGAAATAGTTTTAACATTTGTGTCGATGCAGTCGACTTCAAAACTAGTTCAGTAAACATTACTCAAGAAATCAATGATTAAACTAAAAATAACCAATGTAAAAATTAATAAGCTTCTTGACGAATTGAGTGCTAAGACAGTTCTATTGATAGCGAATGCAATTAATTTTAACGGAAAGCGGAAATGTGCGTTCAAGTGTGTTTTCACAGTTGAGCACAACTTCTTTAATAATGGAAACGATGAGTCTTCAAAGTTCAAATAATGAAAATTAGTCAAAATTTCAAATATCTATCGTATCCTGAATTAAATTTTTGTTAATTGAGTTACTATTTAGTGGCGATAGCAATGTCAATGATTATTACAAGCAAAGATTCAATAGTTTGATGGAAGAACGGCATAAGTTATTGCTATTGAATCGGTAATTTATGCCATTCTTCCAGCAAACTATTCAAGTATAGAGTTAACCCCATAACTAGATCATGTACTAAAGATTTTATTTCCTGTCAGATATTGCCTGATATGAGTTAGGTTTGAGTAATATGACTGAAAAACTAACTCTTGATATACTTAATAAGGGATTGTTGCCGCTGAACAACAATAAAAAGATTCGAATGAAAGTATTCTTTTCGTTACCTAAATTTAGTTTAAAAACTGGTAATTTGTTTGAATTTATTCAGTCATAACCAGAAAATAATTGGACCTAAATTTTCACAGAATATGATTCGGAAAATCCACTCAATAAGTTAGGCATCAATGCATTATTTGAAGCAAGTGCAGATCTTTCGGGTATTAATGGACAGAAGAATCTGAAAGTATTGAAAGCTATTCATAAGGCTGTGCTAATAGTGACTGAAATCGGAGCCGGAACAGCAGCTGTTACCGGGATTGTTGGTGTTCTCGTTATTTTGATATCAACGATTAAGATCAAAGTGGACAGATCCTGTATTGTCTTCTACATAATAAACAATACAATTAGATTCATAATACTTTTAGGACAAGTTCAGCAACTTTTAAGTAATTAATTTAAAATGTTATTTTTGAATTAAATGATAAACAAATATTCAACTTACGATAATATAATATGTATAAAATGAATAAAACCTCATAAACCAATATTCTTATGAATAAAAAATGTGTTTAAACTCAGACATCATTGACGAACCTATCCTTCATATGTCTACGATTATTGTGGTGATGTTTCGCTTTTCGAAAGCGAAATCGAAATTGATTTTAAAAAGACGAAATGAATCGACTCAAACACTGTTGCATTGAATATCAAAATCGTTTGAGTGATGAGAAATTATTGTGATTTTAAAACTTCTAAATACTTTAACACTAATTTTTTTAAATTTGTTAAAAATTTTTAAATTTTAAATATTTCTCATCATAAAAGCCCGTATTGAAAAATACTTTAATCAATAATCAATTTTTTGTATTTAAAATTATATTAATAATCTAGTAAGAAATTAAAATTAGAATACAATCAAATGAAAGCACTAAGAGTATAAGTGCGGCAGTTGTGTTAAGCACCAATCAAAACGCTCCAACACGCCCAATGGGACGGATGGAGTTTTCTGATTGATTTTTCCTACGAAGACCGTCTTTTTGAGCTTTACCCTCTATGTTTACCATGTTTTCTTATAAATATACTTTTTATGAAAAGCTGAAAAATTGTATTAGTTTTTTCATTGTTGATTCGAACAATGTAAAAAGTTTCATGAAATCACAACTCTTATGATTCACGTAAATCACGCCACGAGTCACATCACCAGAAATATGATTGTTTTAATAAAACTATTTTATTTCGAAATTTTCAAGTAAAAGTAATACATTGCATATTTATTGATAATCTTTCAAATAAAATTATAACATTTATTTAAGTTTAATTAAATTATCAAATAATTTTAATCATTTCTTGAGTTTTTGCTGTCCTTTTAATCTCGTCAACAATTATGAGAACAACAAAATCATTCATTATAATCTTATAGAGAATTTTTGTTTTGTCATTGATACCTGTATTTTAATAGCAGCATTTTCTTGTTCATTCGACAGTTCCATAGTTTTCTTCAATTCTGACCTTAACTTAGAGGGAAGTTTTTCTGGGACTCTGAATGACGGTTGGTTTGTCGGGGTGTATTGTACAAAACTGAATTTTCCAAAACTGTATTTATCACTCATGGTTACTTTAATAATATTAAAGTACAAAATTGATTTTTAAGTGACTGTATCAAATGACCAAGATAGAATGATGTCATTTAAAAAAAAACTTATTTCTGCATAACTAGATTTTTCTACTTCGAGTAGGAAGAAACAAATCATTTGATTGGTTATTGAGATGTTTCGTCAGACAATGCAAAACGTCTCGTAAAATCACAACCATATAGTCACGCAAATCACGTAACAGATCACATCCTCTGATTAAATTTGATTTGGTAAATAAACTCTTTATTGAATAAATTGAAAAAAATTTATACAAGCAATAGCGAACACGTAACAGTTCTTGGCTGCTGCTTTTACAGCCAATTCTTTATAAAGATAATCACCGATATCTTTAACACATTATTTCCCTAAAAATATATTTTTGAACACACCACAAGTATCGCAAACTATATCATCTCTTTTTGTGTCGTTTTCGTTCCAGTTGTCGTTACAAGTCGTCATTGAAATAAGCAAATCTGGCTCGTGGATATAAGTGTTTACTTTTATGAGATTTTGTTGACTTTCTATATCGTATGTAACAATTATTTTGTTATGGCTGTCTTCTTGAGCAATTTTATCGACATTTAAAGTTTTAAGACAGCAATAATGATGTTGCAGCTTGAACTGTTGACCGTAATTTTTACATGTTTTAAGTTGTATTCGTGTCTTTCGTTATATATACAAAGGCAGTTAGTACACTTTTTACGATTTTTACAGATATTACTTGTCCCAATAAGATGTCTTTCATAGCAGGCTTGACCTGAAAAACTTAAATTACAATTTTGACAATAGATTTTAATAGATGTCTCCGAACATTTGGAAAAAATCAAGCAATACTCACAAATGAATGCAGAAGTATGATAGTATTTATGAGAGTAAGGTTTATGGCGATGTTCACAATAATAAATTTGTCCCATATATGTTGTTATATTAATGATAGCATTATATTGGGAAACTCATTGCTGACTATCTATTAGCTCTATATAAAGCTTCTCTCTGTAATCAGGACCAATGAAAAGTCTATTCGACTTGTCCAACCCATCAATAAAAATAAGTTGATAATTCTCTAGTTTTGATTGTATAACTGGAAAGTCATCGCAAGAAACTTCTTTATCGTAAGGCAGACCACAGAACGAGGCTAAATTTTTTGCTAATAGAGTTTGAGCATTATTAGTATTTCTTCTAATGCAGGCCCATTCATATGAATTAGGTTTAAGCTGATGCTTTGCATTAGCAACATCAATGGCGTGAAACCCACAATCATTGTTTTTATTATTAATCAAAATTACGGATACGGAATTGTTTTTAATTTGATCACTTGTAACTGGGACCTTAGACTTGGGTTTACCGCGAAATTTCGCTTTCTGTCACATTTACTTGTAAAGATAATGAACCAGCCAACAAGAAAGTTGTATTACTCTGTGAGATCTCATAGAGAACATTAAATAGTGATTCTTTGTTCAACGAATGTTTCCTTGTAGGTGGAATAAAAAGAGGTTTATCAGTTAATTCACTGTGAGAGATGTTACCGCTAACCAAATCATCGCTATGACAATTTTCTAATTGCTTAGTCGTAAATTGTTCGTACAAACTGTTTATGTTGAATTATATCTGAAAATAGTCGTTGAATGCACCAAAATTATGGTTGATGTTAAAGTTGATTTTGTTAACACGTCTTTTAAATCTTTTGCTCCTCACTTCAACTTCTCTAGAATGTTCTTCCCATTGAAAAGTAACATTTTCAGTGTTGTTTAAATTTAAGTTTCTAGAATTTGAGTCATTCTCAACACTGTCTACCAGATTGTTAACAACGCTGAGAACTGTTTAATCAATGTTCCTGTGTTTCAATTGCAGTCGTTTACTCATAGTTATGTAAAAAGAAAATTGCACTTTATCACTAAAGCATAAAACTAAAAACAAACACAATATAAAGTCACAAAATAGGCTATAACTCTATCAATTTTAATGTTTCTATTCAAAAATTTCTTGACCGCACACTCTTTGAATAACTTGAGCACTAATGATAAAACTATAAAAGCAGGCTGAGTATAAAATAGTTGTCCAACTCGTCAAAACCGCGAAAATGGCATGCGTTGACTAATATAAACCTAATGTACAAAAAAAATTTTAGTTAACACTTTCAGGAGAAGATAATTAAGGTAAAATTACCAATATAGCTTAATATGTTTAATATTGCATAATAATAAAATCTTTTAACATTTATATTACAGCTTATTATCGATAGACTGAAAGGAAACTTAGGGAAACTACATTTTCATAATTCATATAATAATTAAATTATTTGTGCTTTTATAAATTATTTATCTTAATTTTAATTTTTGCTTATCTAGTATTAAATATTTGTGTAACGTTTTTATTATTGTTTCAATAAAAATTATTTTAAAAATTAAATTTATTTCGGGTGATGTGACTCGTGGCGTGATTCATGTGACTTGTGAGAGTTGCGATTTCACGAAACTTTTTACATTGTTCGAAAAAACACTTCAAATTTTTCATATCTTACCAAATAAATTTATTTATAGTAAAAATGACTAATTGAGATGAAAATCATCAAAAAGACGGGTCTTCGCGGTAAGAACCAATCAGATAACTCCATTCGTCTCATTGGGCGCGTTGGAGCGTTTAGATTGGTACTTACCACAACCGCCGCTCTTCTACTGTTAATAATAGAAACAATTTAATCAATCTTCTCTCTTTCTATGGCGTTCACTCGTGAAGGCTTCAAAAGTGCTCAATAGTATTAAAATTTTCATTCAGCTATCGTTTGCTTGAAAATAAGGCTTCAAATTATTCCAGACCGAGAATTAATTGTAAAACGTTTTCTACTTAAATTCAAGTTCACTTAGATCGTTAGGAAAGTGAAACCTTGTTTTGTTGTAGGGATTCAGTTTTGTCCCTGAATATAATAAACGGTTATAGTGAGATAAGAAATTTCAGTCGAAGGATATGTAAAACTTAGTGACTATTCAGACTTTAATAAATTAATATTGTTCAATTGGTAATGTTTTATGAGAGAAAGAGAAAGAGAGAGTTCTTAACAATTTTCTTTTTCTTTAAAGGAAATAGTAAATAGTTTATGAACAATTGTTTCAGTTAACTGCATTTTTCGAACAATGATTCTATTTCTCATAAATCTTCTCAATAAACATTAAACTACATAAATAAAAATAGATTGCCAGCGAATAAATTTTTTCTATTAAATAATGACAGTGCATATGTTGCATCGATTAAAATAAGAGCATTTGTGTTATGAAAAATACTCTTTAAATCTATTTCATAGACAGAGTTATGTTTCATAGAACCATATTTCTGTTCAGAGAAGTTAATATCTTTATCGAATCTAATGTTTATTAATTGCGTAGTAAATACAGAAATATAAACATCTAATAATCAAGATATTAGATTCAATCTAGTATTAGCTTGAGCTCTCAAGTGAGTATCTCACTAAAATTTGCTAAAATATTTAGTTGAAAATTATCAGTCGAATAAACTGTTTACTTATATATATTGTAAAGTCTGGATCTTTGATAGGAGCGTGTACGAAAGCAAATATAAAATATAAGCACTTCATTAAACATAACCACAATACAAATTACATAAGATTTCACATGATTTTAACACTGGAAGAGCGAAAAATTTAGGAAAAGCACGATATTTTATAGGAACAATAGGCGGGTTAAATTAGAAAATATTTTACAATGATAGGCTAAATCTTACAAGGTTATTAGCACATTTAGCTAGGATTGGAAAATTGTATAATTAGTACATACTTAGGCAGGTTTTAAGAGTTGAAATATGCTTATTCTCAGCTGTCTTCATAATTTGTACAATTGAGACAAGCATGTGAAGATTTCTTTTGTACAAACAGAAAGTAATCTTTAAATCGGTAATAAATGTTGACATATAAGGTGAGTTATGAAAATTAGAGTTTAGAAATATAGGTTGTTACAAAAATATTACATTATAGGTCTAATTAAGAAACTAATTAAGAAGCAGTATGCAACAAATATGATTTCAAAACTCAATAAAAATTCTATAATGATTATAAAATGATGAGGTTTAAATTTTTTAACATTAATTATTTTAAACATATTCAGAATAATCTGAAAATAAATAAAAATTGAATTTTTGGTTTTTGTATTTTTTCAACATGTTACCCCAAAAGGGCTAGCTTTTCCTTATAACCAAAGCTTCTTTAGATAAAGTTGTTTTTAGGAAAAATTCCCAAGCTAGCCCTTTCGGGGTAACATGTATAAATAAAATTTTGAAATTTTATTATCTTTATAACTTTCTTAATAATGAAAAATTTATGATGATTCTTCTTCCTCATAAACTTGTATTCAAACTTTAAGTTTTAATGAAAAAGTTTTCAAAATATTTCTAACGGTTTTCTTACAGTAAAAATTTGAAAATTCAAAATTCTGGAATTATTCGAAGCGCTCAGGCGCGTCCAATTTCAAAGTGATGAGCACAAACATATATTCTTTTTGTGTTCTTTTTGAATAAAAAATTTCAAAGAAATCGGCGTCTCAGGGGAATTTTCTATGGGGCCACCGAACCTCTTTTTTTGACTTCTACTAAATATGCTTTTCTTTGATCAGAATATTTTTACTTTGAATGAAAGTGACGAATATCTCACATTTTACGTGTATTGATTAATTATTAGCCTTTTGCCTTAACGATTAAATCATCGAAACTTGCATTGAATGAAAACATTAATAAATCAATACAACAATAGCTAAGATTTAGGGCATATAATAAAAACAAAAGCATATCCCATATGAAAAAAGAAACTTTCGGAACAATCAATCATAACTTAATCAGCATATAAGTTGACAAAAGTTTTCAAAAAATGAATTGTAATTTTAATCAAACCAATAGGTCGTAACGATAGGTTTCCTCGGAGGAACGATATTCTTGTTCGTACAGCTAAGACTCTAAGCTATAGAAAACGTACGCATGAGTAACAGTTCGGTGGGTGTACTGTCCCCAACTATTTGATGTGTTTTGGTCAATATTAGCATATACAGGTCACTCATATGACCATATTTGAAAGCCATTCAACACATTCTTTTGAATAATAGGTCTTAAAGTCGTTTCATCTCGTCTTAGTACCTTATAATAAGTTTTTTATCAAACTTTATTTTTTGAATCATTGAAGAGACTTTATGAGTGAAATTCTAAACAATTATTTTGTATTAAAGCTTTTAGGCCCGTATACACACTTATGTATAAATCCGGTTTAAATCTAAAACTAGGTTTAAGACTCGAAACTCGTCTTAAAACTTACTTATACTCGAAATTTAAACCTGGTCTAGACTTAAGCGGGGTTTAAATAAGTGTGTATACGGTCCTTAAAGCTTAAATAAGTCATAACTAACTGAAAACATTCTTAATTCGCTGATACCATCTCTTCTCTTCCAAACTATGCTGAAAACCCAAGGGCCATGAACGCGATTGCCATAGTTTTGAGTAGCTACTAGGAACTGATTCACTAAAAGAGCATGACCTCTATTGTATTTTCTTCTGCCTCTAAAGAGGCTTTCGTCAATTTGAATTACCTAATTTTTCAGAAATGATAGCAAGTCATAACTGAATAGTACAGTGCATAGAGCAAAACTATACTTCTCCGGGTCCGCCCATCGCTGGAGCGTTGTTTAATGCTTCCCAACAAACTGCGCAATCTTCTTCGCCAATTCTACACAACTTTTCGATCTCTAATGTTCCTTTCAAATAATGCATTGTTTGTTGAACATTAGCTCCTTTAGCCCATAAGTATATGATTGGGACGATAGTTCTTAATTGCACTCTTGTGTGGGATAGCCCAAAACGATCGGCTAACGAGGAGAAAGGTCATCGATCTTTGCCTACAAATAAAATTGTTATTCAAAAAATTACTCAAAACTCTTCGCGTTAATGTTCTCAATGCAGATTGGGTATCCATCTCTGAACTCAGACCTCCGTGTATTCCAGTTGCCAACTGTGTCGCATTTTTGACAGAAGATTTATTTCTACATTTTGAACACCTTATGTAATGCTTAATTTTGTTGTCCACGATCATAACATGGTTTTTGGGTTGTTCGCGACAATTATCTTTACCTAATCGGTATTTGTTTCCTAATTTATTAGAAAATAAGTTCTCATTTTAAGATTAATTTCAATAAAATTTCAAAAATTGTACCCATTTGCATATTATTTGCAATGCATGCCAACTATAGAATTAATGGCCTGATTCTGATCTAATAAAAATTATTTTATTGAAGAAATCCTACTGTAAGCTCTTCAGAATTTAATATTTTTGTTAATTCAAAGAAATTTAAATTTTGAGCCATTCTTATTAACTCGCTTGAAGTAATAGTTTTAAATGAATTTTAAAACTCTCAAAACTGCTACCGATTGACTCTAATTTTAATTTATCTCAATTTATTATCAATTGTTGTGTTTATTGTTTTATATCTTGTTTTGATTTAATTGTATAATGACTTAAACTTTGGGAAAGTTTTTATCAACAGTTTATAAATGAATGGGAATTGTGCCCTCTATTATAATAATGTAGTATCTGAAATAATAAAAATTAGCGAACATCTCCACCAGAACCACAAGCAAAGCAGCGAACTGCAACGCTACCCATTACCGACGAGTTCTATCCAACATTTTAGAAACGATGCCAACTACAAATTACTATTTAAATCATCGATTCAAATATGGCTATATGTGTAGATAGTTAAGTTTAAATTCTAGTTCTCTTGAATAAGCTCTCACTCATGCGAACATTTTTCTATAAAACTCCATTAAGATATCGAAATAAATTAAAAAATGATTACTAAGATTTAGCAAAAAGAAAAATTTAGCAATTATTACAATTTTAGAACTTATAGAATTTCAACTTAATTTGTGTTCATAAGAGCAATACTCTTAGGGTAAAGATTAGTTCAAAAACATCGATAATAGAAAGAATAAGAGGCAGTGATTTAGTTCAACGTTAATTACATAAATAGTAGCGAAAATCAATACTAACAGCTCTCATGGAATGTTTTTGGTCATTATTTTAATAGAAAAATTTTTGGTAACCAAATAGCCCTAAGCTCACTGTTAATAATCAAACTAAAATTAAAATAAGTGACAATGACTTAGACCGTAAAGAAAAGTCCGTTTTGAGCCAAAACAATACTAACGATGAACCAAATGGTGACTCTGACTAAATTTCTAGCCAGTAACCCGACATGTGATGTTTCGTCAACATTGAAAGTCCACGGAATCATACCCGCACAGATACGGTTCCCGATATATAACAGTATAGGATTCATTCCCGGGTAATGGAATGGTTGTCCGTTTGGCCAAACGCGTATTACATCAATCAAGTAATACAATAGACTTATTGCAAAACAAGCCGCAGAACTTGTTAAACATATGAAACTAAATGACCACAAATTCTTGTTTATTGGTATCCAACCAGGTGCGGCAAATAGTGCACACAAACCACCTATTGGTTAAGTTTCAAATATTAGACAATTTCATATTAAGTCAACTCATTACTGTTAGCTCATTATTATCACAAAAATGACTATTTCTGACCTGAACTATCTAAAAAGTTTATGTTTCAAATAACAAACAATTAGAAATGAAGTGCATTAATAGTTATTAGTTAACTAAAATCTGTTTTTAAATCTAACTTCATCTCTGACTTGATTAAACTGTAGAAAAGGTTCTAGCAAATCTTAATAAGAAACTGATGCTTAGATTAAAAATAACAACTCAAAATTAAATTAATTCTTAACTAATTTCCTGCTAGTATAAGGTTTCGCTAAAGTTGTCAACTTAAATTCTTTATAAAAATTAGAGAAAATAATGAATACCAAGAACTACACCCCAAACAATCCAACGAGTAATTCGTTGTTTAGGGTTTGGATAAGCGATTAATATTTTTCCGACCTGTAGTCCTAAGAATGTTAATATTATCGAAGTTGTGGCACCTTTTAGCGTGAAACAAATATAATCTCATTAATAAATATCATTTACAATGACTTGAATTGAATTTTTGGATTGATATTAACCGAGAACTCCTTCGGGGTCGTGCGATAGACCAAATTTTTTTTGTGGATCGTATAGCTTGGAAGCCGTGAAGTGTTGATAAATATGCTCTTTTCCTAACAGCCATACGTCGATATAATTGGCTGCACCTCCAGTACAGTGGATGTGAGACATGTTCTTATATAAACCTCCAGGTCCTAAAATTCGTTTGAATAGAAAATCAAAATTTTTAGATAACAGTCAAACATTGTAATTGATTTTCGCTTCAAATTTTCATAAACTGATTAAAAAAGTTTAACCGAAACAGGAATTGAATAGCTTGCTAGAAGAATGGCTTAAGTGACTGCTTTCGTAGTATTTACTTGTCGCTCTTCTGCCAAACCATTCAAATGAGAAAGGGTGTGACAAAAATGATATTAAAATTATTTTATCGACTATTCTAGGTGAACAGTTTATATGAGCTTATATTTAAATTAACAATGCATAGTGAACTTGAAACCAGGTCTTAGAAAAACTCTCAGCTCAAGAAAAATTAGTTTTCGCTTCAGTTGAATCATAATGAACGCTCTATTAATTACCAACATATCCTCGAGGACAGTTAGGATCCCATTCCCAGCCAAAAGATAGTCCAAAATAAATGGCACCCATTACTGTCATAACAATCCATTCGAACCAATACGGAATTATATCAATCAACTGATGAATACGTACTAAAAATCAAACATAATCATATTAAAGACCAGAAAATCTAATCTAAAATACAACTGATTAGTTTAGCTTAAAGAACGAGGCAACTGACTGCTTATATAGTATTGACTTGACCCGTTCTTTCACTAAAGAATAAAGTTGTCTTAAATAAAATTGTCTTATAAGTAATTAATTAGACGTAAATAATGTCATACGCGCTCCAAATAGTTCTCCTTTGTGTAACTTAAGTGATATCACATGAGAAGACGCGACCACAAAATAAGAGATACCGAACCGCTGAAGTACTCCTGGTATACGAAGTTTCTTGAAGTTTGCTAAGGAGATAGAGAAAAATAACAAGTCATTTAATATGTCATTTAATATGTCATTTAGAACGCTTCAACGGTTCGTCAGGTTTTGTTATGCGATTTAGAGAACTAGTTGTCTAATTACAAAAGTCCTATTTAGGGCTTCATTCAATAGGAAATTAGTGTGAAGCTAACAAAAAATATATGTAATTACGATTTCCGTTTGAGTTAAGTATTATTCCGATCAGGAATAATTTGATCGACCTCTTGATTATTTTGCAGAATATTTTGTTGGTTGGCATTTTTTGACGAATAACAATACTTTTATAGCTATTATTAATAGAAATTACGAAATTTTCGTTAATAACAGTTTTAGAATTTTGGTGTTCTGTGGTTTTTTGTCAACCTGATAGCCATAGTTGTGCCCATAATGAATATAAACCAGGGAAATATGATGTCTGCAAGCTGGAACCCATCCCACGCCGCGTGATCTGACAAAACGTCCTCTCCAGCCCCGTAACTTCCAAATATCATCATTAAGATTGTTATTCTAGAGGATAAAGTTAATCAATGAGTCAGCAAAACATGTGTCAACGGCTAATTGAAAAACAGTAGATTTTTACCTATATTATCAATAAGAGCTCAAAACAAGGGCTAGTTGAAGAAAAATTAAAATAATTGTATAAACAATTTTCAGAATATTGTACTTGTAGTTTACGAAATAAAAAGTCAATCTTGAATTAGACTATTGAGAAATAAAACTTCTATAAGTAACGAATAACTATATTTGAGAAAACAATTTTTCAGAGTTCAAATTATAAACTCTTTAAGAAATTTCGATGAGAAATGAGACGATTTGGTAAATATAAGGATGAGTACCCTCTAAAACAGTCCAAAGACTTCAATCGTTTTCGTTTCTTTTCTTCTGCGGCAGCGTCCGCGATAGGATCACTCGGTAGGGCCATGTTCGCCGCGCGTCCTCTCTCCATCGATAATAAAATCTTCGACCGACGTAAAATACAATAGCGGCCAATACGTAGATTATTGCGGCTCCGATTAATGGCCAGATATTATTACGACCTTCAGATTGGGTCGAAATAGAGCAAGTGTATCGATTGCTCGAATTGTTGTCTGGATTCTCATTAATGCTAAGGATTGAAAATTAGATCTTATGCTAAGATAATTAGAATTTTTGTGCACAAGCATTACATCACAGTATGTTCTGACTGATCCTTCAACGTTTCGCTACTGTCACACCATCTCACATGTGAGGAAGGGTCTTCACTGATGGCATACTCGAGACCATAGTTGGTGTTAACTAATAGCTGTTCTGTTGAGTTTGGCACTATATTTGACCAAAAAAGTAATGGACACTAAATAGATTGTAGAAAATGAATTAATCAACATTATAAGTTTTGGATTAGTTACGAACTCTTAGATAAAATAAGGCTTTAAGATAAAGTTTTGACCCATTCTTTTCAAATGACTCAACAAAACTTTTGAAAACTCGTTTTACTTAATAGTGAATAATACTTTAAAATAACAATTGTAATCAAATTTAAGACTAATAAATATTTCAAGTTTAGTAAAGTTCATATACTACTAGAAAAAAACTTCTTAAAAGTGAACAAAAATGTGAGAATGAGTGAAAAACAAATAAAAAACTAAAGGCAAGATAATAGGAAAAAGTTAAACAATTGAACGAATCCAAACCTCAAAGCATTCCGTGAGTTGCGTCCAAATATATAAATTGTTAGGGGAGTTATTGATAAAATGAATTACTGCGGTGTCCACTTTTAAATCAGGCATTACGATAAAAATGATTTTCTTACGATTGACAAAAAGTTAGCTCAAATTATCTACACAATAAATAAGAACTCAAAAAATAAGAATAAAATGTTAAAATAATTTTATTAGGCAAATAACTATAAGAATACACACGTACGTAGAAAATTATTTACGATTAAAAAGTTATCAACTAATTGATAAGAAGAGCATTGAGTGGTGTAGTTAATCATTAGAAATTGTAACTCAATTGTCATTTTATACTAAACGATAGGCTTCCGATCTCAGACACTGCCTAACGACTAAACTATGTACCGAGAAAAACAATTATCAGTAAAAAATATCCGACTCTATTTTTCCGTTCTAGTTCGAGTATCTGTTAAACTATTTTTCTGATTATATCTATGTCAAGAGTTGACGAGAAGTTATTTAACATTCAAAACATAGCTTTTGTAACGTTGAGACACAGCTCACTACATTTCTGTTAAATGTGATCTTAACTTTGGGTTTATACCCTTAGGCTATTCTAATACAGAGTAATCTGCATTTATAAAAGTACCAAAAGTGGTATCGTTAAACTTCAAATTTGTGTTTATAAACTTTTGCGCGCATTTTAGTTGCTAAGACAATACCTTTCTATAGCGAGCAGTAATTTAGCCGCTGGCAAAATAACTGGCTTTCTCAAAGTTAAGATCACATTTAACAGAAATGTAGTGAGCTGTGTTTCCTATTGTTTCCTATCGCTGTTGTTATTATGTAACGCTGTGGCGTCATCGATACTACCATAAACTACGTCTGCTTTATTTTTGACCCAAATTAAAGGTACCCTTAATTCGTTTGAATTTGAATTTGAGGGCTTGAATATACAATTAAGATAACTATGAATATGTTCTTATAACTTTAGACAACGGTAAAGCTGAATAAAATTCAATAAGAATAAAAGTTTATGATCTATTGTATAAAACTTATGTAAAGATTGCTCAAATTTGAAAAGTGGTTTTCCAAAATGTTTCAATGTTAATAGTAGAAGTGCGGCGGTTGAGGTAAGCACCAATCAAAATGCTCCAACGCGCCCAATGGGACGGATGGAGTTTTCTGATTGGTTCTTACCGCGAAGACCGTCTTTTTGAGGTTTACCCTCTATCTTTACCATGTTTTTCATATAAACACACTTTTTATGAAAACCTGAAAATCGGAATAATTTTTTCATCGTTTTTTCGAACAATGTAAAAATTTTTGTGAAATCATAACTCTTGAGTCACGTAAATCACGCCACGAGTCACATCACTCAAAATATGATTGTTTTAATAAAAAAAATTTCAAAATTTTCAAATAAAAGTAATACATTGCATATTTACTGATAATCTTTCAAGTAAAATTACAACATTTAATTAAGTTTAATTGAGTTATCAAATAATGTTAATAATTTCTTGAATTGTTGCGGTTTTTATAATCTCGCTAACAACTTTGTAAAAATAAAATATAATTTATTGGGGATATTTTATCATTGATACCTGTATTTTAACAGCAGCATTTTCTTTTTTTTATTCGATAGTTCCATCAATTCTTACCTCAACTTAGAGGGAAGTTTTTCTGGGACCCTGAATGACGGTTGGTTTGTTGAAGTATATTGTACGAAACTGGTTTTTTCAAAGCTGTATTTATCACTCATGACTACTTTAATAATAAAGCACAAAATTGACTTTTAAGCGACTGTATCAAATGATCAATATAGAATGATGTCTTTTTTAAGATAACAAACTTATGCCTGCATAACTAGACTTCTACTTCGAGTAGGAAGGAACAAATCATTTGATTGGTTAATGGGATGCTTCGTCAGACAATGCAAAACGTCTCGTGAAATCACGTAACAGATCATATCTTCTGATTAAATTTGATTTGGTAAATAAACTCTATTGAATAAATTGAAAAAAATTCATACAAGTTAATTTGGAATAAAAATAGACATTTTAATATTAAATAAAATCTTTTTATATGAATAATTTCACATCTGATCACTCTTCATTTTCATATTGTTTCTCTTCCATCTCGTCGATCAAATTTATGAAATTTTCATATCTTGTGACAAGTTTATTAAAATTCCTTGTTGCATAAGTTTATTTTTCGAATTTGGTCTCCAACACGTTGAATGATGCAAACCCCTCCAATCTTCTTAGGTCTAGGCTCAATTGTCAAAGATCTAGCTGAGCTTTCGGTCTGCAAAATCTTCTCAACGTCGTCCAAATATAGTAAATTATTAGTTAGCCAGTTGAACTCATACTGAGTTAGGCAAACACCACTTTTTGTTGGAAATCCATTGACATACGCTCTTAAATCAACTAAGATCAAAGAATCACCTTTCTCAGGCTTTCTGAGTTCTTTCAGGACAATACACTTTTTGTGGCCAAATGTTTTTGAATTTTCTGTCAAATCCACAGTGCGAAGTGTATTCCAAAGTTTGTTCAAATTTGATGAAGCCATTCCCATTTAATAGAGTATAACTTTTAGATGTTTAATAGATAAGCTCACTTGTTCGAACACCATATGCAAATGAATACTGTTCAAAAAAGGTCTGTCTTTATATTCAGTTAAAGATGATCACTGAATATTTTTCTTGTGAACGCTTAAGAAAAAAGCTGCACGACTAGTTATGCAGGTTTTCGAATTTCAGAGTTGTTTAATGTTCGTTGAATTCGATCATAATACAAGTCTTGTAATAATTATTTAGATATCGTAATTGAGCGATCTTAAGGCTTCAAACACCTCATTAACAATGAGTTTACTGTGAACCCAAATCCATATATATCGAGTTTTGGGCAGAGCACATCTCATTTTTCTTGTTTCATTTCGATCATTTGATAAACAAGTGTGAAGTGGGCAAAACCAAACTGTTCCTTTACCAATTCTCATGTCCAAGTCCTTCAGCGTAGGGCAGCTTTCTCCTTCGATGAGTACATGCCTTAAATCAATGGGAGCAATTTCCAATTTCTGAAGGATTTCAGAGACTTGTTAATTTTTACAAATGAGGATGTCTTTTTATGTTGCTTTAACTTTATTACAAAGATTGGTAATGATCATCTCCAAATTTTCACTTTTGTGCACTTTAAGACCAAGTTTTCCTCTAATCGATTCTAAGGGTAACCCATGGATTTTGTATTTTTCAAGTTTATAGCTCAAGAGATCCTTAGCATTAATGATACTATCTCTATTCAGAGATACATCAATCTCGAGAGATATATCCACTACTTCATTACTTATGGCCAATTCTCTTGGATAAAATTTCTTTCCAAGAAAATACCCTTGCATGTCAATAGCAGCGCACACTTTCTTCAAGTTATCCATTTCTTCTTGTCACTTCGACGAACTAATATTAAATGAATAATCTCCAAATATTTCAGTCACTTTTGAGTCGTTTTCTAAAGTGTTCTTGCTAAATTTCGACATAAAATAATGATAAGAATACCCTGAGCAACGAACGATCGCATAAAGAACACAATAATGACCACAAGTAATAGATTTTGTGTTTTGAAGAGCCAAGGGGTTGAATCGCCATCCATTATTACAATTTTTATCAAGATATCGAATAATCTATACATTTAGTGGTGGCAAGCCAAATGAGTCAAAGTATTCTCCTTGTCCTTCTTTATCGATTACTATAGAAACCCATGTTCACCAGGTTTATCAGACGTGTGGGTGTTAATTATTAGAGCGATAGGTCTTCGTTTAACATTAGGTATCAAATCCAGGGATAAACACCACCAAAACACTTGAAGCGTTTCAAAAGTTTTTTGATTGTCAAAGTGTCCATCAGTTGAAATCAAATACGGGATTTCTGTCTAAATTTATTTCTATCAAGCTGTCGAATTCTAGATAAACTAGTAGATTAATAATTTCGGGCAAAGGCTCCTTAAATCGTACTTGTATTCTTAATAAACCAACTCTACTAGGACTAACATGACCAGAAGTGCAACAACTTGAAGACAGGTCTGGTGCAAAGTTCACACCTATAATTGTTGAACCTTTGCCATAAGCTCTTCTATCTATTGTGATGCACGAGTCTGTTACATTTTGATTAGTTGCATTAAATAAACTCATATATTCTCTTATGTATTACACTCTTGAGAAATCCGGCTAAAAAGCTTTCTCCGGATATTGAACACCGTTCAATAAAATGCCAAATAATTCATGTTGAAATGTTTATAATTATATGGATTAAGCGAAAATGAACCGTTGTATGCGTTATGAGAAACCATTCCGATGAATGCACGTCTCGGTAATAATCCACTATGTACACCGTCTATTATCTTATCCATTGTTCCTTTGTTTATGGTGTAAGGTACAACAAAACTCCTTCATATAGGATACTTTGCATTAGAAATTTCGGTTAACCGGGAAGTTTTGTGGCGCTCGACCATAAAAATTGTGTGATGGTGCCATTTTATAGTACTTTATGAGACGAGTCCAAAAAGGTCATCACCATGAGGCTCCGCCCACCCGACATCGAACCACGCCCGTTTTTTATTTTAGCCACTCCCACTGATTCCACCCCACAATATGGGTCTCAAAAGAAAGGTCTCAGTGAGTAGAGTTCATTTGTAAAGATCGCGTGATGATAGGATGCATACTTCCTGAGAAATCGACTAAAAACACTCCTATATTCTACGACTATATTGCAATACATCGAGAATTGACATTGTTGACCAAATCTGAGACAAGCCACTACTTTGGTAATGTTTAATCTGACTTTTTTGTATGTAAAAAAGTCTGAATGATCTAACAAAACATTTTGTCAACCTATGTATATACAAATGTTAGAACAATTACAACATAAATCATCTCAAAGTCAATAGTGTCAATTTTTGATGTATTGCTAATAGAGTTCCGACCCAATCTTTTTGAAATTATATACTAGATAGTGTGTTACTGTTAGAATAAAAGAGATCGGGTCGGAACCCTTGTGGCAAAATTTTGGAATAAGTATTTGAAGTTTTTGAATTTTTCAATTATTCTCTCATATAGGGTTAATTGAGAGTTTCACTCTATCGTTAAATACTCTTGATTACCATCTCTTAATATGCAAAGTTTCATTAAATTATGTTTGCGCGTTTTTGAGTTATAAGCGTTTGAAGATTTTACATTTTTCGATTTTGTCAGCTTCCCGTAGCACTTTTTTGAAAATTTCTTCAGCCATTTTGCTTTACTAGTGACCCTCGAGGTTCACACTAAAAATGGTTGATGGGCCGATTCTCTATGGAAGAACAGAAAACTTCTTTTTATCTTGGTCAACAATGTCAATTCTCGATGTATTGCAATATGGTCGTAGAATATAGGAGTGTTTTTAGTCGATTTCTCAGGAAGTATGCATCCTATCATCATGCGATCTTTACCAATGAACTCTACTCACTGAGACCTTTCTTTTGAGACTCATATTGTGGGGTGGAATCAGTGGGAGTGGCTAAACTAAAAATGGGCGTGGTTCGATATCGGGTGGGCGGAGCCTCATGGTGATGACCTTTTTGGACTCTTCTCATAAAGTACTATCGAATGGCACCATCATCCGATTTTTATGGTCGAGTGCCACAAAACTTCCCGGTTAATCCTTTTATTAGCTATAACTGACTCGTGTTTGCGTTGGTCACAGAGCAGGGGTTACGGAAACAAATACGCATAGTTCTCCATCGTTGGCACGAATCAACTTAAAAGTGAAACATCACTACATTATTATTAGAGAACTTAAGGGGCATTTTGGTAAATTTCAGGGCTCTATCAATAAGTATTTGTGATTTTTTAGATAACTCGAAAATTTTTTCTAACTTCTTGGCCAGTTTTAGTCGAATGAGATCAACGGTTTG
This sequence comes from Archegozetes longisetosus, assembly GCA_018873245.2. Taxonomy (NCBI): domain Eukaryota; kingdom Metazoa; phylum Arthropoda; class Arachnida; order Sarcoptiformes; family Trhypochthoniidae; genus Archegozetes; species Archegozetes longisetosus. The sequence continues at coordinate 2,499,598 of JAEMBT020000002.1, read as the reverse complement.
GATGATATGACAAACTGACGTCAAACATTCTGAATCAGGAAATTTCGTTAATTATAAGAGTGAAGTCAGTACCAAAATCATTATTCCTAAATTTTAAGTTAGAAACTGATAATAATGTCATTGAAAAATTTATTTGATTAACTAAACCATTAATAAAATTAAAATTTCAACAGATTATGGATTGACAGAGTCGCTCGAGGTCTGACAGTGAAAAGTCCCAGGCAATATAAGGCTTTATGCAGATTCGTAAAGAAAGGGCTGAATTAGCAGCTGCCACTGGAATCAATATTGCGCTCAAGACATCAAGAAACACGAGTTGACAGACCGTTCTTATTTCGCTAGCACGACATTACAGCGCAAACAAACACCACGTACGACATTACCGCACAAACGACAATACTGTGCGGTAGTCTCACTTGCGCGGTAATGTCTTGCGAGGTAAAGTCGTGTGCTGTAGTGACTTGCGCGGTAGTGTCGTTTGCACGGTAATGTCATGTAATCTCATTTCTAATTATTCATATTACTAATAATCTCATTACGTTTTAGGGCTAGTAAGAAAACTCTTGTAACTCAATGAAATCTATTGAAAATTGTTGATTAAATCATTAGAGTTTTTATTTTTGACTGTCAAAACTCTAAAAGAGATTAAAATCGGTTCAATCATTAGTTGACATTAAAGCTAATTTTAAGCACAACTGTTAATTATTTTATCTACGAGATATTCGATATTGACTAGAATTTTGTAATTAATCCGTTAATGTTTGAAACTTATGCTTTGTTTCGAATGGTCGAAAAATTAGCAGCAAATCAAAAATTTGAATCATGTTACTATCAAAAATACTTGGTATTGGGTACTATTATATTAATAGCATTTATTCCTTTTGTTTTCATACTGTGAAATAGAAAAATATTATTTAGTTTTTATGTTTATTCAGTTTGTTTTCTTCGTTTTAGAATAAGATATTAATCTATTTTTGATAAGATAAAAATAAAGTAATTGTAGAAACTGTAGTTACATCTTTTAGGTGTCCTAAGTTTTTAGTTACAGTACAGGTAAATTTCCAATTTACTATGTATTGTTTACCTAAATTACAAGTATTTTGATGTAAGAATAATTTTTTCCATTGAGCTAAATATAGTAAGTTTAGGACATTAAAAAGAGTATAAAAGCAGAGGTGATTTCTTATTAAGAACAGTCTTATTTCTTACTTCGTACTGTAAAGTATGTAAGAATACTCTCTTACTCTGTACTTATAGTATGTAAGAAATCATCTCTTACTTAGTACTGTATGGTATGTAAGAAAAGTAATAGTGAATAACTACTATTGTATCGTTATATATATATTTGTATTAATAAAAGAAGATTTCTATTAAAAGTAAGTTGTAACTTAATTCTCTCAAAGCACATTCTATCGAGTCCATAAATTTAGAATTATAAAGCTCGAATTGAAATAAAATTAGTAAAATTATAGTTTAAAGATGCAGAAAAATACAGATTATAGAAAAAGGTCAAACTACATTTAGATCAGGCTTTGAATAGATATCGTAGTCACTCAAATAAAGTTATCAGTATTAATGATTTACGTAATAGTATAGAAGTAATTCTGTACTTTTCTTAACCATAAAAACAATCTATTAGGACTTGTCATTGACTCAATGACCTAATGTATTAGACTTTTGATAATTGTAAAAGACTGTTATATATAAAATAGTTTTTACATTAGTAAAAGTTTTTTGTAAGATCTCATGAGTGTCCGACACAATTTCTAACATGCAAATTAATACAACGTAATATTTCTGATAATTGTATTTTGTGTAATGTTCAGTGGTTTATCAAAATTTTTATTTAATTTTTTTAATTGTTCAAATATCGAGGGTTTACTGTGTTAAGTAGCTAACAACGTAATAGATTCAATCCCAAGTCAAAAACCCTACAAAGACGTTACATGTGGCTCACAAACACTAGTCTTCGCCCCCGAGAGTAAATAGCATGTAACAAAAGTATAAAAGTGTCATTTAAATTGCTTCTAATTTAAAGTATTTCAAGTTTTGTGCGGAACATAAAAATCTCAAAAATGAGCTCACTAAAATAAGCACATTTCTCATTTAAGCATTATAAACTGGCTCGTCTTAAGCTATCAAGAATCTGAAGATAGTTTTAGTACAATGAGATTCCGATTATGCCAATTCCTCGATGAATCAAATTATGTATCATAATTCGAGCATGAAAAATTTTGCCTTTAGCTTATCAAACTCTTTTGTTAAGTAAATTTTATAGATTCCACTTAATGAACTGAGTCCGATGTTATATATTTCATTGAGTTACATTGGTCACGTTACGATTTAAAGGCGAATTCTTTTTATAATGACCAGTATCTTATAAACTATTAATTTACTTTACTACAGTCGCCAAACTCTGTACTCTACACTTCATTTCGAATTCTGCTATATAGGTTTAATCCACTTTACAAGCGGAAACCACATGGAATATTGTCGCTAAAGATATTGATTTAGAAAATAAAATGTTTAGACTTGACTAAATTCTGAAACCTATATCAGGTTCACACGTGATTAACAAATCAAAAATTCCATTGACTATCATTTAAGAGTTAGTTTTAGAAAGCTGAAATGAATTTTATGGTTTTGCAAGAAAAATTTTGTAACATGAAATTCATAGCTACAATCTTATAGAGAACTTTGCAAATACATTTTGCACATTTTCCCAAATGGTTTATTGAGAACAATTTTTAAGAAATTGGGGGGAAAATCCGACAATTTCTTGTAGGCATTAACTACAATTGTGAGCAGAGTTTAGATATAGACCAAGAGTGTGCGTGGTTCGGGCATTTATATAGACCAATTTACTGATCAGATACACGTTTCCAAAAGAGTAACTAGGACAAGGAGAACGCTTGTATCTCTGCGCTAGATGATCTGATTTTGATCCGGTTTGTTTTAAAATGTAGAAAAAAGTTCAAGAAATGTCATATTAAAATTTCATACGTTTATTCCGATTAATTATAAAGTTAATGACCAGTAAATGAAATTTTACGTTCAAAATCACAAATTTTAAATAAAAAAAACAATGTTAATGCATTTAATTAGAACTAGAATTAAATGATTAGTATCGGGTGTGACCTCCTTGAGCACCGGCGAATTTATGATAAATCACTTTCACTTCAAACAAAAGTTTGTTTACAATCAACACAACTCACTTCGGGGGTCATTCACAGTGTAGGTTACCATAAAGCGTTACATTTTTATAATAATTTGTAATTTAAAGTGATTTTTATTTGTCTTCTCAAAAAAATTATTATTAGTTTAGATAAATTTATGAAATTTTAATATGACATTTCTCGAACATTTTTCTACATTTTAAAACAAACCGGATCAAAATCAGATCGCCTAGCGCAGAGATACAAGCGTTCTTCTTGTCCTAGTTACTCTCTTGGAAACGTGTATATACAAGTATTTGAGGACAAGCTCAGCTTTGCGTAAAAGTAATAACTTACTGTTATTATTATTAAATCAATTCAGTCAGATTATTTTAGACGATTTCTGTGTGTAGAGTGACTTTTTATCGAATTCACATTTATATTAGAATTTATTTTCAGGATATAAGAGAGTTCTACTTGTTTATAACTTAATATTCAGTATCTGAAACAAAAAGTGAGTTCAGTTAGGACTATAAAACTTTCTTAAAGCGCGTAAAAATCGATTTCATAATTACGATAAGAGAATAAATTCTCATTAAAGAATACACAACATGCTTATCTTTCTTACATCATCTTACAAAATCACATAAAAATACTTGGCAATTCTCGTTTTTCTAATAGATTTCGAATAAGTACTTAATTAATGGCGAATCCATCGAGTTTGATTGGTCTGAATATTTTTGCCGTTCCCAATGGGTCAACTCTAGCATGCACTGAAGAACTTCTGAAAGATTGCGAGCAATACCTTTTAAGTTTAATAAAATCTGAAAGTATTTCAACAAAAATTTTTGGGAAACTAGATTTTTTTGCAGCCTTTATTTATAGTAGCTGCACTGATAAATCAAGATTAAGAGTGTTGATCAATTTTATGAATCTCTTGTATTATCAAGATGATAATCTTGGTAATGGGTGCATTTTCCGGGCACGTACTTTTGATGATCGATGCTAGTAGTACTCGATGTGAGGAGTCAAATGATATATTACATGCCTATATTCTGTCCATAAATTACGTAAAAATTTAATTTTTAAAAATTCAAGAAATAGTTTGGTAATGGGTACCCTTTGCGGGCACCTACTTTTGATGATAGATTCTAGTAGTGCTCGATGTGAAGAGTCTAACGATATATCACATGCCATGTTTTATCCATAAATTAGGTGAGAATTTTGATTTTTTATATATCCAGGCACTCACCTGACCACCCCAGACACCCCCTCATTCATCCTTATCTCAAGGTACCTTTTGGCGACTCGTTCAACCTAACCACCACGAACCCAACTTAACCTAAGCTGAAGATAGCGTCAGATCGCTTCACTTGGAACGCTTCGCGACCTGACGCAATTTTCACTTAGGTTAAATCACGCGCATGGATACTTAATTATTTTATAGAGAATTATCTTATATCGCATTTTGGAGGGGATACCTAGCGATAGAACTATTTTTGAGTTTTTAAAATATTTCATTTTTACGTAATTTATGGATAGAATATGGGCATGTAATATATCATTCGACTCACTACATCGAGTACTATTAGGATCGATCATCAAAAGTGGGTGCCTGGGGTATATAATAATTATTAAAAGATCAAATTTTTCACGTAATAAAACACGGCATTTGCTATATCGTTAGACTCCACACACCGAGTACTATTAGGATCAATCATCAAAAGTGTGTGCCTGGAAAAGGTACTATCTACCATAATCTTGAACATTCATCAGGAGATATTGGAAGAAGCGTGATTAAAGTATTTTCTAAATGTTTAAGAATTTACATTATCTCCCAAACGAGAAGTAATAGAAACCTAGTATTTTGATATAATATGTAGACTGAATAGGAGACTGTTTCAAGGTCATCAAATCGCCCACCCGCTTGTAATATAAGTACCCCCTTCTCTCTTGGTAAGTTTAGCTAACATTAACACAAAGTTTCATATAAAACATTAGATGAAACCACTCTGAAGTTGCTTAACTTTTTAACTTTAGCTCAAATCAATATTCGTAGTTGATATTAAGACTTTATGAAATGTAACAAAGTAATTTCATTATCAAAACTGATTTACGTGTAGAAATCTCCAATAAATATTCCGTTTACATATTTGTTAAATATAAGGCTTGGCTAGAGAAATCTGCACAAAAATAATTTTAATAATTATTAATCAAAATTTCACCGAAATTGAACAGAAATTTATTAAATGAAAATACATTATATGAAGTTTAAATTGATATCAATTGATGACAGATAGTACTCCTTTGTCCGCTGCTTTGCGGACCTTAGTCTTAACACCTCTCATAAGGTTTTGGCACAGATTTTCAGATCTTTTACGTATTAGTTTTGATTCTTCGAAATAGTTTAGGGATTTACATCTGTTGTCCACCCATTTTCATAAATTTGTTTACCCAAATTTGCCCAAAATCTTTCAATTGGGTGGAGTTGGGGGACATTTAGAGGATTGATCTCTTTTGGGACAACTTTGATTCCAACTCTTTGGTAAACTTCTTGAGTGGTTTTGGCGTAATGAGAAGTAGCCAAATCGGGCCAGAAAACATATTTATCGTCTGAATGGTACTTATCGATAAAATCTTTCAGAAGTGGTAAAAAATTCCCGAATATAGACTTCTGCAGTGATCGCATTACCGCGAACTCAATTATTTTGTCTTTAGTTTTTCGGTTAATTTCTCGGTTTTTTTCTCGGACCTGGAGTCCGATCGGCACTCTGACCCCTTATGAATCTTTGGATAATTGAATATACTGTACGGCGATGGATGCCCTCCAGTTCATAATGTCTTACGATATCGCAAGTTTTCATATTCGGGTTTCTTTCAATAAAAGCGCCAATCCTTTTCCTAGCCTCAAGCTCTTTAGAGGAGGACATCTTTCTTATTATAAATTATTATAAACTAATAATTGCAATGTTTTGTTACCTAATAACTATTCTTTCAAAGTAAAAACAAAATTTAATCGAATCAACTATATTTGGTTAAGAAATTGCGTCTTAAATTTTGTGCAGATTTCTCTAGCCAAGGCTTATTAATTTATGTGGATGGTATCGAATTCTAAAAAACCACAATAACTGTGCAATTGGTTAACGTACTTGGATTTTTTGTAAAACAATACGTATATGTATTACACGTAGGCTTTTTTTCCCGAGATTTGCGATTTTTCCCTCAACATATTACATATTTATGCTATCGGAGTATAAGCTCAAAGTTTAGAAGAATAGTTGTGAAGTTCAAGAAATATAAATGCATTTTAGTTATTCATATTAAATCTATTATTCGATATCTAATTACCAGAACTTGTAAAACAAATCTAAACTACTTAAATTAAATTACTTTTAATACCTATCAAATAACACAAGTAACACAATAAGGAAAAAATCTGTGAACAAGTACATGATAAAGTGCCACGTATTGAAAAGTTACCTTAAAATAAAAAACTAACCTAATAAATAGCTGAAAAATAATTTCGAGCAAATTTTTAACAATGAAACCAAACTTTTTCATAGTATTACTATCTATTGCTGTCAATTACGGCCAGATATTAAAGACCAACAGGAATGATGACAAACATCGACGGCAGGAAGTGATCCGCAATTCACTCCTCAAACCATCCCCAGCTTTCGGACCACCGATCGAATCTATTTTTCCGATGTTCCCGAAGTTTCCGTCAATACTAGAAGATGAAAATCCGTTTCCATCTTCTTTTCTGAATCAAAAACCATTTTTTGATAGAATGCATGAAATTCTTGACAAGAAGTTCAAAAAGTTTCCTCAAATCGGAGACATATCTCCAGCAGTCATACCATTCTTGTCATCAGTTCAAGTCATGGCTAAAACAGATGACAATCCTTTTCCGCCACTTAAGACAACCTCTGAATTGAACGATGAGATGACAAAAGTAAGACATGAAACAGGACTTACAGAATTCCATCCGAAGTTCAGTTCATTCCCTGGTCAGCGAAACTTGCGACCAATCATCACATCAATAGTTAAAGGCATGAAACCACTGATAACTGATCTTCAGATCGAACGGAAGGAGGAAAATATTAGTTCAACAGATGATAATTCACCAAATTTGGGAAAGCTATCTATAAGTCTTGGTTGGAATATCCAAGAACACAATTTTGATGATAACATCACAGTTGTTATAACCAACTATTCAAAAGATGGTGTTTTAACTGAACCATCGATTTCTCCCCTGAAAGAGATGATAAACGGAGTATTGGACTCATTTTCAAAGTTTGGAAAACTATTGAAACATACTTTTAGTGGTGATAAAAATTCGACTGAAGTTCAAACTTCTGACAATATTGTTAAGGCAGTTATGATTCAATGTGACTGTCCCGAAGATAAACACGAAGACAATTGTCAGAATAATGGACTCTATATTAAAGACAGCGTTTATAATAGAGATCATATGATGGCTATCTCTAAAGGTAAAACAAAAATCATTTTTCCTAAACTGTAAAAGTGTTTGAGAATTGAGGTTTCTTAACTGTAAAAAAGTATTTTCAGTTATGGAAAAAAATTTTTCTTAACTAATGACTCTTGTTCTGCAGATTCTTCGAGAACTAGTGCTCATCAAGTCTTAAAAAAACTTATAAACGTTGAGAAGACATTTGATAATAACGCGGCAGAAGCAGTCATAGCTATCAAAGAACTAAAAGAAAGCGAGCATAAAGTCGAAGATAAAAATTCAAAGCGTTTTTGGTGCGACTACTTATTGGTCACATGTATTTCTGGTATTTCAATTTTGGTCTGTCTATTGGTTGTGTTATTTATGAAACGCCGCAATAGTGGCAAAAAAATCAAAAAAAGTAATCCTGATGTCAAAGTTGAGACTGATATTCATAACAATCAGAACGAGAAGATCGATAAAGAGAAGAAAATTGAGTCACTAGTTATCAATATGTGATTTCAAAAATATATTATTTTATTTCTCTGGATTAAAAACAACTTGACTTTTAATTTATTGGCGCAGAACTTCAAGTAGTTCTTTTAGAAAATATTACTATTAACAAATTTGAATATTTTCACAAAAGTTTGCTTTTTATAGCAAATTTAATATGTTCGTAAATCCTAATATTTTATATAAATTACTTGTGTCTTAGTTCGAATTTTTAAAATCAAACAATAATCTGAAAGCTCTTAATGATGGATTCATTAATTCTATAAATAAAATATAAAATAATTGAGAAATAGATGTCTTAAAAATTTTCATATCTGGGAATGAATTGCCAGTAATTAGCAGTTAAGCCATGCTTTATATGTTGAACAAGTGTTGAGCGCCTGGATTCGCAACTCCTATAACTGGATTGAACAGTCTTTTTCATTTCATTAACCGAATCCTTATGAATAACAGTGGCTTCCCGGGTCAAAACATTCGACAAACTGGTGGTCTCTTTCTCTAGTTCGCTCAAATATTCAATATAGATTTGAATCAAGTTTTGAGGTCCAGTCAAGTAATAACCGAAGACATAAGAATACATCAAAGTCTGCCTACAATGACATAAAACAATGAAGGCATTTTTCAAGAACTTGAGCGCAGACTTGAATTCAGGACATTTGACAGCTTTTTCCAACTTCGTAGTAACTGCTTCTTGTAATTTCCTCTCAAGAGTCAACTGTTTGGATTGGTTTTGATAGGAATCCTTATAAAAAGGGTATAATTGTAAGTCTTGTTTGAGTCTCTGATCTTCCGTTCGGGCCTCGATCGCATCTGAACGGTTAGCGCCAACACATCTGCCGTGAGAACACTTTCCCAAACAGTAAAAACAAAAACTATATTTGCATTTAGTACACATCACATAATTACAGCCGCCGTTCTTCTCAATCGGAAACTTGCATTTCGGGCAGCATTTGGTGTTTTTTAACAGCCATTCGGCTGAATTCGGGTCAACTGTTTGTGATGCATATTTCTGGATCCAGTTTTTATACAGATCACAGCTAAGCGGTTCATGCCATTGCTCGCCGCAGAGGAAACAAAACACTGTTTTGCAGATGCATTCTATGTCTTGAAAACCCGAATATTTGACTCTAACTGCGTGTAAACATTGATTGTTTGGACACCATCTCAACAATTGATTATTAGCTACAAAATTATTTGAAATAAGTCTTCGATATCGATCTTTAATATTCTGGTCTTCAATGATATCAATCAAGTCCTCGTCGTCTATGAGTTGAGAACAGTTCTCATTTGGACATAAGATTTTATCATCACTTGAGTTGTCGTTGACTTTAGTGGTTATGTAGTTATTCCAGCACTCCAGGCATAAAAAGTGATTACAACTGGAACCAAACATTTGTGATTTGTTAGTCTCATCAAAGCATACAATACAGGTGGCTATTTCTTCTGACTCGACTTTAGTCTTCTTTTTTTTGGTATTTGTTTTAAGCTCATTAGACACGACAAGTTTAAGTGCACTTAAAATCTTATCGATGCCAAATTCATAGTATTGATTAACAAACGAGTCTCTATCCCATTCAATTTTACTCATAATTACTCTCATTGTTGTGAACGAAAGATTAGTTAATTGTTGAACAACTCTTAAGTTATTCTTCATTAGATCGATCACTTCTTTCGGTGTCAATATTTCAGATAAGACTTCGATATCACTGTCAGGTTCTAAGGGTTCGCTATAATACTTGACTTGAATTATTTCGATATCGTCTTCACCATCACTACTACTCGTTTTGCTTAAATCATCGATAGTTACTATCTCACTATTCGTCTTATTCACATTTATAGTCGGATTGACTTCTATTTGTTCATCTAATATTATTTCATGCAATTCGAGACCACTTGAGTCGCAAACTAATTCAGAACCAAACAAAATCAATAATTAGTATTAAAATAAATAATAAACTAACAACTTAAATATTAAACTAACCGATTAATAGATAATAAGAAATTATTAATTAGTTTATTGTCAAAAGAGCTATAAATCTATATAAGGACTTAAATAACAAGACTTTGAACTTAAATATGAACAAAAAATTGATCAAAAGTATTTTGTTGTAATGACTCTTTGATTTAGAAATAAAAACCTGCAATCGATTCCATAGTTGCAATAGTCTGTTTGATCACATTGAGACCACTCGGGCCAGCATTAGAATCAGTGATACATTGAATATCATCTGTAATTAAAATCGAAACAAACTTATAGACAAAAAAATTTGAAACAATTAAAAAACTCTTAAGAAAAAGACTACCATCACTTGACTTATCCTGGACTTCAGCATTAGTAATAAAATGATTGTTAAGTTCTTCAGATTCATAAATCAATTTGCCGATCGACTTATTGGAATTGAACTGAGATTTAGAGCTCTCGTTACTTTCATTAATGACTATTTGATTGAGATCCGCATTGTTCTGCTTCTGCTTTATATCTATTGTAATACAATTCATAAACAGGCAATAAAAAGGACATGAAAATGTTCGCAATAAGCGGCAGTTAGATAACTGATTGACTTACTCTCTGAGTTTGAATCACTAACACAAGTGATATCACTAGGAAATGGTTTTTCTCTCAAATCACTTAATGTTCTCATTACTAGAATCAAACAAAAGTTCATTCGAAGACTTAATAATTAGTTCATTTAAGAGAAAATAGTTTAATACACAACAAAATACTCAAATGCTATTACACATAAAATCACTTTGGCCCCCATTTCAAAAGTCTGTTTGTTGTACAAAAGGTGAAAAACTTTTTCTCGCATAAAAAACATGTCATAAAAGGCTATTTACGGACTAATCCATAATTACGACTACTTTATAGCGATAAGTCAAATGATAAAACCTATGATATAAGGCCTTTCTTATTGCGAGTAAAACTTTTATCTAAAATACGGGTCAAATTAAACCCAATTCTTTGATAATTTCATTATTATCGTAAAATTAACTTAAAGTAAATAAATTTTTAAATTTCTAAAGAAGGTTTTGATTATATGTATTCAACATATGATTGAGTGCTTTCATAAACATTGCAAAAAATCTCGTGACGTTATTATACATTTAAACAGATTTTAAATAAGTTTTATTAACAAATTACTCAGTATATAGAAATGAAAACAATATTAGGTAAAATAGAAAACTACTTTGAATCTAGAAACAAAAAATTATATTTTCTATATACATGTTGAGCAATCAAATTATTTTTATTCAAAGCTAGAGATAATTTGACGAAAAACTAATTACTCAAATATTTTGATGACTATTTTCAAGACAATTGTCTTAGATACTAAACAATTAATTGATAAATCGATTCAATCTAAAAAGTGAAAAATATTTGCGTTCAATATTGCGAGAAAATGAGCTTTGTTTGCTATAATTGTATCTGTGGTCTCAAATCTGTTTAAAGTTGACTTCAACTGGTATTTGTTAACAATATTTAACACGAAATCAAACACAAAACCAGCAATAAATTGAAAACTAAAACAACCAAATCATTACCTGGAAAATAGTCTTCAAATATCCATAAATTGATAATTAAATGATTACTAATTAAGTGGACAAACTCATAATTAAATGTAGGGCTTAAATGTTTATTAAACGCAATTTCAAAATATTGACAATAAGTTGGAAATAACTCTAAAAGTAATACATATTTTTGGGCAGATATGTGTTAACTGCGTTCAAAGCAAAGGCTCTCAACTGTATAATAGTAAAAGTTATTTACGTTTGCAATAAGATATCACCCACTAATAACGCTACGCCAAAATGATATTTTCGTTCGGATCCCCTACCCCGTGTTACGCCGCCGCTCGCAAGGCTTTGAACACCACCATACCCTCATGCTATGATTTGTTACATTTAGCTCTAGACACACTCTACCTCCTCTTAACATAACGTTATTAATGGACGATGTCTAAGTGTTCAAACTCAGAGAAAACTCGCACCCATTTTAGGGTTTAATCAGTCTACCAAATGGTTAAAGTGAAGATAAAACCCTATAGTCATACGTGCATTCAATTGTGTATGTTATATTTAAGGCACACCTAATGATTCAGTGAAATTATTTTATACGTGACGCAATATCGCGATATTGAAATTTGAGCGCGTTTTTCAAAACTATTTAAGCTTGAATAAATCCTTAAAAATATTGTTATGCTATGAATAAGACATTTGAGCTTTGAAAAATGATTGTACTAGATATCGAGAGTGGATTCGGGTGATTGCTCAACTGATTATCTGGAAATGATTTGAAATTTTTCGCAAAGCCAAAACTCACGATACAATTTATAGCTAGACATAGGTTTAAACCGGTTGTTGGTAAAATTAGAGTGCTTACTTATATATTTCTTGAATCGAATAAATAAACGTATTAAATAACGATTTATTATTAGAACTTAAAATTAAGCTAAGTTTGAAAGAACTTTAGTTATTTTTAAAATTCTTGCAAAAATTCTTAACACTAATTGTTGTGGAAGTTGATAACAAGAAGTCACAGACATTCAACTAATATCGAGCATAAACTTCAAGATTAAGTCTTAACCGAGAAACCATTGATATAGTAGTTGGATTAAAGCTAATAAAATTTTCTTGATCTTCATAATATTCGCTAAAGTAGCTCGGGATATATAAATCTAACCAGAATTTACGGTACGGCTTATATGACAATCTCAACCAAAACAATTTGGTCTAACTGCTTAAATATCAATATTAGTTTAATTAATGATAAGTTTTGTCAATAACCTAACAATTGGACAAATTAAGTAACTTTTAACTAAATTTTCGCAATTCCATCGTAATATAGTTAAAAATTAATTACAAATAAAACCAACTCAATCATAACTTATATTTATTATAATAGACTATATTATATGTAATTAACATTAAAATGACTGTAATTGTGTCTATAAATAGTTCAAACATCTGCCATAGTTTGCTGTAAGGGAACAGTAGTATAGTACTGATAGCCATAAATATGTTGTCCGTAAGGATTGCCATATATTTGCTGGTTAGCGGATATGTATTTAGCGTTCATTCTGGCCTGTTGTAATTGACGCCAATCTCTGATCATAATTGCGAAACATAAGGACTCGATCGAAAGTAATAGTAATACTAAAGTCCGAAATATGATGAGTCCTGGGCTTGTTAGGAGTCGCGAATACATGAAAAGCAATAGATAGAAGATTATGGACACCGCGAATATCATAACGGATGGGATGTGCTCTTTGATGATCGATAACAGTCCGATTACGAATATTATTATTCCGACCTTCGATTTAGAAAAAATTAGGGTTTCGTTACAACAAATTTTTGTTAAAGTCGAAAAAGTAGCTTAAAGTTTTGGATAGTTATAAAAATCATATGTTATTTAGTGAAAGAATTATAAAAATTTTCGCTTTTGCTAATATGATGAAAACTGAAAAATTATGGGTAAATTTTTAAACTTGTTTCAGATCGATAGGAATTCTGAGAAGTTTGAGTTATTTAAGGAAGTTATAAGTTACTCAGTGTTAGGAATGATAAAAATTGAGTTTTTTCAATACCAGAGAAATAATTCCAAGCGTTAAAGAAGATTTTTCTTTAGACTTAGTTTCGGCCACTATTAAGATGATCAGAGCCATGATGATCAATATTGTTAAGGCTGTTATCAACGAATATTTAACAAATTTGAAACATTTTGTGCGTGGAATCAGATCCACTTGACTTTGAAGTACTGTTTGCTGCATATTTTTAATAAAACCTCAACAATTTCAACATTAAATAAAAAATTTTGGATAGTTATGAATTTTCTATAACTTTTAAGTAAACACTAGTTATCATTAATTCGCAGTGTTTGCTAGGCTTTCAATACAGCTATTCCTTCAAATGAATCTATACCATATATAACTTTCATCATTAAATTGACGCTATTTTTAAATTCACTTTTTTGTCAAACTATATACCGATTTATTTTTATTTTTGTTCTTGTATTCTACGCATATGTGAGAATAAGAGATAGTTTTGCATAACTGCCAATTTGGCACAGAGTAAGCTTTAAACGCAAACCTATTTTGTTATATATTTTAGCTATTCATCGAATTTATTAATTTAAACGTTTCTCAACTGTCAATATATTTTATTTGAGCTGTAAGATGTGTAATCCGGAAAAGGAAGTTGCATTTAAATCCCAACAGAAAAAAATAAGAAAAAAGTTTTAGCTGTATTTTTCCAATGCATTTTCTCTCTAACAAAAATTGATTGATAAAAATTTGTGAACAAAATTAATATTCTCCTCTTTACAGCCATAGCTCCATCTGAGATTTTCAAATAATTGGTTATAAGTGCTTGAATTTGAGAAACTGTAAACTTTTCTCTTCAATCATTAAGTTTGAAAATAAGTTGTGAAGTTTCTACGATTAAGTTTTATCTAAAATTCAACTACAACTCTAATCAAATAGATGAATTTAGTCGGACCAAACTCAGAATCCTGTTTACGGCACTACTTCTTCAGAAAGTTCTACACCAAAAACTATTTGTACTTACGAGTGTTCGAAAATAATTTCAGTATTAATTACTTTTGTATATACAAAACCTTGTATCTGTAAATAAATATACACCTTGACTCTATAAATAATTTCATTCTCACATCTTAGCAAAGCATGCAACTTTAACATTCATCTAAGCGTTTCAAACATTTAAATATCATTCGAGGCTAAACTGTGTTTAATATATGTTTTTAAGATTCTACTACGGGTTTTTCGCCCGTATTGTTGTAAATGATGCACTGCAATATTACTTTAATAAGTTCATGTTAAGGTTAGATCTACCTTTATCGATATTACCTAACCTAAACTTAAGCATGGCACAATTTACAACAATACGAGCGACAATCCATAGTAAAACCGCTTTTAGTGTTCAAATTGAGCATAAATCTGAAATTACGCTTTATATCAACGCAATATATGTTGAAAATAATTTAATCAATCTAAAAGCTTATGCATGACTGTTTCTGGTATTAATTGACTTGAACCAATTGCAATCAGAGGACAAAAACTCAGAACTCTGTTCAAAACTATTAAACAAATTTTATTGAGCTTGTATCTGTTCATTGCAATCGGTTCCAGAATTATTCCATTGTTTGGATCAATTCCTACTAGATATTGGTATTGTGAATTTTCCAAAAGATGAATACAATCGAGGGGGAGCTTGTTGTGATATTAATAACTTAAAAGACTGCGTTGTTGACTTGACTGAAAGCAAGTGTGGCAAAAAATCAAAGAGAATAGCCATAAGATATAGTCTCAGCGATGATTCAGAATTACAATTAAAGCGGTGTCTGATGATTGTAATGAATGTTCTTATGGGCGGCCGCTTTGTTGTTCAGAACTCACTTAACTCTCATAGAGATCAGAATTGTTGTCTTGGTATTAATTGGCTTCTGCTTATTTTCAAGTTTTGTTTTCTGATTTGGGATCGATCACAGAATTAAAATTACAGTACAGCGAACGTTGTATCGACTCCAGAATTCGCGCTAACCATCGAATTCTGTATAATTACATCTAATTTTTCGTTGAATTCTCATCAGTTGTAAATTATTAAAAATAAGATTAATTGTTGACTTTATAATCTAATAAAGTTTGAGTTCCATTACTTAGAACTAAAATGAATTATGAGATATTAAACAAACATTGATAGTCTATTTTTCCAACCCTGAAGATTAAATTTTATTATGATTTATTATTTTATATGTTGCACAAAATCTACAACACATCTTGAATATTGGTTACATAGAAGTTTATTGCCTTAAATATTATTGCAATTAGTAAGATCTACAATATCTCTGAAAATTTTACATTTCTAATGCTTTGTTTTTGTATAATTTTTGCACTTAAAGATTTTTTGTGACAAAAATCATTTCGCATGTTACGTGATAACTCATAAAAAACAAATTTTTACATCTCTAATACAATAAAACTCCGGTTTGAGATAAAGCAAAATCACTTGACATTGGACTCAAGTTGAAAACAAAAAAATGAATAATTTACAGAGGAGGAAAGCATACAACGATTAAAATAACAAACTAATGAGTCAAAGTAATTGAGATCGAAACGAACACAATCTTGAGATTAGATATTGCATAGAGTAGGTAAGAGTTAGATGAAGAGCAAAAAATGGATTTCAAACAATTGTCAAGTTTGGTATAGTAGCAACCCCACTTTTCGGCGCAGGAAAGCTAACATCATCATCCTTATAACTATTAACATCGTAACTTTTAGTCTTAGTTTTAGTTTTAGTTTTAATTTTAGCAATAGTATCAGTACTAGTATCAGTGTTATTAACATTGTTACTATTACTATTGCTATGACAAGCTAATTGAACTTGTCTTAAGAGCGAGGTCTCAAGGTATAACATAATGGTCAACGAGACCATCAAAACATTAGTCGATACAATTTCCATGGCATAGATCCGAAAATCACCTTTTATTATGTCGATAATCGTAAACAAAATATTAACCAAAATCGTACACATTGTTATGACGCACAAACATCCAAAAGCCACACCGACGACAAATAAAAGCAATGAATTGTTAACTTTTTCATGATTAACAACCAGTGCCGCTATAGCCAACGGAGAGATAATTAATGAAACCACTGATATGAACATTATTGCACTTCTTTCAATCAAGATATCAGTTCTGTCGCCAAATAGTTCATAAGGCATTAGAATTAGTAATAGTATTGATAATAGAAGTAATAACGATGAGATGTATAGCAAAAATATTCTCCGTTTTGTGTCTTCATTATCTAAATTTGTTGATATTGTTAATAATGCCATTTCTAGGCCGACAAATCACTTTTACTTCGTAAAAACTAGAGTTCTGGTGCTTTATTCTCACTTTCGTATGACATAACTTGTACACAACAAAAATGACTGTTTTTTAAAAGGAAAATTAAATAATATTGAAGAGGAGTATATTTTGAAAATGAGCGTTCAAACTAAATGAATGTTTATTATTGACTAAATTGAATGATAGGGTGTTTTCGTAGTTGTTAGTGCTGTAATAAATTATATCTAGCTTTAGTTCATCTAATCATATTTCTAGTTCAGTACTTACGACGAAAGTTTACAAAGTTATTTTGACAAGTGGTTATAAGATAAAATATTCAAATTGTATTTTACTTTTATATTACCTAAGATTCAATGTTAATTTTCTAACTATTAAGTTGTAAATCTAGGCAAATCCCACCTTTCATTGAAAAATATAAAAATTTGTTGCAGTTAAATATGAATCGAAATCAATTAAACTATGAGTTTTAAAGAAAAATTTTCATATTTTGAAAGTTAAAAACCAATACAGCTTAGAGTAAAACTAAATATTAATCAAATTAAGCAACAATTATTATGTATTTTTTCAACACTACGACTAAACTGAACCATCTTTTAAATACTAGTTGTTTTGTAAGTGAGATGTGGCTCAAGCGAAAACACTCCATAGTAAAATGTGGTTTTCCTTGAATACTCTCTTACAGCCATTTGTAATCAGTCCTAAAATACTTCCACAACTAGAGAGCGACGAGGGGGTAGTCGACAGCAGGGGAGCCTCAGATCAAAGTAGATCAAGAGAACAGAAGTTTATATTATGTTCGAATCTATTTATGGCTTAACTTTCATAAACGACTTCTCCAATGCAGTCTCACTCAATTCTAATGAACTTGAATACAACGGACAATCTCTATTGAAAAAATTTTAGTCATAAAGAGAGAACCATTGGACAATAGGTAACAATGCATATGGCAAAGAGTAGCTCTTTCTCTAACATAGCGTGTCGTGTTTTGTGCATTTCTAACAATTGAAAAGTCACTCCAAGTCTAACTAACACTTTATTATTGACTAAATTGATGAGAAGAGTGAATGAAAGGCAGACCAAATGTTAAGCTTTCTGTCAATTGAGGAAACTGTTTTGTATGCATAATAGACACCTATTCATAGCTAGTGGTGTGCAGTGGCGTATCAACTATTTAGGCACTCACTGATGGGGAAAATGTAGCGATATATTTGTTATAAAGTGATTCAATGGTTTGCTTTAAATGATAAGGAATATGATTCAGATTTAAAGGACAAGTAGGGGCAAATTTGGATATTGTGTGAACAAAGTTGATTGAGATGTCATTTGAGTCATAGATAGTATCATTTTTTTGCTATTGTTATATAAGTTGAATAAAACTTTCCTAAAGAAAATTGTGCATAAAATAACTTTCTCTTTTATATTGATTTTCTAAAGGTTTTTGAACTTTTCATAGCATAGTTCAGGAAAAGACATTCTTTGCATCGATTTTTATTAAGAAATGAATGAAAGAAAGCAATAGTTAGAAATATTTATTTAAGTAGAATCTTGATAATAAAAATGATTCACATATAAAGTATTTTTAAATATATTTGACAAAAATTTGTTAATCTTGTGACTGAGACTTAGAATTAAACTCTTATCACAGATAAAAATTTTGTGACTTAAACAAAAGATTGATACTTAATAGTATATAAATCTAAATTGTTAACGTAATACTAGCATGATTCTGGTCACGACTCCTATCATATTCACCTCCATCCTCGACGTTCATACTTCTAATGACGTCCTTAAGAGCCAACGGGATCATAGTTAACATATAGAAACCAATAGTCAAAATAATGACCGGTATAAAAGGACCAAACGTGACCTTTGCAGTCAAAAGCTGAAAAATGATGGCACCAACTATTGATACAAGTGTCATAATGAAAAGTATACCCATTATAACACCAAAAGTTGTCAAAAATATGACTGATTTAGCTATCGAGGCAATTATTCCTAATACTAATATAGCTATAAGCGAAACACCAATGAATGCGACTGAAGCTGAAAATTTGGACAAGAAAAAACCGCCACTGTTTGAGCTGATTATCAGCCAAATCGTTAGAAGTATTAGAGTTATTGATATTATTATTAGCGAGTATTTTAAGCAAAAATATTTTGATGGTTTGGCCATCTTAATGAATAGATTTTTTTGGTTGTTTGTTGTGTCTGATTTTGATTTTCTGTCAACAGAAAACGTCATAACCATTGGTAGGCTTTAGATAACGGCATATGCGCTCTTTCATCCAGTCGAAGACTCTTTGGATTCGATTATTTCGTGTTTTATGCTTTTGAAGCTTAAGAGATGGAGATATGTTACCCGTCAGATGGTTTTGAAACTATTTCAAACTTGTTGATAATAACTTTTACTCGCAATGCCGCGCAAGTCCGAATACGAGCCATAAATCAGTCAAAGATTGAGAATATTTTTTGTACTATACCTAAAACGATTAAAAAGGATTTTATTTTAGACGAGAGCCAAATGAACTATTCCTGATAATAAATAATCAAGTAGTTTATACATATAGAGTTTAACATAACTATAATCAATATTATTAAAAAAACAAAATACATGTTCATTACAAGTATAGACCGTATCTTACAGTTCATTTAGAACATTATTTTGCGATTGAACTTTAACGGTTATCAAATTGAAGACCAGATGTCAATAATATTTTGATTCAAATATAACTTTTGTCTCACGTTTCGCTATATGTAGTAAATATGTTTTAGTTTAATTTCACTGCACTCATTCACATATTTAAAACGTTGATATAACTACTTATTTGAGTTTATTAATATACTTGGCATGAGTTCACAACCTATGACTTGATTAACAAAACTAAAGTCACAATTAACAGGCAAAGCTGACGATTCAGTACTGAAAACTAATTTCAATAGACATTTTGAGTAAACTTTTAAAAGTTGATGTTCAACTTATAGAACTTTTAGTTAGATATCTAGTATTTTAAGGACAAGAAAATTGCCAAAATCTTACGCAGACAACAATTCAACTAAAAGCATAGAACTTTTCCTCAATTTGATTTTCGGATTAATGCTTCAATTGAGCAGAAAGCAGTCAAATATACGGTACGTAAAGAGAATTAACAACAATTAGCTCCTCTATTATGCTGTCGAAAAATTCACAGAAAACTTGACTACGAAGCAAAATAAAAAAATTGTCATAACCATAGATACCAAACATGTGAAAGAATCAATACACAAAATACTAATGAAAGGCAAGAATAAAGTTTCTTCATTTCGAGAAAACAATGGCTGTTCCTATACGTGAAAAATGCAAACTTCAAATCGTAACAATTTTACTGATCATATCTTTAGTCATATCAGTGTTGGCAACAATAATGATTGTCATATGTGGCGACATTACATACCCAGAAAAGTTGGTCACATCTGATGCCGGAGACGTTATAATTGAAGTTCAGAAGAGTATTTCGGAAAACTACACCGTCGTTCGTGTTTTTCACGCCATTTTGATCTTGATATCAGATTCAACTATATTTGTCATCGTCATTGTTATAAATAAGAATAGATCTGGTTCTGGACATACAGTTTTGACAATTATCTTATTTATAATGATGGTTTTACTGCTTTGGAGGCCTAGTATGTTCTCGAGTACAGTTCACACGATTATTGTCATCTCGTGTGTTGTCTTTTGTTTTATGGCTAGAAGTGATGATAATATCTCTAAACGTTTAGCTGAAGGACATGACAGACATGCCTATTAACTCATGTGAGTTAATGAAGATGTGATTAAAAGTTGTTTGCTTTCAACGAAGGGATTCATTACTGGTTCTAATGGGCAATAATCCAATTAAGAAATAGATGCAATTTTTTATATAATGATATGCACTTTTAAGCTGATTATCAATTAGCAGGATATGATTCTTAATTATTAACTGAAAATTTAGAACTTTTTCCATAATCATCTCAATCTTCATAATGATAATTACAAGAAAACATTTAAACATTTAAACTCTCAATAAAAGTATTTGATCAGAGTTTGGTTTTGAACATTTTATTAATTGACTTTAAACTAATTTCACATTTTTCTAATTGGAACATTATCCTTAAAATTGAGATTTTTCTATGGTATAAAAATGTTTATCAGTTATAATAATTATATAATTTTATGTCTCGACTTATCGATTAGATCCAATATTAGTTAAATATAAATACTTTGACTGAACTGTTATTACAACTAAAACTTAATTTAATTTTGAAAATCTTTGCAAATAAATATTAATAAATAACAGTAATTCAAAGCTATCAGCAAACCTATTTTATGTAGGTCTTGAATCTGTGAAACTTTCCAACATTAATCGTGTTCAACTGATATTTTCTGTTATGACTTTAGAAAAGAAGTTCTCTTGTACTCAATAGTTTGCTCATAATCTTGAATGTGTATTTAGATTTGACAAACAACTGTCAAAAATTCTTATTCAACTTAATTTTGATGTTTATGATCACTTTTTGTCTTAAATATAAATTCTGTTCCTTAAAAGTAATATCAGAATTGCAGGCATGAATAACACTCTTCGATAAGAGTTAGACTTAAGGGACCGATTGATGCCAAGGTATCAAAAGTACAAAGAGCATTACAAAATTCAAGTGCATCTTTTACTATCAATAGAAAGGCTAAGGTGATTAACATTTGAAAATTGAAAAGATTATACAAATACTTATTCGTCTAGTCATCATCAGCCAGTCAGTCTGCTTTCGAATTGTGCAATAAGTCATTTTTACATTACAACAATTTTTTATACTTATCTTTACTGATAGTATACTATATTAAAGTTTTTAATTATTAAATATCTCTAAGAGTAGTGTTAGTTTTGGTATTAGAAACTCTTTTAAAATACGTTCTCAGCAGGACTATATCTTTTACCCTCAACTTCTCTCATTTTCTGAATGGATAAACTATTGATTTAGATCCATCCTCTGCGCATAACTAATCTCCTTATGTTTAACTCCTTATCTCTGTAGAGCCTCAACTCCTCTTTAGACGAACGTCGACTGATTACATACATAAATAGAATTTGGTATTGCTTAGTCCATTTGTCATTTACTTTTAATGACCATTCTCTCCAGCCAACTAAAAATCAACTCTCAGTTTTCAGGTTCGCTCAAGCGTTAAATTAGAAGCAATAAGAGTGCACATGACGCCAACATCAGAAACAATCAGGTTTATGTAAATAAGCTTGGAAATAGAGTCAAAATTCTTATCTTGAATGAAGGGTCAAGTCATACACAACATGATAGGATACATAAAATCTTTTAGTATTTCCACTAATAATTTGAGAAAATTTTAGAAAAAAAGGAAAATTTTCAGAAATTTCTAAAGAATTTTCTAATGTTTTCAAAAAAATGAATATTTTAATTACATTTACAACTCGAAAAGGATTATCAAACATTTCAATGCACTTCAAAGCTGCAATCAATACTTCTATTGAGATAACAAATTGCTTGTAACAGCGATTTCTCAATTAGACGCTTTTCAGAATCAAGTTGGTAGTAGCAGTGTTCATAGAAATGATATCAATATTAGTATAATTTCAAAGGATAATTAATATTTTCTCAGAAGTACTCATATGATTTTCCGATTACTCCGAAGTAGCTCTCGTAAACTACTTTAGTCTGTGAATTGCGTAAGTTTCAGATAAGATAGTGATTCAGTTCACACTAGCGATATGTTTTTTTATTAGTGTCACACTCAAGATCACTCACTCTGGATGTGATTCGAATTATGTTCTTGCTCTCAAAAGTTTGATTTTGAGATAAAATTTTTTACCTCTAGTCATTGGGATTATAGTCTGTCAATTAAATAACAATTTAGATGTATAATATGAGCAAAGGATATAGTGTCTGTTATCATGTAAATTTTGAGTAAAAATTCGAATATATATTCGAAAGTTCCGTGGATCACCCGAATCTACTTCACATATCAGAGGTAATTCTACAAATCGAGTGCTGTTCTCGAGTATTGATTCATATACTATTGAAAAGTATAAATATTTATGACAACTAGAGTTTGACGATTCGATTAATGAACTTTGATATTAACAAAACAACTATCTACTTTACTACCGAGTGGATATGGCATTAAATCAAGATTCTCAATCAATATTCTAATATTCTTTGAAATATCAGGTGATTGCAATATTTTTTCTTCAGATTTTCCTATTTCTATCTCATTTCCGTACAACATTTTAATAACTTTGCAGAAAGTCTCTTCGATCGAAATGTCATAGATACTTAATAATGCAACTAGTACTTCATCGAGGTACTCTTTCGCGTAATATTACACTTGCCTGGATCCCCTTTTGAATAAATGTATTTCTCTAATATGAACGAAGTGATCGTCCGTATATCTGATCAGGTTCTGGAAATTTCTATCATTCCGTTTAGATTTTGTCGGTTTAGTAGAGGGACACTTCTCAAACTGTATCCTGTGGGACTCATACAATCTATCAAGCTGGAATTTTCGCCCTAGAATACTTTTTTCCTAAAACATTCAATCTTAATCAATAAAAGAAATCTTTTCTCTTGATTTTTGGAACTAAGTTCTTCGACTTCATGTTGAATAAAATAGAATTAAGATAGAATCAATAAAGATATAGCAAAATCAAATTTCCAGACGATTTAACTTAAGAGAAAATGTTTAATACTTAGTTCTTTAGATAAATAATTAATTAATCTGTAACAGGAATCTGCATTTTCCTAGTTATAACTCAATTTTCTATAGAAGTTTTAGAGTGTGGCTTTTTAAAGCTCTTAATTCAAAGTGCATGACCAGGAAAGAAATTGTTATTTCGAATCTGGCTTGTCACAGCATTCGTCCCATCGAGAGTGACTAGTGAGTAGCAAAAGTTCTAGAAGTACTAATTTAGTGAATTTTGCATTTATCCATCATTTCTCCCAGATCTTAACCTCGTTAACCTATGAGAATAGCGCGTACTATCCTGTACTTGCTACACACTCTCAATCTCAACTAACTTAACTGAATTAATAACAGTATTACCATAGAATGTTAAGTTAGTAGGGGTTAGTCAGAAGTGTAATGCGTGTAG
Source organism: Archegozetes longisetosus (assembly GCA_018873245.2). Lineage (NCBI taxonomy): Eukaryota > Metazoa > Arthropoda > Arachnida > Sarcoptiformes > Trhypochthoniidae > Archegozetes > Archegozetes longisetosus. Next base: position 2,475,481 of record JAEMBT020000002.1, on the reverse strand, counting down.
CAGCGTGAGGCATACATACGATTTGCATATGCTTAATGGGTTGAAATCTGGGAGAAAGGCTCTTTGGACAAATGAAGACCAACTCTATCAATTGCAGTTATAGAACAGTGACTGTTGTTTTGACGCGTGTCTTCATAACTCATCCATCTATACTTATAAATAGCTAACTTGTGGAATCTTCTTGGGCATAAGTTCAAATGATGATGCTTTACTATAAACATTTTTACTTACAAATATTTTGAAGCTTATGTGCAGTCGACAGATTATATTTTCATATATACAATTAAGTCAGAATAAATTTGACTTGAATTTTACAGAAAGATAGTTGAAAATTGTGCTCAAAATTTATTTTAACACATTTTCTATGAAACAAAAGTTGACAAGTGATAGTGAAGTTATTTTGAACATTAGTTTGTGATTTTTAATATTGAGATTCAAACTAATTCTAGCAAATTATTCATCTCTAAACAAATTTATTTGGATTTAACTGTACATTAGAGTGTAAAAGTTTCAGCTTACAGATAGATTCTATTATAAGATTATCAATATGTTTGTATCAATAAGAATATATTTGAATCAAACTCTATCAAGCTTTGGATAAAGCCTCATAATTACAAAATAATAGTGATTAGGACAAAAAATCTCTTTCCAATTACAATTTGAACGGTTTTCAAAGCTATCATTTAAGTTCTTCAGACAAAAATCAACGGGTCAGTAAAGAGTTCCTTAACAATTTTCTAATCAATTGTGATTAGGTAGCTTTATCTCCTGAATAGATCTGATTACAAAGGATTTTTCGAGATATATTTCTAAAAGAGTATTCAAGAAAAGTCGGAATTCAAGTCAAGTCCTATTTCTCGATTGGTATCAGTTGGAAAAGACTTTGGAAAGTAAAAACCGATCATCGAAACAAATGAAGCGATTTAAAGACATCAATGAATTCGTTATATTAGATATATCAGAATCGCGAGGACCTTATATTCAATAGCAAAGGCCAATGGTTCTAGGTCTACTTCTAGTCCATATAGCATTATACTATTATTTTACACTTTCCATTTATTACCAGAAGATCCAGTTTTGGGGATTACTATTTAATCAGTTGTCTTCAGCTTAATCGTAGGAAATTACAAGAGGATTATGCTTCCAGAGCGGCGTCAACAAGTCTTGCATTGAGTTCTTATGATGTATAGATTGATGAAGAATTGTACCCAGAATTGACTCAATTCAACGGACGCCGAGAAAAAGCAAAAGTAATTTATTTCTGATTGAATATCTAACAAAAAGGACATACCTTAAGACCGATAAAAGCAGAGATTGATACTTTGGATGAAAATCAAATCCAAGGTCAGAGGATATATCGTTATTTTCTGATCACTTCACTGCCGATTGAAATAAATGAGATTTTCTATTCGATTAGCAATTTATTTCTTGAATTCAAACAGCTCAAAGGTGATAAGGGATACTATTTTAGATCACATTTCTTTCAAGAACAGAATGAAGTTCATGTTCGCTACAATCTGGTCGCGTGACATACACTAGTAGTATGTAATAGATAGCTATTTGATATGAAGATAAAGTTCGAAGTATTGCCCAACAATTAGCTTTAGAATCAATCAGCTCTTCAATACTGATTCATCGATTGATCAGTATTCGTAGTCTTTGTAGAAAATTTGATTTCGATCGCGATCAAAAACTTACTTCCAGATTTTTATCTAGAAAAAATGCTTATAAAGTGCTGAATAAAACTTATTTCCAAATTATAAGTATTAAGTTTTATTGTTAAATATGTTTTAACTTAGTATTAATCAGATACTTTACATAAGTATACACTATACTCATGTTGGCTAATTCTTATAACAAAATAGCCATGATAAAATATTTGTTTATTTTCTAGGTATTCATAAGAATAATTTTCAATTCTTTTACATTTTATAATAAACTTTGAAAACCTTGCAGAAGCTTTAATAAAATTTGTACAATCAAACAGTCGAAGTCATTTGTCTTCTATCATCTCTGTCGAGTTTATTCATAGCCAAGGCTAAAGCAAACGATATAATAATTTCAGAGATAGTCATCAAAGCGTCCCATATATGATAATAAGCATTCAAACTCGATACAAAAATAATTAACTTAACTATAGAGAAAGTCATAGTAATGCTGGATATATCAAAAACGGCGCCAACAATACCAATGGTTGTCAACAATAGTAAGAACACAAGAGATGGCACTAATGATACTACAAACTTTTCATTGTTTGGACTTATAGTTAATTGCTTATAAAGCATCACAAATCCAACTATAGTCAGAATTATGTCCAATAATAGTATCAATATTAGTATTACTTTCACTGTCTGGTAGGGTTGATGTCTAGCCATCATTCAGATGTGTATTAAGTTTAAGTTTTGCACAATTTTGAAGCCATAGTCAACTTGTTTGGTGGTTTATTAAAATTTTTGGCATAAAATATCTAGATTGTTTTTCTATAATTTGTTTTATACCAGTGGTAATAAACTTTATGACTTGGGTAAATGAACCAAAATATGATTTTTTTTCAAGTCATTCAATAAACAGCAAAATAAGCAAAAACTTTCTCATAATAGGTTCATACGTGAAAACTCTATCATGAATAAAGTGACTGATAATTGAATCGCACTTAAATTTAAGCACACTTTACTTCCTTATATCGTAAACATAATAAATGAAAAAAGAGCACAAATGACTTGTAAAATTGATGTTCCTTCAACAAACGTAACATTTATAAACTCATCAATAGTTGTGAAGAGTTAGCACTTATTAATTAGAAGTATAAATAACTCATTTTCAATATTCATAAATCTTTTCGTGTGTATCGAAACCAATCATTACTCGAAATAATTACTACGAAGTCATAGTTTTACACAAAGTTCTTCTCAAGTAGTCGAACATAAAGTGGGATAACCTCTACCTAACTGTTTGAAATTACGTAGTATTTATTCCTTTAAAGTTGTGCTAATTTTCTGCTTTGAAAATTTGAAAGCGTAAAACAAAACTTTACAATTGAGGCGTGAAAAGAGCTTTCATGTTTGCAGTTCGTTATTCATATGAATAGGTTTTTCAAGTCAATCAATTGTTCATTTAATTAAAGATAACCAGAATTTAAATCTAATAAAATTCCTTTTGTTGATTCTTAGGTACAAAAAGTTTTAGTCAAAAGTAGTTGCCATAGAACTAATCATTTTTATTTATCCTAAATAAAAATTCAATGCATTCAATACATGATTTAAAATATGATTAATGAAATTAAAAAAAAATACTTAATTAAACTAAACTTATAATACATGTTCGTTGTTTGAGAAACCCTTTAAAAAATAAAATAAAATAAAATAAGACAATGTAATTGTAATTATGGATATAAAACAAAGTGACATAAATAATAACGAAAACTGTACACAAGTTCGAAACTAAAAGTTTTGAGCTAAATATTGTCTCTAAAAAGTACTCAAAAATCAAATACAAAACAAATATAATTCGGATCTTAAAGTAACAGATCGCAAGAAGTTGATACAATCGAAGAAAAATACTTGTCGATAGTCGAAAAAGTCATTAAAACACAAACAACTTCGGGTGAAAATTGTTTTTCAAGACTTCAGGTAACAGATCATAAAAAGCTCTCAAAACCAAAAAATGCAGTTTAATAATCAGGAAAAGTTTGGTATTTTTAGGTCAAAGCGGTAAAGTAGCCACTTCTTTACTGAAAGGTTCTTCTTTGCAAACAAGTCGGGCATAAATAAAGGCCAACAAAATAAGGATGATTTGGAAGACGACATCAAATAAGCTCATTCTTAATATACCGATAGCGTAGCATATAATCAAAACAATTAGCGAAAGCGAATAAATCAAGGTCTGAATGAAGCTTTCCCGAATCGTTGCGTAAATACCGAACAGTCTCGCGGACACACCTAAACTCATACCAATACCAGCGATGAATCTGGCGAGCTGATACGCGTCTTTGTTTGCATTACCCAACTGCTTCTCAACCGATTCCTTCTTTGTTAATTTACTTGTATACAATATATAATTAGTCACTAATGATATGATCGTAATTGAAGTTATAATTATTATCACATATTTAAGGACTTTTAGCAATTTATCGCTCAATTGAACCATTATTTTGTTTTTGTACAACTTTTATAGTCTTTTGAACAATACTTAAAAACTATTTTTTTCAGGAAGCTACAAAAAAGTTTTGTATATCTAACAATGAGATCAATTAATGCAAACAAATGCCACTATGAGTTAAATATCACCGCATTTATAACGAAAAATGTCTGACTTTGAAATTTTTTATCTCGCATCGAATACAATAACCCCAAGGGCTATAGGGATTGGGTGTTTGCCAACAGATCCCAGCATTCATTCCAACGACTACTACTCTTTCTGATCCCTACTGACTATAACCCCCTTCTTCTCTGTGCATATAAACATTCAACATGTCGTCCTTGGTTTAAAAATAAGTTTTGGAAAGCCTCGTACACTCTTCTATGCTATGGGTCTACCCATTTGTACTCTTATAAATGACCGAATTTTTAAGGGCTTTTAAAGGGACACTACTTTTTAATACAGTTTAATAGCAGGAAAGTCAAGAGAATTACTGGATTAATAGCCTGAGGGCTATGCTAACAATAAGTTTAGGCTTGAGTTTTGAGTGTCTTAAATACTATGTGTTTAGATATAAGAGTTTTGTTTGAAAACTTCACTTAAATTTCTCTTTTATTTTTTTTGTTTCGCTTGACGATAAACCTTCAAATCATTCATAACTTGAGTGTTTGTATCTTATGGTTATATCAACATATTTTTATAGCTTTACCAAAGGTTAAAAGACTTGAAAGCTTAGTTTATTAGCGAAAATAGTATTTAATTGGTTTAAAATATAATTTCGTTAAACATATAGAAAATTCAATTACTTCTAAATTTTATGATAAATTTTTCATATCAACAAAAATGTTAGGAAATTACTTGAAGTTATAAACTTTTGAAGGTTAAGAATCAAAAAGTGTTTAAAGCTTATTAAATAGGAACTTTATATCCAATAAACACTTAAGTAAAATGCATTTTAACTCAAAAGTTGAGTATAAATTTATTACTTTCAAACTTCATATCTTTATAATCCAAAAATTAAATAAACAAAAATATAATTAAAAATAAATTTAATTAATCAGCAACTTATAGTTGAAATCAAGACCAGGCAATGAGAATAAGAAATACATAAGTAGTTAAAGTGACACAAACAGAGGCTGGAATTGTAATCCATTGATAACCAAACGGCCGAAACATATTATTAATAGTCGATAGCGTGGACAAGACAGTGGCCAACATTGTGACTCGAAAGTCATTCGTGGCTATGCCTATCGAACAAGTGACTCGTATTACAAGTATACAGGTTATGATCACAAAGTATTCCCACTGATGCAAATATTTAGCGAAAATATTTTCCAAGTGACATTTTCCGCTCAACAATTCAACTGCACCCCCAATTAGGATAAATGTTATTAATATCACTTTTAATAGTCTTAAAGTCATGTATTGACGCAATTCCTTGTAAACTGTTTTCGCGATTTGTGCCATTTTCGGTTTTGCAGCACTAGTTTATGAAACTTTTTAGATAAATAAAGACTTTTTCGTATTCAGTGCAAACACCGTTTATTTCAGTTTTGAATAAGAGGAAAATTTTAGTATTTTTTCATTTCATAGTCTTATGAAATACTACGTTATTGTGAAAAAAGGAAAAACTTTTTCATAACGCGAATAAAACTTAATTTGAACAACTTTTATAGTTTCACAAATGAAGATCATATTAAATTAATAAATATTTTATTTTGGACTCATACTAAAGACGAGTTTTGTTCAAACATTGGTTCATCTTTTTTTGTAGAGATTTATTTGAACTTAAGATCAGAACACATTTGTATAAATCGTAAGGCCTTGAAAATAAAATTCAATTACTTTATATTTTCCTGATTCAAAGAGCTTTCTAAAGTCTGAGAATATAGCCGAAGGACATGACTAGTGGGAAAACATTTCGAATTTTCCAATCATTTTTAGGGTATTTCTGGCACTACTATTTGCTAATATCCATAAACTTGATAAGCTTCTTCTAGAGTTGATCCAAATCGTTAGCGTTCACTAATTTGATTGTCATTAGCTGAGACTGTTTTTGACTTAATTGTTGTCTCTCATCGATCAGCAAAACAATAAAAATAATGTCAAATATTAACACTATGGATATAATTAATATAGTGAAAGCTGAAGTTTTTATAAATTCATTGAAAAGACTTAAACTTAGTATAAGTTGTATTATCCACAATACAGTTATTATTGTTGTAACAGGAACATTTTCAACGATGATCCCAATTACGAATATTATATTTATTATGACAAAAATCGAAGCTATCGCTAATAGAATTAACTGAAAATAATCACTTTCTAATCGACGAAAAATATCCATATATTCACTAATTCTTAGTATGAATTCTCCGACTTCCCCAATAATAGCAGTTATTATTTCGCTAATTAGTCCATATTTAATAATACACTTGACTGTAGTCTTCATTATTAATAAACTTGAGAAAATTGACAATTTCGTTAAGAAAAGTCTATTCGAGACCACAAACGAAAGTCAACTGATAAGGAGTCTAAAAATTGATTCCTAAAACATATATTTTAAAGAATATTTGGTCTAAAATTTGTTGGCATATAATCTACTTTTCTGCAGATATAATACTTAGAAATGAGGTCTAGATTTGAGTGTAGGTTTAGTTTTACTGGCATCTTTGGCATCACATTCAACATTTTCTCATTTATTTTTACTCATGTGTTAGTTTAACATTGATTCTCTTTTTCTTATATCTTTGCTTGTCTTAAATAGTTTTAGTCTTAAAGCTGCTGATGGGTAGATTTGAAGTTTGGCTAAATTTTCCTTGGCTCAGCTTTCCTGTAATCAAAACAGGAAAGCGTAAGTAAATCATTAGTTTGAGGTGAATCAGACTCTGTGTGACAGTGTCATAGTGTTGCTCGTATTCTCTCAGCTCAACTTGCATCGGTCGTCATTACACTCAAACTTAAGGTTTAGCATAACTCACACTTAAGTCTATAATTAGTAAAAGCATATAAGAGTTTTAAACACATTCAAGCATTGTCTAGAGATATATCTTAGTTATGCATAAACTACAGCTCAATCACTCGTCACATATTCTATAATTAGTTATATTCATTTAGTGTGAATCTATGTTCAGTTTATTTAGTATGTATTTAGTATTTGATTTAGTATTTTAATTAAACATTTTATGTACTGATTCACTGAGTATTTAAGCATTTTTCAATCACTCAATTGTCCCCTAAGTATCGTATTTGGCCGTAGAACACACGAAATGCAACAAGTTTTTACCCTTTTGCACCATTTTTCAACTAAGAACTTGTGTCTCAAGTTATGGCTAAAGTTTATGGTTAGATCAATGAAAAGAGTGTTCTTCCAAAAAAATTTCTGATTCGGAAAAATGCCTCAAATTTTTTATCAAAAGTATAAAACATGTGTTATATTGAAGTCTAAAACTTGGATAAAAGAAAATATTTCAAGAATTATATAGTTTTTTATGCAAAATATAGTATTTATTGTTTGGTATAGATATTGGTAATAAGTATGAGTTTCCGATTGATTCATGAAAAATAAATGCACTCAAGAGTGAAAATACAAACAAACAAAAAAACTACATTTGAATAGATAGTTACGCAACAACAACAAAAGTTGCGAAACAAAGAAAAAGTGAAACGAAATGATAGATACACATGATTTTATGAATCAAAGAGTAAGAGCTATAAAAAATGATAACTGATTTTCTTTCAGAAAAATATTTTCCCACTAGTAGTAAATGATAGGCTAATAGAAAAAAATTGATCTTAGAGCTAGTTTTCAAAGTGAAGGCAAAAAAATTATAGTAAGAAAATACTAGATCTCTAGTAAATAATTTTACAACTACTTCAAAAAAATTGATACACAATAGACTTCTAGAATAATAGTGCAATGAAAAAATAGGTCCAAAAATATAGCAATTTTTAAAGGACAGGAAGTGCGGCAAAAAGTTTAGACATAGAGAGGATGAACAGTAGCTCTGAATACAAATACTATAACTTCAGGCCTGTGTATGTAATTTTGAAGCGACAAAATTTCTGGTTATTATTGTCATTATCTCGTGTTCTCTTTGGCATTAATAATGTGAGACATAAAATGAAAGCAAGTGTAATGATAACAATGCAGATGAATATGATTTCTGGTTATTGTTGGCGCCGACTATTTTCATTGTTGTTATGCATAAAAAATATAGATAAGTGACAGCAAATTTATTGAGTACTGTCATGACACAAATTTTAAGCCTAATTAATATACAAATAGCAGATATTCGATAGTTTGCACAATAATTATGGCTATCATAGTTATTCGGATCATTTGATGCTTAGATTCATAGCTATTGAGTTATTGTTTCATTACTTTTTCTCAATTTATCATACATTTCATCCTTAGCTAGTAACTAATTTATAGTCTAATCAATTTTTAATGAGATAAAAGTCTTCACAAAATCACATTTAAACTTTTAATATAAGACGAGTATTGAACTTGAAATTAAGGTAGAAAAATATATAGCAAAAATGTTTGCTTAGTTAAGATCAAATTTAGAATTGGTTTTCAGTTTCAATCTCAACCTAAACCAATTCAGTCAACAAATCAAGATATGCGACAAAATCATAGCAAAACAATGGCAACCAAAAAATAACTCTTAATAGTCATGATCTTATTATACTGTATATGATAAAAGTCAAACAATGCCTGTACCACAAAATCATTTACAAGAAAGTTCTCAATTGAAGTACTTTCTCATTACAAAACTTCTTTTTCTTAACCTTTAGACTTGAAAAATGCTTCTTCTTGTGTCTAACCGTCAGCTTCATCTTGTCAACTGATAATAATGCTTTGATAGTATATGCATTTTTCAGAGTTTGTTCAGTGACAAAATTGAGATCAGGCTCATAGTTGGTTGGTTTTTCAAAGAACTCACAAGCTTTTTATATTTTCGGGCTTGATCTTTGAGTTTGAATTTATAGCTTCGAGAGCGCACCAGTGGTCTCATAAGATTCAAGGTTGGTATTTTTTTCTTTTTCTACATTGTTTAGAGTCTGATTATGAAGTGACAGTCAATCTTGATTTGAAACTTGTTTTGAGATTCAAATTGATTTTAAAATTGACTGAACAGTTCGTAAAATATATATTTTTACAACCCCTTAATTATTATAACAATCCATTATTTCTAGTTTTAGCGTTAGATCGCAGTTTGCGCTTTTAGTAATGCTTTCCATCAGGTAACAAGAAGCTAAAAGTTTTCTTCAAATTTATTATCAAATTTTTCTTAAAAACTCACAATTGTTAGTATAAAAAACAGATTATAATTAAATCGTTAGATAATTATTCGGAAAATACGAATTTGATTCTTGAACATAAGTAGCTTTAAGCAATATAAGAAAAAATACATTTCTGTCGGACAGACGCTTATAGTCCGTAAAGTTTTTCAATTTCTCATTTTTAGTTTAAATTATGATAGATATCAATACAAAACGTCAAATTAGTTGATACAAACATTTTTATTTTCTTCTACAAGAAAAATTCAATTTGAAAAAGATTTTGGTTTTTAAAACCAGATAAACAAATGACATGTCAATAAAATGAATGATGACTCTAGACTTTAATCATTCGGATAAACTGCGTGGAAAAAGCCAAAATTTATTCCGTATTCAAATTAAACAGAAATACAAGTAAAAAACTCGAACTTAAACGTAGGAAAAATTTCTCGTGAGAAGTCAAAAGGTTGGCGATATTTCATGTTTAATAAGCACTTAACTCGCATAAAATTATTGCTTAAGAAAAATATTGATTTCTTAAAACTGAGTCATTAAAGAATCAATAATCACTTTAACAACTTTGATGATAACGAACTAACAGGCGATTAGAGCTTGATTTCTATCGTTGTTATCCTCATTCTTCTTATGTATCATGATAACAAGATTCAAAGCGAGCACTATGAGAAGTGCAGATACCATAATTTGCATCGTCATTGAATCCAATGAACTTTTTCTGAAAGGGCAGACAACTTCCGAAACAGTTATTCCCGTCATAAATGAAACTCCGATGGAGTATTCACGTATGACTACATAAATGAATATAAGAGTTGAAATGAAGAGCACGTAAATTATCAAAAATTGCATTGTTGTGTAGAATGAGTACAACAATTGATTTCCGGATAAGCTTTTGTCATAATTGTCCACTATGTCGTTCAAACGTTGATCTCTAGTTATTATCAAATGGGTTGATACGAGTACACAGAACAGTACTTTCAATGTTATTAAAAGACACTTCGCAATTTCGAGGCGATAGTAATGCATCAAACCAATTGTTGAATTTATTACTGATTGGGATCTCATATTTGACAAAGTTATCAAAAATCTCGATTTTCATCAGAAGTTAACAATTTATTGAGAACACTTTTTGAAACTGACTATTCAATGACTTTTGTGAGTCTAAAACTGCAATTTTGATCTACTTAATACTGTTATCAAACTTCTATATTTTGATTTGTAGTTATAAAACACCAGCAAAACATTTGCTGAAAACCTGATACTACTGAACAGGTGGTCATTCTTCTATCTTCCGAAAGGTTTAGACTATGAATAACAATCAATTTTATCTGATATAAACTGTAATAAGAGATTAAAATTTTGTTGATTTAGTTCAGGGCTGCTGTTATTATTGATCAAGCTCTGCGGCAATAGCTTAAAAGTTTAAGATTTTAGGTTTAATGTTATTCAGTGTTTCTCATTTGAATTGCTTCATAAAGTATTTTAACCTTCGAATACTTACTTAAAATATAAGGGAAATAAAAAACCGTTAATTGATTAATAAATGAATGCCTTTATTGATCAAAATTCATTGAAACACGAGAAAAAGCACAGTTTGACCAAACTATACAACAGATTTTCAATAAATAAAGATTACTTTTACTGTGGGAATAGTAGAAAATTACATTCAGTCTCAAAATACTAGAAAATTCTTCATATCTAATAAATCGGTTATTATATTACGTAAATTTATAATTACGTAATATTTAAAAAAGCTTTGATAAGTGATAAATAACTTTTAAATAACTACTTTCTGAGCACTGTTCTCGTGAACAATCTTCAAAGTCTTCTTATTATAGATCATGAACGTAAAGACCAGAGCGAGTATATTGAAAATAAACGATAATATGATACCGATGACTGTTGGCGACCATAAATCATATCCGATATCAATAAAGTGCCAGACAATGTCTATTTGGATGCTTATAGTTGTTGAGAATACAATGGCAGCAAAATTTTCTTTAATTATAACTCGAATTATTTCCAATGAAAAGACTATGAGCAATGTTATTATAAGTAAAACATTTCCAATGTACAGACTATACATTAACTCGTTGTCAATCTCTCCATAGTCGTTGACCAGGTCGTCATAACGTTGATCTTTATTTTGTATAAAATCGATAGTTAAGTAAAGCGCTAAACATGCTCTGACTGTTATTAACAGATATTTAACAATTTTGAAACGATCATACATTAAGACATTCATTATATAGATTAAAATCAGATTTCAATCGAAAAAAGTTCAGATCTTTACAGTTTTGAAAGCTTTTGTGAATCTTTGCTCACCGACCTGTAAAAGAAAATGATTTATCTCTTCTGAATTTTATGTTAATTTGGGTTTATGCAGATCTCAACAAAACACTTCCTCTTCTTTTTGATGGAAATTTGTTTACATCAAACTTAATCATAGATATTAGGATTAAGTATGTTTACGGTAGTTTACAATCAAATTAAGGGTTAAGAAACATATTGTTCCAGGTGAAAAGTTCAAAAACCGGATCATAACATGTAGCTTTTAATTTTCAAAGTAAATGCTTGTGCTAAGTCATTTCTAAATAACGATTCATTATCAATGACAGGCATGGGATCAGTTTCGCTGAGCCTGAGCCTTACTGAGTTTAGGTTCATTAACAATGAAGCCTAGAGCCTGAGTCTCAGGTCTAGGCTAGCCTAGGCTCAGGCTAGCTTATGTCGATCATTAGTGACACACAGCGTTGTTTCATAGAAAAGATTAAAGTGCTTAATTTTTTTATTTGGGTGTCGTCCCTCTGCCTAGAGAATTGAGGAGAAAGGGAGAACTAAATAGTGTAAATTTTGAGGATTTAATGGCAAAATCCTCAAAATTTGCACTTTTTAGATATCTCTTTAATCCTCTAGACAGAGAGACGACACCTAAGTCAAAAATAATTAAAGAGTAGCTCTGCGTTAATTGTCAAAAAAGAAATAAAATTTCAGAATCGATTTAGTAAAATACCTTTATACCTTCCGAGCTAAATACAATATAAGATGTTTATTGAGGAACAATTTTTATAAAGATCAAACTTGTGATAAAAGTAGATCTTTACTTAACGTGTTCAAGATTAACATCACATGAAAGTAATAAATATATCATATTTATAGATAAGTGATTCATAATCGAGAACTTATTAAATAAACTTTTCAAACAACCGAATTTTGATTATTAAGCATAAAATTCTTAGCATTGATCGCACACGCGAAAATAAATGCGAGTATAATAAAAAGAGTTGAGAACACGATTTCAGTTATCGTCAGTCCCAAAGACTCGCCATCAATGTGTCCAAAACTAAATGTAAGAGCAATCAAACAGAGTATTGTCATGACTAGAATTCCGACTGAGTTTTCACGTATTATAAAATAGAGAAAAATCAAAGTAAAAACAATTTGCGAAATAATGGTCATAGTGTCAGCAATGGTGAGAATATTATGTAGTAATTGCTTATCGACATGATCAATATGTTTATACATCTCATTGTACAGTTGGTCGCGAATTAGCAATAAATCAATGATAGTAAATAGCGCGAAACAAATCCTGGCTGTAATTAATAGATATTTAATTATTATGAGGTAATTATCTCTTAAGATATTCATAGTTTGAAAGTGTTTTTAGTAGTCTCAGGTTGTTGTCTAGCTTTAGGATCAGAATTGAAGCAACTTGTATATTAATATAAGATGTTTTTCTGCGATCACTCAGTACTAAGTCTTCGTCCAATGTCAATAATTTTCTATTTGTGGACATATAACATAAACGTTGGACATAAATAAGTTAATCACAACATCTGTTCGTTTATTTGACAAAATTGTTCGGATTCCTCCGATTCTACTGGTGATGAAAATCAGGGTTTGATTCAAATTGAGATTCATTATTAAGACTTGGATTTAATATCTGCTTTATACATAGACATCGAGGACTGCAATGAAAATGTTCTGTTTTTAATCTTCATATGAAGTTTAAAACTTTAAAACATATTTATTGTGCACGTAACAAAAATCTTACAGAAGCTGAACTCAAGTTCCGGATAAGTGTTCATTTGCTAGATATTAAGCCAAGATAACTTCTAGGATTTCAAATAAAGACTTATACAAGTAAAGCCGGAATTATCGCTAGGAAAATACGATGAAGCCTTGAAAACTTCAATTTCAAATGTCTTTCAACAGCTATTTCTTTTAGAAATAAATTTAATTCAATCCAGATTGTTTATTTGAAAAAATAAAGAGGCCTTTAAATAATTTGAATGACTTTTGGTGATGTTCAATTAAATGTTGGCTTATAACCGAAGATCAGTTGGCATAACAATTGATGAGCTCCAAGTAGATGTAATGCCTCAAATTTGTAGATAATTCTGACTTTTACTGCGCTAGTATCCACTTAATGTGACTTAATTGAGATCAGAATAAAAAAATCAATACGGATTTCAGATACAGTGTAAATAAGAGAAAATAAATAACAAGTCTTGCACAACAAGTTTTAATGATAGAAAAGTCAGTTTCAGTCACATATAAAAATATATTGTGGTTAAGGTTAGGAATCACAACTAAAATACGACTTCTGATAGTGTTGAAGATATTAGTACTTCAATATGTATTTATCACAATTAATAAATACTCTTTATCGGGATATTATTAATTTCGATAAATCCGTAGTTAAATGCTAATATTTTCAACACTATTAGAAGTTTTATTTTACAATATTTCCTAACCTTAATTATGGTAAAAATTGATTCTTTTTAGGTTTTATAGTATTTGCTAGTTTTAAATACAATCCCAAAAATTAAAATCATTACAATAATTAATAGATAAAACTTTTTATTATTAAACAGGAAGAGTTTGGCAAAACATTGATAATTAATCTTATAAATAATTGCAAGCCAATATTGAGAACTAACATTCAAACCAGAGAAAATCTTTGATTAAAACTTTTGATATAACGTTCCCTTTTCTTAATTTTGACCATCAAAATCAAAGCGATTAGAAGTAAGATCTCAACAATCGATAATATAGTTTCAATAATGAATTCGATGATTGAATGTTGATCAAAATTTATAAAACTATACAAGAGCGAAATGAGAAGCAATATAGTCATAACTATTAGTCCAATGAAGTTTTCGTGAACTATCATATAATTATAGATAAACACGAATGTAATCCAAACCATCAGTAAGATAGTGACAAGCATAACACTAATAGTATACTGTTTTTCGTTATCTAAGCCATTAAAAATTTGGCCAATCTTTTGATAGAATACTTCTTGGACATTAATAATCATAGTCTGTATTATATGATACAAAAGAGTACTTATTTTCATTATTATTAGCAACAATTGAATCATTTGCATTAGATTATTATTCATACTTGCTGTTTCTTCGACAATAGCAGAATATTTATAATATGCTAGTCTATGTCAACTAGGTTCTCAAGTTCAGGCGCCGGTCTGGCGTCACTTTTTTCAGATGCTCTTCAGAGATGCGGTCTCTATAGTAACCATTCGCTTCAAATGTGATTTATTTGGCATTTTAGGCATTTACTCGAATGCTGATCATGAATTTAAAGCACAAATTTAATAATTAGTTCTAACAAAATCCGGACATTTTTTGCAAATTAGTAAACTTCTAGATATTTACTAAAGGAAAGCTTTTATACAGACAGAATATAAAAGAATTTCTTTCATTATAACAGACGAGGGAAGTGAAGGACTATGTAATAACCGATTTCAAAAATATTTTTGTGGCATAAATAACATGTCGTATAATGTTCGAAAAGGCATATAAAAAACGCTGACCGCTAGATAAAAGTTATGACCATTCGAAAAGTGATTTCATATGGCTTATTACTATTGATTCCTATGTAATTTGCCTATCAAATATGTACTCTAATTCGGTCAAATTACCCAATGGATGGCAATAATATTGTTAATAAGGAAAATCTTCAAATCATTTTAAACACAAACAGTTAATCTGAAATTTCACATTTAAGAGTAAGTTTCTGTATATCAACAGTTCTAATTTTTCGTATTTATCATATATCTTAAAAATTTTCTTTAGAAATCCATTGAGTTTAAAAGATATGATAGATACGAAAAATTAGAACTGTTGATATATGGAAACTTACCTTTAAATGTGGAATTCGGATTATCTTATTTTGTTCAAAATGATCTGAAGATTTTCCTTATTAACAATATTATTGCCATCCATTGGGTAATTTGACTGAATTAGAGTACTTATTTGATAGGCAAAATACATAGGAATCAATAGTAATAAGCCATATGAAATCACTTTTTGAATGGTCATAACTTTTGTCTAGCCTTTTTATATGCCTTTTCGGACATCATATGACATGTTATCTGTGCCATAAAATATTTTTGAAATCGGTCATTACATAGTTTCGGACTTCCCTTGTAAGATGAGCTTGATTCTTGATTGAAGTGATTTGATAGCTCAATAGAGTAATTGAATAGTTTATTACTTTTCTAGTAGAAGGTTTATAAATTTTCACTTGTCTTATCACTAATGTAAATAATTTTTGCGACTCAAAAATACATTGAGAACCATTTATTAACTAATGATTTATTTATAGATTTTCACATTCAATAGCTTAATAATTTACTAATGGTATTGAACTTGTGGTATTGAATAAGAAGTGGGCTCCTGGCGATCTGATCTTATCTCGAAAGATTAAGATATTTTAAGAGAAAAAATTGAATTTTCAGAAGCTAAATTATCTGTAACCAGAGAAGATGATAAATGATCACATTTGACAAAATCAAATTTAAAGCTCATGATTTTTCAAATATTTTATTTATACTTAAAATATTTTACAAATTTCAAATTCAATAACTATTTTAATTCATGTTCAACAATATATCAAATATTAGGGACTCTTTTCATAACAATAAGTTGAGTCAAAATTATTGTACAATAAAGCTTTGAATTTAGAATTCATTTTAACAGAGCAAAAATATATGAAATTACAAAAGTAAAACACAAGGGCTAAATGCGAAGATCTGAGAAATCACTTTGGCTTGTTACAAAAAACAGAGTTTATACATGTCTAAAAATGATCACAACTCAGATTTATTAGGCTTATCGAAATTGGTTAAAACTCTTTTACAACTTTTTAGTTACAAATCAACCACTTATGGGGTCATTTATTTGAAGTTGGTTTTTGAGTAAAACAAATAATTTCTTACATTTATTTCGTTATTCACTTTTTAAGTGATTCTCTGCATGAAGACTTATGCATCAAACACTTAGCTGCAGTTAAAGCTAAATAGACGTATTTTTTAATTTTTTAGAAGAAATATTGCATTTATAGTGCTTTAAATGTATCTAAAGTATTTTCAAGTTACAATTTTGAAAACATAAGTCTTATACATGTTGACAGATAGCGCCCTAACAAGATTGCTGTTAGTTTTCGAAAAAATAATACGTTAATTCATAGTCTCAAAATATACTATGATTTCATTAAATAATTTGATAACTAATTAACTGGTTTGGAAACTAATTTAAATTCAAGCAAAAAAATCTAAAAATTCCTAATAGTAATGAAATAATCATCAATTTTAGACCTGAATATTTAGAATATCTTTTTAAAGAATTGTTATCTCATTGTTTTCTTAACTAATAACAAAAATATTTAAGTGACCAATAAACTAATTAATTATAATTTTTTGTTCGATAACTACCAGTGAAAATAACTCTCTTTAGATTTTAGGTTAGGTTTTAACCAGATAACAAATTACCAAACATTTTCATACTTATCTAGCATTAGATATTAAACAGAAATACTCTCTTAGGCAGCAAGATATTGAACATCATCCGATCGACTGGTCGGATGCTTATCCCGCTGTTTAATCAAATAAGCGAATAAAAATCCGAGTCCTATTTCGATAATCGATAAAATAATATCAAGGATAGACGGTCCAGGGGCTTTATTAATAGTTGTGAAGCCATAAAAGAGTGAGATTGTGCTCAACACTGTTATGACTAGAATTCCCGTCAGATTTTCTTTGATTATGAAGAATAAAAACAAAGCCGTGAATCCTATTATGAATAACAAAGCCGCCACATATACAAAATTAATTGTTTTTCTGACCAGCTCTTGATCGAGTTGTTTAAGTTCTTCGTTATAGAGATGAATCTCATCCTTTGTTAGAGCTAAATCAATACAATAGACAGTCGCACCGATTAATACTACTAAAATTAAAGATAGCTTGACTATCTTAAACTCATTTCTTCTTATATAATTCATTATTTGCAATGTTGAATCTTTTTTATGACTTATTATTCATTTTTTAACTGCGCGAAAAATGGCTACACTATCGCTTTAATTATAACTCTTACTTTTGAAGCATTGGCGAAGTGTTCATGTGCGATGTATAGCGCAACTCATGTGTCCATCCCGGTTATACCCCGATTGATGGAAATCCACTTTATAGACACCCACTTTATAAACATTTCGCTTCATAGACATTTCACTTGACAGACATCCGATTGATAGACACTTGATTAGAAAATGATCAATTTTCAAAATTAGATTCAATTAGATTGTTTAGAATTGACATCAATAATCTCTTCAATAACCAGAATTTTCATTAGCGAATAATTAGTCTATGAAGTGAAATGTCTACAAAGTGGACGTCTATAAACTGGGAAGACACCGTTCATCTCAAATATGAACACACCTGTTATGTCTTCAAATAAACAACTCTGTTTGATTACTTACTATGACAGTTTTCGCGGAATGCTTGCCAACAATTTTTTGTTTACTATAGTCAAAACGGATTCCAAAACTATTAATTCTCATAGATAATAATTTACGTGATTGATTAATAATTATTTGCCAAAGAACTGCAAATACTTTACATGTAAAAACCCTAAAACTGTATTTTAAAAAATCCTAAAAATATCTCACACTAATATATGAAAAATTCTATTCAAAAATTCAAACTTTGAATTAATAATTGGTAGTTTTATTAAATCTTAAACGATAACAAAAAGCAGAGGTAAAATAAGGCTAAAGTCAAGTTATTAGCTAGTTAAAGTAAAGTAAGGTTAAACTTGTCAGTAAGTGCAAATTCAGTATAATCATAATAATTCTTGCATTGATGCTTAGATTTGCTAGAACAATATATAGCAGCGCTTCCCAAATACTTTCGGATCGTGGATCTATTGGTATCAGTTTTGCAGAAGTGAGTCTCGCAGAATAACACTTTAATCAGTGAGTTTAGCCGAAACAGGTTAAAATCAATTTTGCAACTGATTTTCTCGTATCTAAACTTTAGGGTTTGTTAGCTGATTCATATTTACCAAAGCAAAATAAAACATTTGATAGTAATCAAAAGATTTAGATAAAAGCTCGAGCACCATAGTTAATAGAAAATAATACTAAAAACACTTGATTAAATATTAGATTTTTTAGATTAAACTCTCACTGGACTTCTGAGCCAACTCGTAGCAGATGCTGATGTTGGTGGTTTATCAGTTTCTCTCAAAGCTCTTGCTCTCTTTTCACTTGTTAATTTTGACGTCATCGTCATCCACAAAAGATGTGGATCAGGATTTTCTGTATTAAACCATAAGTCAAAATCTGCTTCAGACCAATATTTGGGGTTATAATATTGTCGACACCAATCGTAAAATTTAGTTTTATTCTCAAATTGAATTTTCTTTTTCACAAACTTGATATCTGGGTAAATTTGTTCATATTCAAGACACGAAACAACTGGTATGTGCTCAACATTCATCGTAAACCCGACTTCTTTCTCAAGTCTATACTTCTTCATAACAGTTTGTAAAATAGGAGTGAAGAACTCCATACCTTCTCTGTCAAGGCCATGGTTGAAATATTCGCTCAACTTTTGATTGAATGTCGAAGAATTCAATTTAATCGTCTCTGATCCATGATCGAAAGAGAAGCCCAAAACAAGAAAGTCATTTGAATTTGCGTTTGTAATTGATTCAAAACATCTCTTATGAAATGTTGGAAAACTTCGGTTAGAGGCTTGGACAGAAACATTAACGCTTTGGGTTATAGATAAATTGGCTGTAGGAACTACCAAATTCAGAAAATTCAGAACATTGCTTAACCTTGCATTAAAGCTTTGCTGTTGATTTATGCCAAAGCCCGACATATTATTCAGTTGTTCAACTGATTCCATGAAGATGTAGCCTGGTATAATAGGGTGATTGTGTATTGTCTTTGATCCTTCAGGACACTTAAGAAACATCACTCCGATGTAGCTCATACCTTTATTATAAACTTTGCTCTGGCATGATATGCGAAAACTTTTGATATCGATGTCTCTCAATGATATTTTGTTCAAAACTGAAATCTCAATCATTATTAGTACTAATTTCAAATATAACTTCTTATTCAATACCACTTTAAAAACTCCTTTATTAAGTTAAAAATAAAAATTTTAGACTTAAGTTCAATGTAAACTGTCTTCAATATCGGTCTTGAAGATTTATCTTGGAAATTTGTTTTAAAAAAGGTTTATATATGGGATTTGATATAATTGGACTATAATGTTTGATCCTTAAGTTCAATAAAAAACAACATGACCGTCAATGTATCACTGACTGATAAACATTAGGCGTTAATATCGGATTAATCCTTAACGCTCTTGTATAAGATAAGAGAGACGAGACATATGTTGAAATGATGATAAGTTAGTAATTACAAAGCATAATCAATATCATAGTGTAGCTAATTCAATAACACCTTATTGAAGAAATGAAGACGAAATCTTCTATCGATGAAAATATATTATTTTGGACTATTGAAAACTTTTCGATTTATAGTATCATGTCAAATCATTTTCATAGGCAGAATTCAAAATCCGTGACTGAACTGATTATTTGAGAATCAATTTATTGACTGATAAATCAGAATGAGCTATTGAGCCCTGAAGCTTATCAATCTTTGCTACCTTTATAGAATTGATAAACACACAAGATTTATCGGTGGATGGTAGTTCAACTTCAATCAACTTTACATACGCCTAATCAAAAAAGAAGTTAATTTTTTGTGACTAAACACCTTCATAAAAATTTTCTTATCATTAATTAGTCCAAAAATGAGTGCAGAACGTGCTGTTTATTAACTTTATGCTTTAGACAATCATAACTTTGGAATTCGTAGTAAAACTCGATTCAAGTTTATTAAACATCATAAAAATGGTTAATATTTAAACAAAAACTTTCAAACATTTACGTATGTTATCAAGCTAAACTCTGATTGCAATTATTAGAATAACTTTTATTATTATTAGATCTTGTCATATAAGCAAAAACAAACGCTAATGCAGTCACAGCAGTGGATAATACGATGTCAATAATGGTTGGCGCAAACGATTGACCGATTCTTGATAAGCCACAGTAAAGCGCTATAAGACCTAGGATTGCAAAAACTAAAACTCCGCAAAACTTTTCGCTTATAATCAAATAGAGATAAAGCGCAGCAAAACATATTTCCAAAACAATAGTAATGCCGACGACAGTGTTAATCATCTCATCATTATTAATGTCATCAAAAATTTGTTCTCCCTTAAGAAATTGAATCAGTTCTTCACGTCTTATAATATGTTCCACACTCGAGATAATTAAAAATACTATTACTGTAACTATTAATGATATTTTTACAGTTTTATAATTGTTATTTTTACTGAAGGAATCCATTTATTTCTAACACAAAGATTTTCGAGAGAACCAAAGATGAATTTAAAGCTTATTCTCTGATCACTTTCAAAATTGAATGCCTTGGGCTGCGTACAGTTTGCAAGAGTTTTAACTAGAATCGAATGTATGAAAAATAATTCCAGAAAACTGTATACTTCATAGTCTTAACCCTATCATTAACTATGAATTTGATGTTTTGTCTAGTGTCCTTGTGATTAAAGCCACTCAGTCATTATGGTAATAACTTGAAGAGTAAATTACCGATCTCTGTATGCGATGAATACTAAGTAAACTAATGGCGAAGCATAGTTTAATGAAGCGAAAGTTCTTTAAAATTACAGTTAGCTTTAAGCTTGCAAATAACCGTTTTTTAAAGTAAAAAATCTTAAGCACAATTTAATTGAGAGATTTAAATTCTACATAAATTGGAAAAAGATAATCATTTTGAGAAAGTTTCTATCACTTTTCAGTGTTTTTATGTAGTGTATAATAAATTACTTTGACATGATTTATCGTATTCTATTGTCTATTTTAATATCAATCCACTGCTGGATCGAGATCATTTTTGAGTTCATTAACTAATTAGTGAACTTTTTTGCGTTCTGGTCAATCAGACAGCAATAAGGATTATAAGGAATAGTTTCCTTTACATAAGGCATTTATGTTCTAATTATTGCACGTGATATGAACCTAAAAATCTCTCTCTCTCTCTCTCTCTCTCTCTCTCTCTAATAAAGGCATAAAAATATTGACTAAAGAGTCAATCTATAGTATACTAATTGAATTAAAAGTCAAATAACTTTTTAAGCTCTAGAAGTTTGCGGGTAAAAAATTTCAATATCAAAAAAAGTTCACATGATTTTTGATAACTATAAAGAAATGTTACATGATCAATCCTGAAATGAAGTCTCAGGCCTCGAAACTGTCTCATTAATAGTTTGTTCATTTACTTCTTCGTCATCACATTTATCAATAATAATAATAGGTTTTGGACCACACAATGATTCAAGTCTTTTCATTCTTCTAATAACTAACACAAAACCGAAGCCCAAAATTGATACTAAAATATTAGCAGAAAAGTGAAAAATATCGTACAAATCAACTTTCGGAGTGAAAGTTAGTCGGGCTTCAAACAAAACCGATAAGTCGAGCAAAGTCATAGATATTGAGAATATTAATAGCAAGAAATAGTGACCACTATCGCCACCGATAGCGCCAATTACTCGCATCACCAAACCTATTTCAAACGAGAAAATTCTTAAGAGCTGCGAAAAGTTTTGATTACTCTATTGATTAGACTTCGGAAACTCGGGATTGTTTTCAGTTAGAAATGAGATAAAAATTTAGACTTTTATATCATTTATACAGAAATGATTGGCTCCTTCTCAATAATTAAATCCTTAGAAATTGATTACGAGGTAAGAATCGATTCAAAGGTTTATAAGTAAAGAATTTTTCGGCTTTGTGACGAACTGGCTTTGTATCGTTAGAAATCTCGCTCATCAATGATATTCTATAAGTTAAAGTTGGGTTTAGATCAACTTCTACGAGTACAACGTAGCATAAACTGGGATGTGTACGTGATTTACAACAATAGAGAACCAGTTCGGTACTGAGGCCGGATTTTCTCAAAAATAATTACCAATTAAGATATTTGAGATCGTTAGAAAATCAATTTGGCTCCTATTGGAGATCAATGCGATGACAAAAGGCATAAGAATAGTTGCAAAAAATAACAATATAGATAGCGAAAGAACTAATAGAAAAGTAAATTGAATTGTTTTGAATAAAACACAATTTGAATAACTAGAAGTGGAAATCATTGGTGCAAACAATCGATAGACAGCTACCATAAAAGTAAGACTAATTTATAAAAATTTGATATGAGAAGTACAATTTTTATTTTGCATTTTAGTTGCCATGGGTTACAAGTTTTTATCCTTTCATCCCATTCTTCATAAGAGAACAATAACTGAATCGTAAAAAACAGCAAAAAATGGCATAATTATGTCTTCAATTTTTTTATGAGAGGTACAATCAATAAATTGAATTACTGTATATCTTTCTCTTATGTAATGCTTTAGTGAAATATATGCATCTTAGCAATTGTGTCATAACATTTTTAGTGATGTCTTTAAAAATAAGTTCTTTTAATTCACATTTAGATCAAACATTTGTTTTTAGATGAAAAAGTAGAAAAGGCTAATCTATTTTTCATTATAAACTTTGAAACAGTTAAGGAAAAGTATTTTTTGTTGAAAATAAAATCCCCTAAAAAATGATCTCTAATTTGATATCAATTTGAAAGTTGAACCTTGCCGTATCTCTTATAGATATATTTAAACTGTTTTCTATATTATTTGCAGTTTAAAGCATAAAATAGTTGTCGACTTATGTTAATTATATTATTATGCAACGAGAAAATAGAATTTATAATGAGAGTAATCTCATTGACAGTAATTAAAAAACGTTGTATTTTGCAAAACATGAATAATTGACTGAACTTGTATGACTTTAATCCTAAATATAGTCCGTAATGAATAATTAAGAGCATTGCATAATCTCTTAAAATAGATTATAAGCCCTTATCGCGAAATTCTGCAATAAATCTCTAAACTTAAGTGTGATTTCAGACTAATTTCAATGCATTTCATTTATAATAACATTTGAAAACTGAGAACTTGAAGAAAAGTTGAGACTAAAAGTTTTCATTCACAATCATAAGCATTTATTAAATCTATTCATAATCAGAATGAATGACATCTCAATAGCAAAATGTTTTTCAAAACATTAATTAAAACTGAAAACTGAGTGAAAAAGAATTTTTATCTTAGAAACATATATGTTATAAGATTTTTTCACAACTTCTAATCTAACGCTTATTTTTAGCAACTTTTCCAACAATAGAAACAAGCATTGCATGAGTCATACTATGAGTAATTACATACAATTATATATAAATTATCTTATGTTTTGGTGGATAGGTGATTATATGATTGTCTTGTGTGACGAAAAATCACTCAAACCATTGACGCGTCACTAGAAATATATAAATTCATTGTCAAAAACATAGAAAACAATGTCATTGCATTAGTGCTCAAATAGAAAAATTGTATATATTCTGATAGAAAAAATAAATTCCACGTTTGAAAAACTCTTCTCTCTCTCTCTCTCTCTCTCTCTCTCTCTCTCTCTCTCTCTCTCTCTCTCTCTCAAGAAGTCCTATTTAAATACGTTGGACTTTCGTTCACTTTATTCACTCTCCAAAAGTGATCGCGTATAAATAGACGAAAAGCCTGTTTTAAAAATCTGGGGGAAAAATTCATGTCAAGGATGGGGAATGAAAAACAGGGAGGATGTCAAGTGAAACTGGGATAGCAAGAGGATGAATAAGCGAGCTGCGCATACAGCTCTTGCTGTTTAAAGGCAAGCTTTTCGATAAAAACAGTTTAAACTTAAAGTTATTGATTTTAAGCTTCCTAAATTTTCTCGATTCACAATTCGTCTTTCAATTCAGTTTTTATTAGATTAATTCAAGTGAAGCTTGACTTTAAGCATAGCTTTTAATAATGAGTGTTTGACTGTAGTTCTTGCGCGAATGTGCAGTTGTATGACTTGTTGTGTTCATTATTATGGTTTTTAAATGGCTTTTACAGGCCGTGGAATGGATTTGCTTTTGGTAAGAGCCAGAGCTCCACAAGAGTGAGACATAACACATACCAGAAATATTTTTTTGTTGTCAGAGGAGAGCACAAACATTGTTGGAATGGGCGACAGCTCTCCCTTATATTCCTAAACTTTTGAATCTACATAAAACTAAATAATTGCTAATTTAATGATTAACTCGTGATCAAGTTTACATGAAAATATGAACTAAGAAGCAATTGTCCTGTTTTTCATCATGATATGTGTGATGTGTGGTCAACTGGCAGCAGAAGAAAACTATTTTATACGATAATACAATGAATATACGGAGTGAGTCACTCTTATAATTTTAATAAATTATAAGACAGGATCGAATCATTTTTAGTCGGAGTGAAATTTTTCTGAAAGTCAATAGATTAGTACAAGAGGACCATAAAATGGCTAAACTTCTAGCCATCAAATGCTCACTAATAATACTCCAATTGGTATCGCTGTCGGTGGCGTCTGTGATAATAATTATTTATTATAATCCTTGGATTAAAATTATAATAGACGCCGAAAATGGTAACAAATTTGTCGAACAATTTCGAGGTATCGAAGGCGAAGAAATTGTGATATTTATTATGTCGGTGGCCACTATAGTTGTCAGTGTTCTGGGTCTGATCGGAGCGATCAGAGGTCAAAATCATAACCATTGTCTGCTCAACTTTTATATGGCAACATTGATTATATTCCTGTTCGTCACTTTTGTCGCTCTCTGCGGAACAATTTGGGAAGTTATCAATAAACTGATCAACAAAGATGTTATTATTGATGAAAATCAGAGGTTAAGTCGAAAGCTTGATGATCAGACTAGTACTTATTCGAATAGTCACTATTCAAGTTCGTGGTGGTATTTAACTAAGTCATTCCTATTTATTTCTATATCTGCTACCATTTATGCCACTTCCATCAAACTCACCCGAAAAATACTTGATTCTGATGATCATTATATTCAAGCTGATGATGATAGTGGTCGTCATTTTAATATTGATAACGATAACGATGATAATACCAAAGACTCATCTTTTACACGGGTCTGAATTGAATTTTTTGTGTCAGTGTTTCGTCAACTTTTTTACGTAATCAAGAAACATCCGAATTTTTCCACTTCTTGTCCGATGGCCAATATCTTGTTGTGCGAGGAAGACGCGAATTTTCTTCAGCGTTTTATTTTTTGCGCGTATGTACGAAAAATTGCTTCAGTTTTGCGACATTTTCAACTTTTACCCTATGGCCAAAACGTATTGAACTTCTTTGTGCTCATTATTGTATTGACCGCGATTTGATTTCCTCGTAATCGGTCTCTTAATTATGCAGTGATCTTAAAAATGTGTTGCATAACGAAAACGAAATCAAATTTTCATTCTCTTGTACTCTCTACGTTTTAGATCGTAATCTTATCTCAATATCTCATTGATATTTAACTTAATCTATTGTAATATTTATTGTAAACTAATTACTATAACTATTGATATATAAGGAGTCGTGAAATTTGTTATTTAGAAAAGTTTCACTTCGAATTAAGAGATTTTTGAAATATCCTCGAGAGATCCTGTAGTTGAACTTTATATCAATTGAGATGTTCATCAAAGGTGTACAAACTTTTTCAATCATATTAATTATTTCTTTAGTGAGTAATACTTCAAACGAGATATAAGCCAAAAGCTAAACATTATTATTCAAAATATTAATTAAAGTTTCAGTTTGCGTGAACGATGCATGATAAAGTTCTAATATATTAAGTCATATTATAATCAAATCAATGCTTTTAAGACTGAATCAGACCAATAAATAAGGAAATTGTATGCTTAAAACATTTTCAGTATGAAATAAGGACTTAATTTCATATTAACATAATTTTGTTTACTTTCACTTAAGAATAAGTTTAGGAGTTTTCCGAATAAATTTGATTTGTGTAGTGAATACTTTCCCCAGTAATGTTGAGCCTTTGGGTTTTTTCTTATGTTAAAGCTCTACAGTTTTACTCACTTTACTATAAGTATTAACTTCAAACTCATTGCAAATCTGTTCAATTCACTTATTGTGTGTTTGTATTATTTGACGTAATTTTGATGTATTTTATACTTTTAGTCACAAAAATCAAAAATAAATTTTTACAAACTATAAACACTTTCATTGATAATAAATGTATGAAATCGGAACTCAATTACGTCTAATTCGAAGTCGACATTAGTTTTAATTTTTTTCTGATTAATAACCTACTTATGAGCTTAATTATCAATCGACTGAGTTTTTAATTAATAAGAAATAAGTTTTAAAATGAAATTAGAGAGTAATCACTTAATAACAACTTAATAATTCATAGAAATGAATTAATGTATTTTTGATGTGTTTGGAAAAGTTATCGATAAATATTATGAGGACGAAAAGTATGACCGCACGAAATTTTCCCTCAAAATTTTCGCTCAAAATCAAGATAAACACCAGGGGAAGAATATATTGACAATTTAGTTTTCGAAAATAAGTCTTAACTATAAACCAATGATTAGCACACTTTTCAAAATTGATAACCTGTTAAGAAAAACGATTTCGAACTTGAATTAAAATAATCATTAGCTAAAAAACTATTGGCTCTACGAAGGGCTCTATTTTTAATATTCGATAAACTTATCTATGAGATCATTACTAGCCTGACGTTCAATGATTCATTCTTGAAACACGAGAGAAGGAAACATTTCTTAAAAATAACATGCAAAGAAAGCGTAGGAAATTTTTTTAATCTCCGAGGGATGTATGAAATATGTTTCTTTAAATATCTTTTTTAATATCTTTTTTCAGTGTAAATGTAGAGTTTTATTTATTGAATAATAAGGTTAAAAATATTTTTCACATTAATGATCTGTCGAGATTATTTTCTTCTGGACGAAAACACATTTTCTAATTCAATCTAAGTTGATTTTGTTGACAAGTGGTTTTTGAGCTGCACTTTATGGCCCACTAGTGGGCTGCTAAGTCACAAATTTGTATTCCATGACACTCACGACAAATGCCATACAAGGGATTGCAACACGAAAAGTTTGAAAAACACTGTAATAGACTAGTACTACTGCAACTTATAGTAGTTCAAAATGAAAAAGTTTCCCTAATTTGTTCGCTACGACTTAATTTCTTAATTGTGACGTTAGTCGATTCAATCAATAATCTATTTTTGCTGAGAACCTAAACAGTTCTTAAAATCTACTTGGAAACTTATTTTAATTTTTAATGTAAATAGTACACTTGACTTTTTCGATTGAAGTTCATAAGTTACGAAATTATATAAAGATTATCTAATAATAGAAAATAAATTTGAAAAATTCTAAAACACTTACGCAATACTTTATTAAGCGTAAGACTAATAAGAATTTTCTCATCACTTATGACTTTATTGCTAATTAATTAATCTATTTTATAGCTGAGTGATAAAATTTAACTTTCATGATTATTAGCTCGAGCTTTAAGTCTATGGAAGTAGACAAATAAAAACTTCATATCGAAGCTATTTATTATGCAGACTTGAGGAACATTGAGATTATCTTTGAAAAAAATCTAAATTAAACTTCAATCGCTCAAAACGGTTTGAATATTTTGAGTGATAGCTCATAGTTTGCTACCTTTAAAAATTAGGAGAATTTACATTTTCTAACCCATGAAAAAAACTGTCTATAGATTATTCATTATTTATGTCTTAAAATCCATTAAATTTGTGTAAATAATGAGTGTTTTTTTTATAGATATCTAACTCCTAGAGTGCGTGTGAAATAAATTTTTCATAAGATTTTATGCGCTAAAATAAGTTACTAAAGTGTAACGCCTTTGAAAAATATAACCGCAATGATAAAAAATTATTTTCAAATGAATCAATCTTTGGTTAGTTTGAGGTCTTTTATGTGATTTGAATTTTAGTCCTTAACTTTAAAAATTTGGTTCAAAAACTTTTCTTCTTGATTTCGAACTGATACTATCAGATTTTTGAACTTAAGGATGAACTATAATTGTCATGAACCAAATAATCTTTGATGTGAGCGTTTTTTACTAAAAGTTAATTTAATTTTTTTCAACTTTTAAGAAAGTTTAGCCTTTTTACGATTATTTCTCTATTTTACAAATCATACTCAAGTTAATTATTTGTATTTAAACGCTCTGATTGTTATGCGCGCGATATGACAGAAAAAATTGTTTATTATCACAGTCATTATAAAAACCAATTATTCTTCAATATTTTGGTCCCTTTTCGACTAATTCTTCATAATTTTTATTACGAGAATAATTCACATATTTTTTTCTATTTGATTATCATTTCGTGACATTAAGATATCTGCAACTCGAATGTCAAATTGAAAAAAGCTTTTTAATGGCTTGAGTTCATTTTTAATTTTGTTTTCTTGTGGTGACAAAGCCTTTTAAAAGCTATAAAAGTGTGCCATTTATTTATATTTCCTATAAGACTAACAGAAAATACATCAATTCTCTTACGTAAGAAGAGAACTCATTAGTGACTAATCAACGAATAACTTGAAAGTTGTGCTTAAATTGCATAAAAAGTCTTGAAAATGTATTCAATAAATGAAAAATCTTACATAAACTTATGTTTAATTTATTTGCATTACTGTTGAGAAAAATTAATAAATAAGTCATTATATTAGACATGATTATTAAGTCGTATACAATATTGCCAGTAATTTAAGTTAGTTATTAGCTTTTGAGCTATTTAGATTGACTAAAGCTTATTATGAGATCTCAGTGTCTTAAATAAAGCTTCTATCTCGTTTTAAGCTTATGTTTCATTACTTTTCTTATTTTCGTTCTCTTCATCTTCAAGATTGGCCTTTTTAACGACACAAATACCAATATTCGGTATAACAGTCGCGCCTCCTTTTCGCAACAGCTCCTGATATAACATCCAGGCAAATAGAAAGCCCAAACTGGTCATCGATATGTCTAATAGGAAGTTGAATGTTGTCAATAGTGGTGACCGAAACGCAAAGTGGTTGCCTGTCCAATGGTCACAATCGCAGCCACTATTGCAAACGCAGCCACGAAGTGGAAGACTTCTAGTGCAACGCCTCTTATACCGATCACCAGTATTGTCATCGCTAGCAAATCGATTATTATTGTTAGGAACAGAAAACCAATTTGGTTGTGATATGAGACGATGTCTGCGATGAGTGTTATCGAATAAATCTGTTTTTCAGATGTTTTGTGGTTTTGGGAAAAATAAAAACGTTTTATTAAATTAGATTTAAATTTTTGGCAACATTTTAGTACTTTTCAGATATGATTAAAAACTAGAAATTATGGGAAAATTATTATTTTATTTGACTTTTCCCTTGGCTTCAAAAAGTTGATTCAAACTTCGAGTCATATTTAATTTGTTTCAAAGTTTTGGCAGTTTTTTGACAGTTTATATTATATGAAATCAAAAGCTAGAAATCATAAGGAAATTTTATATTTTATCTGAATTTTTAGAGTCTTCGGAAACAATTTCTTCATTCAGGGATTTTTAGCTAAAGTTTGAATAAAAGGCTAAAAACTTTTTCCAACTGAATGAGGAAGTTGAATAGATAATTAAATAAAAGACTAATGTAAAGAGCCAATAATGGAAGTATATAAGACTGGCCATAGTAACAAAGCAGGAAACTTTCATAATCGAGACCAGAGCAACAATAAGAGATTGATAATAGCAAACAGTTCGTAAAAAATTATTTTTTACCACAAAACTGATGACCAGCAGCAGCAATAATGACGACTGAACATAACGAAAGGATTTGCACTTGAGCTTAGACTGGTTAGCGGTTGTCTCATTTGTTTGGTCCATTATTTACCGGATTAATTGAGATGAGAAACAAGAGAAAAACACACAATGAATGAAAAGCAAAACTTGCTATGAAGGCGTTGTCCCTGACAGTCAGTGAGCAATAGATCCCTCACTCTCCCAGCTCTTTCTCTCTAGCGATGGAACTATTGCTATGCGTTATGTTATATATATATATATATATATATATATATATATATATATATAAAGGCTATGTTCTAACCGTATCCCACCCTGTGGAGATGCAAATCAAAGGTTTCCATGGATTCCTTATTAGACTATCATTCATTTCTCATCAAAATAGAAGTTTTTTGGCTGGGTTAGGCGTCCACCAGAATAAGAACTAGCTATCACTATAATTATGACTATTATTCTGTAATGAATTTGAGTTTTATATCGCTGCAATCATTCTTGTCGTATGAAGTATAGTTTAGAACCCTAGATATCATGTTAAGTAAATTATTTTTCTTCGCTTAATAGCAGTTGTGAAGTCTTAAGATTAAAAATGGTTTTCAAGATGTCTTTTTGTTACTTATCTTGAGAGTAAATTAGTTTAAATGCCTTTTAATCTGATATGACTTGCTATTCACGAATACGTGATTTGTAGTAATAAGAGTAATGAATGAGGAGTTTGTTTGAAGAGTGTTTCGCCCAGACAATCAGAAAACTAGTATTTTTCAACTTAAATGAACTATTATTTTAACAAATTTTAATATTGTACAGTCGGTCGAAAAAAGTTATGCATAGATCCCGGATTAATCTCTGATGCGTTTGGATAAGATAAGAGGGACGAGACAGAAATTGAAACTATAAGTTTATAGCGTCAAATTATAGCATTACTCAGTAATTAAACGTAATATGAGTAATAATCTTATTCGTAGCTGAAGTCAGTTTATTTGATATTCATAAGTTATAGAATGAAAGTTATTGATAAGATACATCACACTATTAATATTCAATCAAAATAGTTCAACAGTCAACTGTGATTCAATTTAAATAATTTTAATGATGAGTCGGACCGCTCTCTCGAGCCATCACTTCTTGTAGCAGATGTGGTATTGACTCAACTAACTTATTACAAAGATGAGTCAAAGTCTATTTTATCAAAGTTCCAAACTAGTTTTTTAAGTATTCATTTATTGATTAATATCACTAAACGTAATACAGATATCAATGAGTTGTTGAGCCCTTAGGTTTATCAATTCTTCTGCATCTTTTTAGTGATGACAAATACATAACTCTTATATGTTGACGGTACAATGATCCTAGGTACAATTGACAGATAGATGTTATGCATTGATCCTGGATTATCCCTGATACGTTTGGATAAGATAAGAGGGACGAGACATAAACTCAAATAGTGAAAAGTTAGTCATTGCTAAACATTATAAGTATCTCAATATCAGTCATAGCAAAAGTCAATTTAATATTAGAAATAACAATCAGTCACAGAATCAAAACGCTGATCAGATCTGTCGAGTAATTTTAATGAAAATTTCAAATTATGGCTCATTCAAATGATTCTAGTATCGGATTTGGGAATTACTGGCATTTCTAAGTTGAATTGATAACACGCTTTGAAGGAATGGCAAAAACTTTTCATAGTGAAAACAGTTTCATTTTCAATCGTTGAAAACTTTTCGACTCATAGTATTTGGTCAAATCTTTTCATTTAACATGACTAAAATCTATGGTTGAAAAGTTTCAAACTGATTACTAAGAACGCATTTATTTATTAATCTCAATATACCTAACACAAATCTGAACGAGTTGTCTCGCCATAAAGTTTATCAACTCTTCTGCAACTTTTTAGGATTGATAAATATGCAACATTTATCTGTCGACGGTACATCTCCCTTGATCCCTAATGCGTATGGGTCAGGCCTGGCCATACTTTTTGGCTGAAGAGCCATACCGAAGAAATAATTTGAGCTGAGAGCGCTGCTGTAACCGCATAGGAGGCTAAGGGGGCTATAGCCCCATCAGAGATTTTTAGGAAATTGTGTATAGATATGTTTTTAATTTTTAATTTGTAAATTTATGATAGACTCATAGATTATTCTAATTGGATGCCTGATTTAATGAATTACATCAAAATATCATGGCTTTGGTTGTGTAAGTGTAAGTTGTGAGAGAAGTTCTCAACATTGGAGTTAATCAAAACCTATTTAAGAAATTCTATGTCAAATGAAAGGTTGAATGGATTAGCTATAACATCAATAGAAAGAGAAATAGCTGTAGCATTAGATTTAGATAAATTTGTCAATGTATTTGCTGTGAACCGATGTAACAGCGAAATTCTAAAAAGTTTTAATTAAAATGAAACCTTTTCATCGTGAGTAAAAAACCTAGTCTTAGCCCCACCAGAGCTCAAATCGTAGTTGTGGTGCTGACCGAGAACCAAACTTTCTTTAATTTTATGATAGCTATTATTCGTTATTACTGTTTAATTCATGACATTGCTTTCAGAAACAATTCTATTGATATTAAGACTTAAACTGTTAGCTGAATTTATTTTCATGCAATCATTCAAGTGTTGGTCGGATATGATGCCTTTTGCTTAGATTTATTAAATTTAAATAAAAGTTGTTCACAAAGATAAGTACTTCCAAATGTACTTATAACTCGTAATGAGTTTTTAATAATTGAAAAGCTATCAGGAAAGGAATTTTGCAACTATTGATAGAGATCTAATTGTAATATGTTTGCAAAATCCATTGCGAGCCGGTTATGGCTCGGGGGTCGTGGTTTGGCCGGACCTGGTATGGATGATGAGTCAAGGCAAGCATAAAAATTTAGCAGTTCATCCAGAACTGTTGTTCAACTCTAAGTTTACGAATAAAAATTACATTTGATTCAAGAATAATAAGAAAAACATTTGACTCATATTCGTGGATTAACTTTGACTCAAAAAGTCAATAAAATAATTGATTTTGGGTAACTATTATTGCATTAGTTATTAAAATAAAATCATTCATATTCTAAGTTTAATACTTTTCATAAACAGTTGAATAAATGAGCAAACCCTCAAAAATATGCTGTGCACGCATCAGTCAGGGATTTACAGAGGTAGATTTACTTGACGATCATTGTAATTCATTAGTTAATTAAATCCTTATCATTAAAATTGATCATTCCTTTGATTATTATTTTTAAACACTTTTAACATAGGCATTGCATTCGTTTGTTTTTAATGAGAAAATTCTTAATTGAGTCTCGAAGAAAAAGCTTTTCGATTAAGGTAAATCTTAATTATTTGTGAACCGTTACTTAAAGTTTCATTTTATATTATTTTTTAAACTTTCGTGTTTAGAATTTCGAAAAGATAACACTGTAATACATGAATAATTATCATACAAAGAATAAGTTCTTGAGTTTCTGAGTCTACAGAAATCTGAAATTGTAAATAATTAATAATTTGTTATATTAAAAATTAAGCAATAGGACGTCGAACGAGTCATGTTCTAAATGTGTACTCAAATTTAAAGGCGAGACCTAGCCATATTTTGTCACTCAGTTTGATAGAAGCTTATCTAATTCGATAATCGTAATTACTTCTATCAATAATGGCTCATTTAAACATCCAATTCGAAACTATTCCCTTGATGTTATCATAGATTGTATTGAGCAAATAGATAAAACTCCTTTAGTGTACTCATTGATATCAATTGATTTTTAAAGAAAATTTCTGAAAGAAATTCTGAATACTTGATTTTTTATTTCGAGACACTCATTTTCGTGCATTCATTGATGTTCATTACATCACTTTATTTTGTGACGAACTTTGACTCTTACTATTGACTCTTACTTTGACACTATCGTTGACTCTATCGTTGACGACATAGTTCCAAAATAACTGGC
Source organism: Archegozetes longisetosus (assembly GCA_018873245.2). NCBI lineage: Eukaryota > Metazoa > Arthropoda > Arachnida > Sarcoptiformes > Trhypochthoniidae > Archegozetes > Archegozetes longisetosus. The sequence goes on along the minus strand of JAEMBT020000002.1, from coordinate 2,440,945 downwards.
CTCTAGTAAGGCATTGTTTATGAGTAATTTTAATACATAAAAGGCTGTTGTAAATACATTTTTAGCATCAGTATCAATAAAGCCTTCATAGAGAACACTTGTCTTTATTTTAATAAGCTATACATGTCTGATAGTAAGATTGCTGGATAAGCAATTTCTATCGGATATCCCTTTTGCCCTCAGACTTCCACCAAGTCGTAGACAATAAGTTGTGTCTGCATTCCATCGGTAAAATCAATTAGTGGTTTACCGGTGATTAACGGATTAACTTGCGTCTTCGGCGCAAGAAATTCGTTACAATTTATTTAAACTATTTCTTTTACTTATCGGAGAACAACCTAAACTACCTTAATTCGTTTTAATCGAAACTTACATATCTCTTTCAACTATGAATTAAGTCTTTTTAATCAAGGGTTCAAATCAGGATTCTTCATAATTCAAAATATATTTCTCGAGATTCATCAACTAAAACTTTAATTTCTTTTATTTTTGCCAATTAAAACGCTCAACGATTGAGTTGTGTCTAAAGTTATCTTCTAAATGAAAAATATTTTTGCACTTGATTTAAAAATAAATATTTTTATTGCACTTTTAGATGACAATTAAAACGAGAGATTCAAACAAAATAATATTTATTAGATGCATAAAATACTTATTTATTTTCTATCAAAAAATCGTTAAAATATGAACTATTCATCAATTAATTACGACCTACTTCGTCGGGAATCTCATAAGGTTTTGCTTACCCACTGGAAAATTCAACGAGAATAGACTGTAACGAGTTAATATGAAAGTTAGTCAAATTGATTCCATGATTAACTCGATTGTAATGCATTAGTGTTGATTCTGCAACCTGTGAACTAATCAAACGTATAGTACCAGTTTCTGGTAAATAAGTTTCATTCAACATAACATTTACAGCAAACGAATGATGAAAATTAATAGCCAATAAAAATCCATTTAAATCACTCCCAATTCTAGTCATAACAAATACTTCACTGTTGTTGACAAACGGAAACATCGTTTCACCAAAGAGTACAGCATCAGAATATTTTCTCCTAAACTCGATTAAAGCCTTAAAAACTTTAATATGCGATGAATGATTGGTCTTGAGCTCTGTCTCAACATTATATTCTTTGAAGTGCGGATGAACTCTAAGCCAAGGTTTAACACTCTCACTATCACTTAATCCAGCAGTCGATGAATTAGGAGTCCATTGCATTACAGATCCATAAGAAATTTGTTCTTGATAGTAATCATTAGCAGATATTCGTGCCGCAGATACTCGTGCCGCAGATACCTCCAAATCATCGTCAATTCCCAACTCGTCGCCATAATAGACAATTGGAGTGCTTTTTGGACACAAAAATGCAACCATATGTATGGCATCGACCAAATTATGACCTATTCTTGTGGCCAATCGCCTGACATCATGACTGCCTGTAACCCAAGTGTACCACGGAATGGATGACGAGTTTGAACTTTTATTGAAATTAGTTGTGGATTCGATAATATGCTTAACTTGTTCTCCATTTAGAGATTCGGTAAATGAATTTATAAGTAACTTATCATTAAATGACAGATCAACTAATGGTTTGTTTCGTGACCCGTAATATTTGATCAAATCCTGATTATGTTCTTTTAGATTCAGTAAAAGACACTTTTCAGTACCAAATCTATTGACAACTCTACGCCACTCTTCCACTAGTTCAATATTATCCCAAAGTGTAAAGTTACTATCTTTCAATTTATCAAGACTCGATAAATTGATACGAAATCCGTCGACTCTCTTTTTAAGCCAAAACTCTAAAACACTTTTAATCTCTTGTCTCACTTTATGATTATTCAAATTGAGATTCGGTTGACTAGACTTAGAGTCATGGAAATAATATTGTTGTCTGTTTGCATTCAAACTCCAGTTCGAGTCCGAATCAATAGAAGCGTTCACTTTATCTGTCCAAATATAGTAATCAGAATATTCTTCCATCTTATCCTTGGATTTAATGAACCAGAGATGTTCGTCGCTAGTATGATTAGGTATAAAATCAATGAGAATTTTCATATTCCTCTTATGTAACTTTTTAACCAAATCCTCAAAATCACGCAAATTGCCGAAACGTTTGTCGATTTCTTTATGGTCAGTGATTTCAAAACCAATTGAACTCTTAGTGGGTGTCGGAAAGAAGGGGTAGAGAAGTAAAGCATCCAAACCCAAAGTATTCTGTATATAGTCAAGTTTATCGATGATACCACGAATATCTCCCTCTCCGTCACTACTTGAGTCTTTGAATGCCCGGACATCGATCTGATAGATGAGTGTCTTTTGCCACCATTTGAGAGGTTGACTACATTTTGGGGTAAAAATTACTATGCAAATCGAAGCGACGACCATTGAAATCAATGTTAGGACGAATAATATGAATAAAGCTAGTCTTATTCCTACCCAAAACGGATCTGTTTTATATTTCATTACTTCTTCTTTAGTTAAACACGAGCTTTCTTTGAACTGATTTTTTATCTGAATTTTCGGCCCATTTTCAGCGCTGAACTCAACTTCTGTTCGGGATTGTATGTTATCCATTGAATTCGTCATTTACTTAATAATCAACTTAATCAGTCATTTTGTGCCAAACATTAACAAACAGCTAGAAATTTTCCTAAACATCTAACTGAGAGACGATTTAGTACTCGTTATATAAACTTATAGTTCCGGGAAATCGATGCCTAAATGTCCGGGATATAAAATGTCTCATTTTCATGTAATTGAGTTGTATAGAGATTTCCCTATTTAAAATAAGATATTATACAGAAATATCTGATTCAAACTTCAGTATATTTCGATTTTGCTTCTATTTTACGAAGTCTTTCAGGACTTTCAGCTTCTTATTTAATTGAAAAAACAATCAAAGCTTCAATTGTTATATGACATGAATACTTTTAAAATTTCAACTCTCGATTTGATTCTATTATTGAGCGTTTTATTGATTAAAATTGAGGCAGTATTAAAATTTAAATTGCTACCAAACGAGAAAGGATTAGTGCTTGGTTCTAGATTTTATTCTATTATTGATTAGTTTAATAATTAAAATTGTTTTGAATTAGATGAGTAATAAACCTTTTAAATCTTATGAATTAAAAGTTGTCACTAGATGTCAACAATGCTTCCATTGATGGAATTACACAACCTAAAAAGTCCGTTACTCTCAAGTGCACACCTATTATAATTATGTTCTCATGCAATCTATTCGGTTGCGATTACGCACGAAAAAGACCTAAAATAAAAGCTGCGATGACTCACGAGATTCCAATTAATAATATCCTATCAATTATAATTTTCCGTTGGTTTTATGGCTCCGGAGCTTTAACTTTTTATACGCAAAATGCAAATCAATGCTATAAATATTGAGAAGTCATTAGCTGAACAAAGCTGTGTTACTTTAGAAATTCCCCTTTTATTTGTGACTTAAGCTCAATAAAGGCTAAGATAATGAAATGTAATTAAAATCGGAATAAGTTTGCTTTTTTCTTATAAGTCATGCAACTTTTTTGAGAAGACTTCGACAGAATTTTCCTTTGATTTAATGAGTTTTCATTGATATAAAGAAAGAATCACTTTATATTGAAGGCAATTCCTTTTGAATAATAAACTGAATTATAAATTTTGAGTGCTTTTCAATTAAGTTTATGACAAGAAGTGCTTTTTTACAGAAATCGATTCATCAAATAGTTTAGAATATGCTTAATGTTCATAACAGAAGATTATGAGAAAGTTTTAAGTAATTAAAGTCTATTTGAATAAAAGACCATAAAATCAAACACAAGGAGACATTAGAAACGGGAACAACTAATTAGTTGAAAAAACAAAGAAAATTGATTTTTCCAAAGAAAATAATTATTTTGATTGCAAAACATTATCAAGTAACTGTTAATCGTTCAAGATAAAAACTTAAACCTAGCGTAAAATTTAAGCCCTGCTCATACGAACTTTACTTGTCTTACGTTTGCCCATGAAATCAGACAAATAAATAATGTGTACGATAGTTAAGTAGAAAACATAACAATTGTTTATAAATAAGAGTTAAATAAAAAATAAGATAATCTTAACCGCATTGAAGAGAGAATTGTATATACATAATAAAATGACGTGAAGGACAGACACGAGTGAAGTTGTGATTGAAATATATGAGGAAAAAGTTTCGAAACTTTTTATTTTCTGTGAATGCTAACGATGTGGAGTTAGGTATGGAAAACGCGTTGCATTTATCGAGATATTCAGAAGTGAATATATGATTAACAAGGAGTGTGCATTTGTTTCTGTGTTAGGAAAGCGTGCAAAAACGAGAGTCGATTTGGAATAGCGTTAACGGAAAAATGCAAAACATTTAGCGACAGCTGAAAAAATTTTGTTTCACTCAAGGCATGTTAACTGTTGAGCACAAGGAAGAAGTGGTGATTATTTCACTAATACTTGTTTTGAAAGCTCCTATAATTAGCTTTAAGTGGAAAACAAAAGAATATTTTTGTTTGATTACATAAATAACTTAATTTTTTTGTGTTAAGTGATTGTTGACTGATATTTTGTTGCCGAATGGGGAAAACAGTCAGTTCTCGTACGGCTGTTAAGAGAGATTTTCTTCATAACCACCACTATTACAACAGAGAGTGTAAAATATGTCGGCAATACGTTAGAGATATTTATAATAACTATTTTGATAACTATCGCTCGAAAACTATGTCTAACCGGTAAGTACCTAAGTTTTTGCCTAATTATAAGTCTAATGCTTAAGATTTCTTGTATTTTGCATAACATGAGAAGATTTTGCTTAGATTGTGGTCATTATGACTTAAAGCGTGTATTCTTGAGTTTTTGTCTAATGAATACTTGAAAAAATTTCTTTTGATTATAGAGTTCCGAGAAATAAAAGTCCAATTCTTATTTTGAGTGTAGATTATTATTTGAAAGTCTCTCTTTGTAGAAAATAGGCTTAAATTATAGCCGGCTATTTCATTGTCTTCAGGAGTAGAAAATCGCTTAAAGTCTAAACTACTGTAGAATAGGATATGAAGAACGACTTTATTGTTAGGAACAATAGTTAATTACAGGAAAATATAAATTATTCGATAATTAAAGCAAGAGAGACTTCCTAAGGAAGAACCAAATAAGTGACGCTTACAAAGCGCTTACTTATTTTGTTCTTCCAATAAATCACTTAACTTTCAATTATTACCATATATTCTGAATATATTTTAGGAGACGTGCCAATTGTGGACATTCATATCTAAAATACACAATTATTTTCTATTGCGCAATATTAATAATCATATCAATATGTGTGATCTGCTATTCAAGCAAAATGTTTGGCATAGTCTCATCGCTGGAGGAGTCGCTGCCAAAACTAAGCAATCCTCGAATAGAGGTCTACTCAATTATCGTCTCTTCAATAGTTATGCTGATATTTTTTATTGGACTAATCGGTTCAATATTAGAATCACTGCTACTCCTAAGAATATTCGGTGGAATAATAGCCTATTTATTTCTACTGACTTTTGGTTCCTTCCTATATGTTATTATTTTATTAATAATATCTTCGGCTTCTGTTAAGCTGATCGCATCAGTGGTTTGTTGTGCTGCAGCTGCCATTATAATACACGCATCGATGGCTATCTCGCCTTTCGCCTTCGCTGATCTCATACATCAGGTAAACGATTAGTTGGTTCGCCACCAAAATAAACAGTCTTTTTTCAACTGTTATTATTTGAACGCGTGGCTAACAGTCGGACTCGTGTTTATTGAGAACAAAACACTTCATTATTGACTAAACTTAATTGAAGGCTTGGCTAAGCATTTGGCTTCAGCTAGATTTTCGATGCCATTAAGATATCTAATAATTTAAATTCTTGTACGCTATCCAAAAGTTTAGATATTGTCATCATATTCAGTACTTTTGCACTGTTATGATATCCGGAGTTTTAGATACTTTTAATGGGGCTCAGAATTTCGGATATTATAATGACATACAAAGAAGTATACGATTTCTTATTATCAGTTCAAATCTAATGAGAGTTTTCTATAGACAGATCCGACTGTGAATCAAGTCTTACATAACAAAGACATTAACTCATTATTTAATAATAAACTCCAAAAAAAAATGAAAACAAAAACCCTTGAACCAAAGCTATTGTCTTTGTTTTTGGTTTGGTTTATTAATTTTTCTCTTTGTACACAAATAATAATCTGAAATAAGATACAAATAATACTTAATGTGCTAATGATTTAGGAGAGAGAAGATGATAAAAGTGAAACATACGTGAAGTACCCATCTGTGCGTTATCTACCACACAATGGCTCATATCCATTAGTAAATCCATATCCGCCATATGGCTATTTGAGTCAAGGACCAGTAGTGCATGACATCAGTGAATCTCGTTTTCCAACAGCTAAGACTTCACAGGTCAGGTTTGAAGACGATTGGCTTTAATGACAGTTAACATTCAAATTATAGTATTGTTCAAAACCTAGTGCTTATTATTTTTATTATTCACATCAATTTCGTAAAATTTGGGAAAATCTTAACTATTTTTCTCTTATTTAAATGTTTTGAGAAGTTTTCCCATATTTTTCCATGTTCAAAATGTATATAATGTTATGGCTTTTATTAAGGAATACTTTTCTGTTGTCTTTTTAATGAGTTTTTTATTGCAAACTATGAGATTTAAAAAGTGATTAAGTTGCCTCAATAAAGTTTTATATGAAACTAAATTTGATATAGTTGCAATTTATTACTTATCTTCAGCTATTTTTTCATTTATAGTCTTTTGTCAATTGATGATTTGCAGCCTTAACTAAAAATTAATAGCAATTTAATAAAAATAAGTTCAAATCTAAACTTTTGCTAAAGAATAATATTTTTGACTTATTTCTGAAAAAATTCAAATAAAAGTTAATGTCTTGCAATTAAAAAAACGATAATTCTGAAAATAATCTTTTCTATACAATAGATGTAAGAGTTGAGAGAATTTTTATCTCAGAATTAATTTATTCGAAATTTAAAATTTTCATTGATTTTGAAAAAATTGATTAACGAAAAGATGTCATGAAACACTGGATAGATTACTAAAATCAGACAAGGCTATCCATGAAAATAATTGCTTTCAAATTGAATGGCAAATATTTAAGCAGCATACGTATAATTAGTTCGATGAGAGTAATCTTTGATCTCAGTAAAAATGCGAAGATATCGTATGCTATCATTCATATTATTCATGTCAATGGCGTTACTGTTATTTAGGTGAATAGGGAACAAGTGTTCGTTTGTTTGATATCCACCTTTTCATCAATTTTGTGGATCAGTTGAGTATAAACACAGATTTTTCCAGTTTATTGATTCTGTGGTTCCTTTTGCAATCTGTAATATAGGGCGTATTTGTTCAAATTGTTTGGGTGGTTAAGTTATGTTTGCAGATGAAGCGAATGTGTTGATAAAACTGTAAATTAAATGAATAATCATTTTATAGCTTCAGACTGAGGCCTGAATTATTCGTTTTTAGCTATTTTAGGGTTTTCCTCAGGTTTTGGTTCGTGTTGCAATTAGTTTTATCTGCGCGTCTTAAAGGTGGAAAGGAACACATTGTGCGTCCAACACGTGCTACACACAAGTTCTTTGAAGTAATTCAATTTGGATCAAAACCTGTAGCAACCTTACTAAACTTTTACATTAGGTTAAGTTAGTTAAACTAGGGGATTAGTTAGACCTGTAAGTGATTAATGTTACTTGCAGAGGTGGAACACGTGTCTTCCTAATATCTAAACCGAGCGCGAATAAAACGAACTGCAACGTCAACGCTTACTCTGTCTCCATATACGATTGAGTTATCTTTTGATCATTTTTTGGCCTCGTGTTATTTTACAAAACAATTAAATTTTTAAGATACCGTCATTATGTGTATTTATTGTCAGTTATAATTTAAACGTTGGAAGACTCTATTCATATTCTTTTTGAAGAAATGCGGAAAATTATAAAAGAAAATTGCTGCATGAGTAAAATCCAAACATTTAATGATTTTAAGTAGTGATTTTTCAGTTTCGAAGCATTAAACATAAACACCGTAATTTTGAAACTATCATAAATCTCAAGGCTTGTTTCATGAGCAAGAAGAAGCTCACTAACAATCGGTACCTAAACTGAAGGTTTATACAATATAGGATCTTAAGTAGTCACGTAATGACTTTGGATAATCATTAAGATTTAAATAGTTATCGATCTTTAATACTAAATAATTATTTTCCTCTTAATTTACAGAATTTGAATTTTGATGCCAGACTTTAAATCTTAGATTTGGCTAAACTGAGATAAACTTAACTGAGAGTTTAAAATATATACTTTACGCATAACCTGTATTGATAGCATAAATGTATGATGGACTAATAAGATTTGTTCTACATTATTTTCAACTCTCAGATTCAAGTTAAGGTTACTGTAAGTGAGGCTAGTAGAGTTAGCTTTAAGATTAATTTGAATCTCGATCTCAAATTGATTTAGAATAGCATTTTTGTGAATGAAGCACAAGCTAACAATGTCAGATGTTGATCTAGAACAGACTATTCTGAAATTTGAAAATTTAATTGATATCTCGATTATCAAAAAAGTTATTTTCATGCGTTTTGTAATCTTTTCAAAAGGTGTACAAAATTTTTGTCTGTATAGAGGACAAATTGATAAGCCATTGTGGATGGCTGGTGAATTTTGAGAGTATTGAAAATTATTATTTATGGTCCCTCAATCTATGCTCAAATAGAAATGCGAATAAAGTTATGAAATTTTATCTGTAAATGGATCGGATCAACGTTAGGCTTGTGAATGGCCCTTACAATTTTGGAAAGACATTTAAGTATTTATCGAAACTACCCAAAATCTGATGTTTTTCATGCAACAGGTTACTGAATCAAAGAAAGTTTTGAATGGGTGCTCGAAGTAGATCACCCTATAACATAGAAAAAAGGAGCATCGAGATATAGATATTCCAAAAACAATAAATACAAAAGTGACACATCGACTGTGCGTGGCACTCGAGCGATAGCTTAATCGAGATATTCGAACCGTCCGATATTGAAGACACAGTTAACAGAATAAAAGGTTGGTGAGTGATAAATATTCAGGCGACGGAGCACACCTACGCCTACCTCTTTTTTCATAGACTTAGCTATACTCTAGGTGCGTCTTGTGCCAAACTATGTAAATCATTTGAATTTAATTGGCATGATTATCAAATGGTATGGCTCCGAATGTCTGTATTTCGATCATCAACTCTTCCATGTAATAGGAGCGTCTCAATTTGGACACTCACTCAAAGTCTTCAGTAACCTGATGCATGCAAGACATCAGGTCTTGGGTAGTTTGGCAGGCACTTAAAATTTTTCTAAGTTGCAAGAATCGCCCTTAGGACTAATGTTAGGATATTTGAGAAAAAAACCTTCATAAATTTATCAACGAATGTAGTTAACTTTTGAGCATAAATTAAAGGACTATAAATACCAATTTTTCATACCTCAAAACTCAGCACCCACTTATCAATCTCCCCTTCTTTCTGCTTAAATTCTGCCTAATAACATAAATCAAAGCGATTCATTTGAAGTGACATAAAGTTCTGGTCTAAAAAATTGGCATAATTCGCAACATTAAGTTAAATGTAACTTTGTTCCTAAAGGTGAATAACTTTCAAAATAACAGAAATCTGCTTAACAAAATAGTCTATTGTCACGAAGATTCGAACATCTCAAAGAAACCTTGAAATTTATTGAAGTATTTACAAAACATGAGCTTAAAATTTAACTAAAAATACACTAAAAACTTATTTACAACATTCCTTATAAAAATCTAATCATTTAATAGACTCCTCATAAGGTGGTGGTGGGGGCCCATAATAGGGTGGAGCTTCAGACGGGGAGCACTTGGATGTGGATCACTGGTAAATGGTTGTTCAGTTTGATTGTAGTCAGCTCTCGAAGAATGTTGCGGATGATAAACAGCATTTTCGGCATCTGGAGAACGGATTTCTGACGATCTGTCAGCTATTGATCTCAACTTAATAGCCAAGGCGTAGATGAAAGCCATGATAGTAGTCAATAAATTGACAATGAATTGCACATTAAACGGAGTTAAAATAGTTATCAGAGCCATAACAGTGCCATAGATGACGGTCAGAATCAGCTGTTCACGAATGGCTGCCACGAGTCCACAGATCCGCATAAATAGGCCGACAATCATACCTGTTATGTGAGGTATTTCTGATGCTGTAATCAAATCATTCGTATGTAATAGCATGTAAATCACATTTTGGACTATCACTACTATTGACAGTATTATTACTGTCACTTTTGTTAATAGAAAGCAAAAGTCCATTGTTTTCGTGTAAACTTTGACCACTTATTGAAGTTTTCAATTGTCAGCTCAAAAGAGCTTTAACCTCATGTTGGCATAACTTGATTTTATTGATTTTTTCGTCTGCTTTTTGCTGCTCAAGAGGACATCCAGTGGTTTGTTTTTGGATCTTTCTTTCTTCGGACTTATATCCGGTTCTTTGAAAAACGCTTCCGTTAAAATCGAAGACAACTTTTTATAATTATCTCAACTATTAAGTGATTATCATAAAGATTATTTGATGAACATTTATGTCCTATTCAGAAGATAAAACTTTATTCAAAATTTGATGTAAAAGATTAAACAAATATTGATGAGAGAAAATATTTGAATTAATTTTTATCAGAGAAGTTAATTTGTCAGTTCGAGCTTCATATCTAATGACTAATGCTTGAAACTGTTTCTATTAAGTAAATAAAGTTCCATAAAATACTTAATTATTTTTCACTTTGAGTAGTGTTGCGATAGTTAGTGTTGAGCATTAACTGCGAGCATTATAAGTCAGTTTCAAGTCTAAAGTGTTTAAAGAGTCGAAAAAATATTTGATGAGATTGAAATTTCTGTTTAATCGCAAGTTCATTCAGCCTCCAAGAGTGAAACCTCTTTTCTCTCTCGGCTTTTGATCGTAATATATAAGAACAGTCATCAAAAAACAGCCAACAGTTACGATGCATTTAAAAGCAAAATAGAAGTCGAGCGCAAACACAAAATAATGAACGATTAATGCGATCAAAATCAGAAAGGAGTAAACGAGTGTGTAATAGAAATTTTCGATCGTTATGACGATCAAACCGATCAATTGTAACAAGACGTTAACCACAAAAGAGCTGATAAGCGATTTTCTATCGCTATCAGTATCGGAATAATTACTGTGAACGTGTGGATTTTGGATAACTTGATAATAGAAGTCGATTAATTGCATCAAAAAAGTAAAATATAGGATCACTATCAATAGAGTTCGACACAGCTGATAGCAAACACTTTTTTGAGGCCCGGTATACATTTCTTCGTAATAAACTTGCCCCAACAATTGGATATTTGGATATTAAAAACTTTCACTTCAATAATCATTAGCGCAATACGTTTTAAAATTTTCTAGCTCTTTTTAATCAGACAAATAATTTTGATTTTCACAATTCAATTCAATTATTTTTAACTTTGCAATTTAATGCCCTTGTATTTGCAAATGTTGTTAGCCTTGACTTTGAGTTGCCATTCATTTTGAATCTAAGTGAACATGTATTTCTGTTGTTATGCTGAACGCTGGATGAGAAGGCGCCTAAAGGCAACTAAAGTTGTTTGAGAAACTTTTGTAGGTTAGGTTACGCTTCAGACAAACAATACTAACACAATATTACAGTTAGAAGAAATTGATGTTATCTTTCATTTTCTCTACTCTAGTGACCATTCATTCATATTTCTCAAGACATTTTTAAGTCAACCATTAGAAAAAAGTTTTCACACTTGTTACGGTTGACCAGAACTGAAGCGAAAAATGAAGCAGTCAATGGATATGAATATTCAATGATAAACTTTAATTTGCTGGAAAAATGTTTCACAAAAACTTTTCTCTCAGGCATGATAAATATGTAAATTAGACAGAAATTAAATCTTTTCAAAGTCTATAAACAATTTTTAAAATAATAAGTATAATAATATTGATTGATACAAAGCATTTCTACTTTTATTTTAATAATTTTTCTCATTGATATCGTTGCGATCATTTTTATTCTTATAGTAAACATCCGGCAAATTAACGTCAACCGAAGCGCTAAACTTTACTCTTCTGATAGCATAGGCGAATGAGAACGACATCAGTGAAACCAAAGCCATTAAAGCCAAAATCCATGGCTTCATTTTTGATGGTACGAAGAAATTTGCTATGAATATCAGTTTAATTGTTATCGCGTAGATTAATACTAGTGGTAAGTATTCTCTGACTGAAACCATCAAACCTATCACTGAAAGGGCTGTAGTCGAGCTGCAGACTATTATTTCAATAGTCAACGATTTTTCTAGAGACATGAGAAAAAGTTTCCGAGAATTACTTATACAAAGGTTTAGCAAAATTTCTCAAATATTAATGCAATTAAGAGAATTTATTTTGTAAACTTCGTTGCCTTCTTATAGAGAAGTAAATAAAATGTTTCAAGATTACTTGACTTGTGTTTACTAAACTTTGAAGTATCAATGCATAAAAGGTAATCATTTTTATGAGCTTTATAATGAACGAAAGTTTAAACAAAAAATTTACAAAGAAAAACTTTGTAAAATATTAAGCAGTATTGATGAAAAAATTATTTATAACTTTTCTTTATAACCATTTCTGTTGTATGAAAGTTATTCGATACATACCGTGTTTTTCATATAGAGCTCTGGCTTGTTTGGTAAGTATTGGCACTCCCGAAGAGCTGCCTTCAAGACGTTCGGCTCTATCGATTTGTTCCAGAATTTGTTGCATCACTTGTACAGCTGATACCAAATAATAAATACAGCCTATAATAAGCACAACAATAGATATAATAGATAAATGCTTCATTAGCAGGAAAATGTTTAAATTCTTTAACGAAGGCATCGCTCATAAACTTATTGAGTTCGAAAAGTTTCCATTTCCTAAAAAGTCTGTAATTAGTCTCTAATAAAAGTTATATTTATTCCAATTCGTGTTTAAGTATGTTTAGTTTTTTCTCGTTTGCATAGCTTTGTGTTGGCTTTTGTTTGATGAGAAACACTACTTGTCATTCATTTCTGAGAATTAGAGAACGCATATTTAATTTCATCAATGATTTCTGTTAAGATTAGGTTACATTTCACACATAATTTGGTTCTAATATATATTCTTATTACGATGTAGTCTGAAAAAACTTTCACCACTCCTTTACTTACTGGTCTATTAGACAATAATGATTTTGAACTTACAATTCTACCGATTATTGCTAGTTTTATGAGTTTATTATAGATCTACAAATGGCTTCACTTCAGGATTAGGGCCTTCATCAGCCACTTATGATGAAGATAAGTTCATGATTTATTAAAGAATTTTTGGAATATTTTTCTAAAGGTGGAACTCAATAAAGTAATATTGTTTTATGGGTTCGATTGGTTCTTGTGTCTCAGTTTTGAATTTTTCATTAATTAGTCTTAGTTTGAATTTGTGATTTTGGAGAAATTACTTTTTGACTGAAATCAAATCCAATATCTATTTCTTATGCTTTAGTAAATAATTAATCAGAACTCAGTTTAAATGATTTAATACAAGAACATGATCGGGGGTAGGATTGAAAATTAAAATTTTTCTTAAATAGCGAGATTTCAGATAACTTTTTAAAGCTAATTAAAACTTAGATTAATGAGAAGTTACAACAAATGCGTGAATTGGAGTAAAACGATAGCTTTCTGATAAAAATTGCATCATAAATCTTCAACTGTGACTTTTAGACATTTTTATCATAATAATCGAAATAGGTGTAAATAACTACTACATTGTTGAAACCAAGTACTTATTATCAACGAATACATGTCACACTGCGTAAATTGATTGTATCAAATTATAGTAAGAGTTCACCTTTCTTAGAATCCTTGGAAGTTCAGACTATTCATTAGTCTTACATCACTATTACAACACATCATGAATTTATTATAAACAGCTGTTGAATTTTTAATAAACCAAAAATTTCGACAATCATTACAGTCTAATGTTTGTAAGGCCAAATAAACGTAGAGGCTGATAGAGTTGCTTATAGTGAATGAGTCCCGTGCTAGAGCTGTATCATATGATAAGTTTTAATACAGTTTTTATGAAGTTGAAAGAATTTTCGATACATCCTAACTCGTTTATATATATACTATATCTACTTATCTACTCATATAACAAAAGAAGTCAACAATGATTTAGTGGATAAAAATTTGACTAACAATCAAATGAAAAACTAACAATTTTTAAGAATATTTTTCAAAATCATTGAAATTGTCCTCAACCCTAGAAAATAGATGAACTTGAGTCGGAATAGTCTATAAAATGGCTCTAAACCAACCGAATTACGAAAATCCCGACACAGAGTTTTGCATTTCCTGCTATGAGGGAAGAGAAAAAGAGTCACTGATAACTCCGTGTAAGTGCGGCGGAGATACCAGATTCTGGCACTACTCGTGTCTCTCAAGATTTTTAGCCGAAAGCTTGGACCCTATATGTGGTGTATGTGGTGAACAGTACAAAGACTCAAGAATTAGGCGCAGACCTAATCAAATGCGGTGTTTTGTTCAACAAACAGATGAGGGAAAGTTTTATATGATATTTCTCGCCATATTCTGGATAGGATTTCTTCCATTTATGGTAATGATAATCAGCTACGGAAATGCTGGTTTAGGACTTATTTTAAGTTTTATCATTTTCATTTTGTTTTTCAATTGCTTTTGGATATTTTTATTCGAAGAGGAACATAAGAAATGGTTACAAACACAGCACTTTATAATTAGATTTAGTCAATGGGCCGGAAGTAATAGAACTTTATTTTATGATTTGACCGAAACTCGGCGGTTGAGGCAACAATTGGCTGCGGAACAACGAGAAGCGGGACTTGTGAATGAAGACTTACATCGAAAATATCAGATGATTGCTCAGCAAAAGATTGATCAATTCGAGCATCAGAAAAAACAGAGTCTGTTCGTTGATATGGATTTGTTCAATGATGAGGACCAGAATCCAGATGATGGTCAAAACCTTGTTGGTTACGAAGAGCATGATCTGGCTTTACATCAAGTGATTGAGCGATGGCAACAACAGCCAGAACAACTGCGACGATGGGAACAGCAATGGCAACAACAACAACACCTTATTGATGATGAAGAATCGGAAGAAGAGGATTCTGGTGATGATGAAGAATTTGGCCAATGGCAACATGACAGCGATATTGAAGAGGATTCACTCTCAGATTTTGATATATTTGATGACCGAAGTCTAAGCGATAGTCAAGAAGATTTTAATGAATGGTTTGATGCGAACTATTGGAATCCATTTACTGAAAGATTGGTTTGAGTTAAATTTCAATTTGAGAATAGAGTTCAATACAGGAAATTTGCTGCGAATCTGTTCTACGAAATTTTAAGAGATATATAATTATTTCTCTGAATATTCTTATCTCTATAATGAATCTTAGTTCCTTTAAAATGAAACTTATTAAAGTAGAAAATTTGTTTCTCAAAAGTTTCAGTCAGATTTTCTTCAGAGAATGAATTTGTTATTTTACAGAAAATAAGAATTTTGATATGAATTTCAATGCACCTAATGCATTCAATGCCATAAGAATGATAAGATAGAAAAGTATGAATTGAATATATATCAATAAAATAATTTTACAGTTTGAGAAAGCTTAACAATTAGTGAACAAGACATAGAAAATAAGATAGTCTAATGAGGACGATGAAAAGCATAAGAAATTCATTATAAAAACGACTACGAAGAAAATATTAATAGTTATAGAAATTAATGTTAAACAAATTGATTGGCGTGTGAAATACGAACAGTGGTTCAGTAGTCTATTGAATGGTTGATCGGAGTCAGAACTCGTGTTAGACTTCTAACACGAGTTCTGACTCCAAGCATACTCTGTAGTATTTCTAATTTGGAATATCTATCTATGAAAAAAGAACAAAAGTTCGAAAACATATCAATTTACTTTGTTTATTACCAATTATTAAGAGTTAGTATATGTTGTGAATTTTATATAGATTTTTATCAACAATCAATTGATTAAATATTTAATTTCAACACTTTGATTCCCATATGGTTTTCAATATCGACTAATTAAGTTTTAAAAATAAGTGAATAAGTAAATAAAATGTCGAATCAATTAAATCAGTTATTATTAATCTCGATTTTCACAATAACTTTCTTCTTAAGAGGTTAGAATTCTCACAAATCGCTGTCTGAATAAATTATTCAAAAACTATCTTTTATTAAGAAAAGGTTTATTGCAAACCATTTAATTCTGGAAACAGATACTCTGATTATAACGAAGTCGATTATAGATTTAAAGATGATAATAGTTGTTATGACTTTGAAACACTCGAAGATCTGCCAGACACTGGACATGGAGAGGAATTAGAGAACAAACATATGATTCTTGAGGATCTAGCAGAACCTGGTAATTGTTTACATTTAGAAATAGATGCCGAATTTAGAGTCCAACTGTGACTACATTGTTGTCAATCACACTCATATATATACATTCCAGTTACCGAAACAATGTAAGACAAACAGATAATGAGCGTGGTTTTCAACAATACGAGTAATAGTTCAGTCAAATTACCTAATAAAAGAAAACTATTTGGCAGTATTCACGAATAACCTATCTAAATGTAAATTACAGATTTGAATATTGCCCATATGCCTCCTCCTGTGCCTGGCATGGAAGACATGCCTGAATACCAGAGGAACAGAGCTGACGACATTGTAATTCTGCTTGATGATGCCATGTATGTTAAAGCCATCGATCTCTAATTATTTCATCAAATTTAATTTGTTTCGACAGACTGGACGTTATTCCCAGCGATATGAACAACATTACAACTACTTGTGCGTCCATTTTTAATAAGTAATAAATTAGTAAGATTATAGCCACTCGTTAGTCGAAAGAGCAATTTGAACAAAGTTTTTGTCTCTTAGTTTTCGATACTCTGTTCTTATTAAGAGTTTTAATATTAGGCTTTAATCAAATTTCTTGTTTCAGTAATTGATAGATTTAAAAACTGTTTTTCAAAGATAAATTGACGCGATTTTCACAGATTCGACTACAACCGAGGAGGAAGAAAATTTACTGAAGGTAAATCATGTAGATTCTGATGATTTCACAACGCAATCAAATTCAACGGTTCGTCCGTATTATGACAAAGAATGGGTTAAGTCAATTGTTAAAGAACCTTCAAATGGGTTCAAAGATCATAAAAATAATAAAAAGAAGATGCAAGTCAACAATAATGAAATTTCAGCAAAGGCAAAAATAAAAACAACTGATTCATCACAAGTCGAATTCACTACAGAAAGACCTATGACTTCATATCCTACTAGACTTTCAATTCAAACGTCATCTACTCTTTTGTCAACTTTTTTCACATCTAATCCTAAATTATACACAATTTCAACTGAAAATTCTTCGAGAACATTAGAAATACTAAAAACGACTGAACGGAAAGCCATTAATGAAAATAGGGAGACTATTAGAACTGCTACTGATTCAGTAAAGCCTAATGAAAGTGTGAGAACATCAAAATCTATCGATATTTCAACAGATCCTACAGTCAGAAAAGGCTCTGGATTTAAGTCGACGATCAAAACACTTGAGATTGAAACCACAACATATCCACCAAATTCTGAAATAATATCTGAATTTCCTTCAGAAACCAAAATTGAAAAATTGACAGAATCTGAAATAATAGCTACTGAAATAACTTCTGAAACTCTTACAGAGGATCTATTGACGACATTAACAGAAACTAAATCTGAGGACACTAGTGAAGAACTTGAGTCTCTTGATAACGAGAAAACTTTTACTGATTTTAGGGAAAATTTAACTCAAGATAAAAATGATAATTTAAGTGAAAGAATGAAGACGTTGAAAAGTTTGTATCTTTTGTCTAATGATGAAGAGTTTAAAAGTGAAATTGATAGAGAAAATAGTTCAGAGAATCATATATCGGGTTCTATACAAAGGAACGAACTAACGACACAACCTTTAGAGACACACAAAAGCGTGAGAGATGAAAATTACGATATGAATAGTAGTCTGAATTATCAGTCGACAACTGCTGAAAGTGTTGATTTGGAGGGAAATGAGAGTAGATTTGATGAAAACAGGACTAGTTCTGGACGATTGAAGAAAGATAAGCCTAAGAAAAAGAATGAGACAAAGGATGAAGAGATTGAGGAGAATATTAAGAATACCGACAGATTTAACGATGATTCAGACAATGGGAAAAGTTTGGGATTCAGTAATGCACCCAATGATGAAAGTATTGATAGTGATATTCCTGTAACTTATCCGACAATAAAAATTGTCAATAATCTAAAAACTGTTTCTGAAAATACGCCAACAGAACAGTTGTTGAGTGAAAATTTAATAACGACTAAACTGTCGGAAATAACTGCATCACAAATCTACATGAGTTCTGTTGTGACTGAAGAGATAGATCTAATGGTTGCGGAAGATATTAACAGTGGTCCAGATATAAAGCCATTAAATAATAAAGAAAATGAATCAGAATCTGTGCAAATGGGTTGGAATGAGGACTTGACTAATAAAAAAATTCCGTTACTGATGACAACTGCAAGCACAGAAAAAAATACAGAATATTCTGCGTTTGATATGATCACGAGAGCAACTAGTGTTGAGTCAAATGAAAGTACAATTAGAGCAAAGAAAACACAAAAAATGGAGAGAGGTAAAGGAACAACTTCACAGAATTTAGAGAATTCTGCGACTGAAAGCAATGAGAATAGTGATAAAAGTGTTGGTCCTGTAGAAAAAGTTTTGAAATCATTAGAGAATATAGGTTCAATACACGGAATGAGTAATGATATTCACAAGGATAAAATTCTTGATGGTATTCTTTCAGTCAAAAAAGCTGATAATTTGGGTTTAGTTGAGAATATTCTGAATGAGAAAACGGTTAGATTAGGAAATAAGGAAAAAAATTTGAAGAGCATAGGAAAGAAGATTAAGATTAATGCTGAAGGTTCTACGAATAGCGACAAAAATGACCGTGACGATCATTCTATAGATCATGACATATGACAGCAAATGACATATCGGGATAAAATGGCGATAAAATATTTCTCATTCCAATAAATCTTGAATTTTAACTATAATTTTGTTTAAACTGCTAATAAAGATAAAATTAGTCGTCTTCTAAATTGTTATTGATTTGGTTTTTTCTATTTGTAATACCATTTAAAAGGCTTGTTACGAGATTAACAGTCGTTAAGTTACTGTGGCATTTCCTTTTAAGAGAAATAAATAACAATGCAAGGATCTTCTAGTGAAAATTTAGATCAATTATAGCTCACTAATTATTTATAAAATCCAATGAACCTGCAAATTACAATTATTTTATAACATTGAATTAGTATTGAAAGAAAAATATTTTTTCAACATATTTTAGTATTTTTCAGCAAGTTTATTCGGTAAAACTTATTTTTGTAGAAAAGTTTAAGATATTTATCTTCTTATTGTACAAACTAGTTTAAAGTTGTATAAAGATAAGCGTAAACAGTTTTCGATTAATGTATTGATTTGTACTCATTAAAATTTTCCCATATGTTTAGCAGGAGTAGGTTCAAAAATTTATCTACTAATCAGAGCAAGTAATATCCAGAAAGCTGAGCAATTTTATGATTACTGACTTACAGCAGTTGAATAAATTGCACGCAATTAATTAGTTGGTTGAAAAGAAAAAAGTCTTTCGATAGAATGTCGATCAACTGTCATAAGTTGATATTTCAACTGATAACAATATCAGTGATAACTTATCGAGGTGAAAATTCTCTAATATAATTTTAAAAATTGATTATTGGAAAATTTCTAATTTTTCCGATTAAGTGATGGGCCATTTTGAAACAGTTTCTGCCCGCAGTATGTTTACCAGCAATAAGCAAAATTATATATAAGATGTTTCCGAAGAACCCGTTGACAGTTATGGCAATTCCTGGTATGGAATCCTAGAAAGTGTTGTTGAACGAGAATCAACATTCAGTACGAGATCACTTGCAATAAATCGAGACTACTTTTGGGATAAAATTCAACTAAATTTTGAATACTTTTGGACGAATAGGAATAGTTGCTGGCCAAGAATTCTGAGATCAACATTTTGTGGAGCAAAAAATGCAGATCTAAAGTCCTCAAAATCTGATGTAAACTCGAGATTTCATGTATCTGGTCTTGGATTGTCAAAATATCTTTTGGAAGAAGAATTGAAGCGAATTCATTGCTACGGTAAAGAACAAGAACTGGATTCGAGTGAAAAGAATTTGGCCGAAGCCTTGCTCGAAGTGAATGGGGCCAAAAAGAATCTCGAGTTGGCCAGAAAAAAGACTAGAATTAGCCATACAGATAGCCGGTGGTGTTGGGTTACATATGGATATTAAGCCAGGAATTAATCCCAGAACTCCTAGAGTTCAAGAAGAACTTCTCGTCCCCATATCATGATTACGATTATTTCTATTAAATATTTTCTTATTCATTAGAATCTGAAACTTATTGTCAAAAAAGAAATTCTTTTGACAATACAATTTTATTGATTACACCTACAAACCCCTGAACGATTCCGATACACTAATATGGCATCACGTGCAAACAACGTTTGTTAACTTCATTCCTTCTCTTAATAGAAGGTAAGTAAAGGGGAACTGAACAACAACCAAAATTGATTGGTTGTGCGGATTGTCTCATCAGTAATGACAACGAGTTGTCCTCTGGGTTACAATCCAAAGGAAAGCTATGATTCCTTACAATCTCAAAACTATACAAATGCGAAAAATATAGAAATAAATTCTATGAGAGTCAACGAATTATGTGAAATATGAGCCCAATATTTAAAATGATAGAAAATGCCAGAAATTGGATCCGGTCTTCAAAGTGGTCGGTAATTGCAATTTTTCTCTTAAAGAATTGATATAAAACGAGAATATGCCCAATAATAGCAATATTCATGCAGTTATGAATTAGACAATCAGTTGATTGACATCCTCCCAGAATGTAATGTCAGTACAACTCCACGTGCTATTCCAACACAGTATTATCAATGAATCTTGTATTGTACTCAATTTTGACTCTCCCAATAAAGTTTTCGGTCTTTTACAACATGTTATCTTATATGAGTTGACAGCCAATTGAGTTCAAGTATTGGAAGAAAGTCAGGGAAATATCAGATCGACAAATAAACTAAGCTTCGTGAATATATTGAAATGAACAAAATATCAAATATTTAATAAATAGTAATTTACATCTGGATTTGAGTAATCAATGAATGAATGATCAAAATGAACTTAAATAAAAGCCTCAAAGGAGTGTTATTTCTGTCTATTTTCAACATTTTCGGTAAAGAATATTAAAAAATTAATTCAATATTTAATTAGAACTTAACAAAGAATATTCTAAAACAGTAATAATACACTCAAAACCTGTTTATGTCGAGACGGAGAATGAATGCGATAATGATGACGATGGAAAAAATCCAATACTTCTATCGCGGAATGCTCAAAAATCCTCGACAAATTTGCACCCGATCTCACCCGATTCGGAGGATATAACCGATCGGCAGGACTTCAATGTTCATCACGAAGAAGTTCACGGAACTATCCTGATGCCAAGGGTCAAATTTGAGCTGAATAATGACGATGACTATGTTCGGTCTGAAGATGATTATAACGATTATGCCAACATCGTCGGAGGCGTTAAAACCAGTCATTTCGGGAGAAGATCCAAAACTCTGAAGAGATTCGAGAGTTGGCACCCAATCAATCAGAAACCGAGATACCCAACTTCGGTTATGAACCTGAACTCACCGGTTAGAAGATATCCAGACCTCAGTCAAAATCCGACAATAGAAGAGATGATTCCGTATACGAAGATCAAGAACACTCCTGATACTTATGTTGTTATGGTTGACGATCCTGTCAGTGAGTTATTCTACTATAAAATCGTATCATGTAAAAAAGAATGATTTGTATTGTTGAGCGCGCATATACTCAAAAGTTGTCAATATATTAGGAGTACCACTTAATTACCGCGCGGCCTAAAAAAAACTAAATTTTATTTTTAAAAAAAGTTGCAAGAGTTCAATCAATTATATAATCGTCTTCTTGGTGATGAGAACTACCCATCTATCGACTGAATTTTGTCCAAACATCATTGTCCACTAAGATCGGTCGGCCAGGTCTCGGGCGGTCTTCGGGACTACGGTCATCGGAACGGAACCGACTACACCATTTCTGGGATTGTCGGACACTTATCATTTGGCCGTAGGTTCCACAGATATTATTGGCGGCCACAGTGGTATTTGATCCGCGATCGAACTCATACATCAAACATTGTTTGACATGACTCTTATCGGAAATGTAATCAGACATTGTTAGGACACTATTAAGAAATTACTTTTTACACTAAATTGAAGTCAAATATCCCTACTTTCAATTGAGAAACGGAAATTATTTTTAAACAAATGCTTTCCCTCCGTAGACAACACTATAATTATATATACAAAATGCGCGGTAATTAAATGGTACCCCTAATACTAGACTTATGTGTGTGTGACATAAAATAATTTTTTAATTGAATTTATGTAATCATTATAGTTGTTGTGGATTCAATTGCAAAATGTCATAGCCAAAGCACGAGTTCTACAGAGACTACCAAACCAAATAACTCCCTGAGTGAGGAATCAACAGAAACGGTCACGAAGTCCATCACTACCACTGAAGAGAGTCCATCGACTAAAACATTAGTGGTCTATAAGAAAAAGGGTTCTGTTAGCTCTTCCATCACAAGTACTATTTCTAAAGTAGGAGCAGTTGGGTCTTCGGATATCGAGAAACCAGAGCGAGGACGGAGAACAAGTCATTAATGTTTTATTGAATGGTTACAGATATTAAACAATTTTATAATAATCTTGTACCTCACACATTATTCCTTCAAGTTATCAATAAATATATCATTCATTAGACGATTTTTATCAGCTTACTTTTTAAAGCAAAGGTTTTGAGAAATTACACCAAATTATAAGTATTTAAAAAGAAGTGGTTAATTAATTTTATGGGATACTCGACAGGCACTCTTTTAGCTGTCTTCTAGAGATTTTTCATTGAGTATTATTATTCTTATTGGTGATGATTTTGTTTCATTTGATAAGTAGATAAAACTTAGAACCAAAATAGGATTGATTTCACAATCAATCCTATAGTAATTAAGCATTATTATTAGTATAATAATAATGAAAGGAATAAGAAAAAGATCTACTATCGTCAATTAATAAAGTATTTCGATCGTGTAGTAGATATTGAAGGATTTATTGACGTTAATGAAGTTTAATTATAAATAGAAAGTTTTTACTCTAAAAAAGATCTTGAATTACATAAAAATTGTTTGAAACCATATGTCTTTGAATGAGATGAATAAAATGGCAAAAAATAGAAATTCATTATTGCTTTCATTATCCGTATTATTTTCAATACAATTATTGAGTAAGTCGTAAAAAAAGATTATCTTATAATAAAAAGTATTTCTTGATCTTGAAGCCAATACTAAGCCGTGCGATGACGCATATGATTGTCCCAAAAATGAAGCCGTTTTCGAAGAAAATCCTCTTCTTCATCGAAAATTTCTGAGCTATACCGAACCAGAACCACAAAATAGCAATATTAAAGTTCATCAAAATTCTGGTCCGTTTTATTACGAAAGTCCAAAGACTAAGAGAAGAATTATTCAGACACATCCACGAAATCATTTTGTAAAAGTTAACACAAATTATCCCTCAATTCACCGAAGATTGATTCAAAAAAATAAACCGATTATCAATCAGCGAAGTTTCAGAATTATTGATAACGAAATTCCGAATAAGTATCAAGCTTTTCTCGAAGCTCCTGATACTCATCGAAGAACTGTTCAAATCCAGCCTTTGCTCCACGTGAAAACAAGGATTAATGACAAGCCAGTAGTGGAAGAGCCTAAAGATAAAGCCACTTTTGTTATAAAGAACATTCCGATGAATCCCTTATCAGATCCTCACAAATTGAATTTGGACGACATTCCTTTGGTTCCGGCAAATCAAGTCGTTTATTTACAACAACCCTATATTATTGTCAAAGCCGATAACAGTAAAACGTGAAAATAATTACTTGATTGTGATTACGTAAAACTTTATTTTTAAATAATTAGACAATGGGACAAAATTTTCGTAACTTTTTTTGCAGTAGTTGAGGGAAATTGTTAATATTTGTAAGTTTAGTAAGTAAGCAAAATATAAAAATGTAGCCCATAAACCATGATTCGAATAAAATTCTCCAACTTTCCTGTAAGGGTATCCCAATTGTATTTTTTTGTAAGGACTCACTGGTTTCTAAAGGTGATAGCCCTGGAGATAAGCTATCTTGATACCACTATGACCGGTAGGCTCGATACAAGGTATTATGGTTTCTGAAAAGGGGACACTGGCCACTTTAATCATTAAAAATGATAATTGTCCGAAAGCTTGTATACCTAATAGTGAGCGAGCAACAAATTCTAATAGTAGTAGTGTAATTTGAACCATCTTCTGACTAGCTTTCACCTAGTTTTTAATATGATATTTATGCAATTTTTTATTCTTAATCATTTTCAGACGCAATCTATTGATCGCACTTAGAAGTCAATTAATGATATATTAAGCCAAAACACATTTTAATAAAATGGTTTACAATCAATTCATATGGATATGAACAATAAAAGTATTTTGACATCATTTTCAAGACTTTGTTCTCTTCTATTCTTAATAGCAATTTTATTTATTAAAAGTGCAGGTATTTATATGTCTATGTCAAGAATTCACTAAAATATTAATCATAACATTCTGAATATTCTGCATGCATATTGTTGTAAAGAATCGAAGCCTCAAATTTGGATTTCTGGCGATCGACCGATTTATGTCTATGGAATTCCGATTTATCCCAAACAAAGGAATGAAAACGCTGTGATTCTAGTGAAAGCCCCCCAACAGCCCATCGACGATTCCAGCCCTATTCAGTTTTATCCTCCAGACTCCGAATCGATTTCATTTGAAGAAAAGATCAACCATTCGAATGATGATAAAATCAGAAATTTCGCCTCAATTGATTTACCGAACGACTCGAAAACAGATAATACAAATGCGAATTCTTTGAGCACTATCTCAACAGATAGTACTTTGAACACGTCAATCAGTCGCGAACTCACAACAATTGGCAGTACTAGTATTGCAAAAACGACTGAAACTCTTGGTTTAGTTACAAGCGAATTGATTTCAATTGAGAGAACTTCTATTTCCGATGTGGTTCCAAATGAGTCGACCTCTAAGCTAGATAAACTGGTCAGCATTGAATCAACGTATACTGAAATCCCGAACAAGACTTCTATTTCCACTAATTCTACAAAAGCGGTCACTTTTGGTCAGTTGTTCACAACTGAAGCCGTTAGTGAGTTATTTTCAAAGAGTAATGAAGAAGAATCGACTTCTGAAGAAGATTCATCGGCAGTGGAATTTGAAAGTAAAAATCTGAAAAGTTCTTTGACTTCTAGTACTGAAAATTCAGAAGAAGACATTTCTTCAGAGACGAAAACTGATGCGGATGACAGTTCTCCGACCGAAGAAAGTGGTGATGAAGAGCAGACAACTATTAAAGTCAGTAATAAGAAAAGATCTAAGTTTTGAAAAGCTTTAGTAACAGTTTTTGTATTATTCTTTAGTTTGCGGTCTAATCTATGTATAGATGAAAGTTATCTTAGCTCTCAAATAAAATTGAGTTCTTAGCTAAAGTTTACGTGTGCTTTTGTTAAACGTTGTAGTATATCAAATTTGTTGTTAGAATTCTTCAAGAAGTTTTTGTTTTAAAAGTTCAAAAGTTTCAAACTTTTAGAGATTGTATTTTGCAAGAAAATCCAAATGAATGAATGATTGATAAAAATAGGCGGACATGTCTTTCTATGTCGTCATCAAAATACAGATGGATTTTAAATCTGGTTTCGTGGCAAAAGAATTTCATAAATAAACAAAAATTTGAGAAAAGTATGGCGAAAAATTTACTAATAAAAACAATCAATTCCTTAGTGATATTTTTTATTGGATCCAGTTTTGGTGAGTTCTCTGGAAACTTATTTTAATCAAATTTATATGATGAGAAATTTAATCAATCTCAATTTGATCAACACTTTTCCTATGTATTCTTTTTCAGTGAATAGTTCGCCACAAACTGGTGTTGTCGGTAAGTCTGCCTATTTTTCAAATGCAACTGCAATAATTTTAAAAATAATTATTCATCCTTGCTCTTCAGTTCCATCTCCTAATGAAGAAATCGAATCTCCATCAAAACAAGTCATAGTCCAACATCCGATTACCATCAATGTGGACGATTCTACGCCTCTCATCACACACCCATCCCCTGCCCCTCTCAAAACACGTGTAGTGGTCGTACACAATAATATGGTTCCCGTACCCATTGAGTGCTTCCAACCGCCTGATTCCGGTACTTGTAGTAAAGACTTGGCGCGAATTTATTATGACCACGAGACCCGAACGTGCAAGCCTTTTTCATACACGGGTTGCGGCGGAAACGCCAATCGATTTCAGTCTATAAAGAATTGTTATAGGATTTGCCATCCGTATCGCCATAAAATCAGGCCAAAGCTGGCCAACAAGAAATCAGAAGATCTCTCATCCAGAGCTGGAGTTCTCGAAGCCAAAACAACCCCCACATCTCCCTCTGCAATGATCTCGGTTCGATCCGAGAGTGAAGAGTATAGTTCTAATAAACTTACAGGTGGGCCTTATGCCAGGCCGATCGGAGCTCATTTGGGAGGATCGCCGCCAGCTCCGCCTCCACCGTATTTTTCATACAGACGTCCACCAGGATACCCGTACCCTCAGCTTCTCTACCCTTCTCATTACAGATATCTTGCACCTCCGCCTCGGCGAAGACAAATTCAAATGGTAATTCAAAATTCATGAATTTTGAGCGTAGTTGGTTCTTTCATAATTATAAAATATCAGGTCACATATTAAGTTGATAGATTCGTGATTATTAAAAGCTATTTTATTCTCGAAAATATTATCTAACTCATATCTTCACACTTTTGCTGTTGTTGTTTAGAGCCATCCGATAATTCAAAAGCAATTAGTGCGATCTTCAGATGGAATTCATATTCAGGAAAAAATGGTAAAAACTAATATTATATTTACCTTATGCTTTTACTAAATATTATTTATGTTCCATTCCATTGACAGGTCGGCGAATCGTTGAATTCAATTCCACACAACTCCGGAAAAATTGTATTAAAAGATTTCTCAAAAAAATAGTTAATCAATAACTAAATCTATCTTATTGTTAATCTCTTTTCTGGTAAAATTTATTATTGAATTTCTTTTAAATAAACTTAAAATAAAAAATCTGAGTTGATTAACTATTGAAAATTTATCATTCAATGAAATTCTACACCGTGAAAGTATTTTTTCTATGTTTATGAACGAATTTGAGACCATATTCGCTACTAATAGAGAAAATGCTTTTCTAAAACATGACTCCATTAAAAGTATACAGAAAAACTACCATAAATCTAATTTTTATCTTTGCTTTCATCTCTTTATTAGAAGGTTTGTTTCAAATGATAATTAGTGCCATAGTTTACTTCGTTAAAAAGATTAAACCAAACTCAACAAATACAAAAAATAGAGGATTATGTTAAACGAGTTATCGTGAAATAAAAACCTGTTTTAGACAGTTTTTCTAATAACAAATAAAACCAATTTTTCCGATACATTCATCAACTAGCAAGCAACAAATTAGTTAAACCAATTATAAAGCGAAATAAACTTTGGCACTAATAATAACAAAATCTAATTATTTGTATCTACTAAGAATAATTTTTCTTTTAAGGCGACCCAAAAGCAAAAAAGGTATAAATATATCGATAATTTCTGGGAGAAAGTACTCTTGAGAATAAATTCTGATATCCAGACGCAATACTCTTTTGTGTTTTCGCCGGTAGTCGTCGGCGCACCGAAAATCTCTCAAACGGGCATTGATTGGAACGGAGTTCCTGCCAAAATAGCTGCAGAACCCAAGTGGATAGACAACAAGGTGAAAGGCCAGGACGAAACTGAAACCTATCAAGACGTTGATGGAACGAATAAAGAACTCGTAACCACTGATCAAGAGGTAGACATTGTAGAAGAACAAGATATCGAAAACATTGCTTCAGATAGAGATAGTAGTAAAGAGACTAATCCTGATATTGGATCCGAAGATGAGTCAGTTAAAGAAGAAGGAGTTGATGAGAAAAGTGTCGAAAGTTTTAAGAAAAAGATAAATTCACAAAGAATTGGACCGAAAAGGAGTTCAAAAGGGAACAATTCGAAGAAAAGTCAGACAAAAGATTCAGATCTTTATAAAAAGAAAAATGAATTGAAATTAAGATTTGAAGAAAATAGAGAAAGAATTTCATCAGATTATGAAGTACCGGAAGCATTTCCACAAAATATTAATCCAAATAATAACGAAAAAATTTTTAAGAAAATAGAAGAGATTGGAAGTGGCGCCAAACAGAAAAGAATTATTATTCCGGAAGAAAGTTATGAATTTCAGGAAGCCTATCATGAGATAGGACCCAAATAAATAACGGATTTCAATGAAACCGTTGTCACAGAAATGCCAGCACCGGAAATATCGTCTGAAGAAGTCATTGGTTTACCGAATGTTGAAATCAATAACAATTCTTGAGCAAATATTAATAGAAATGAAAAATATGAATAAAATGAAAATTTTTAAAAGATTTAGAATGATAAATCTGATTCTAAGAGGGCATAAATTTATGTGAAGTAAGATCACAAAGGTGAAATTTCTTATGAAAAGGCTAAGAAGTCACTTGTATAATTTAGCCTAAGTTAGAGTAGTGTAAGATCACGAGGCTATCTGACGCTATCCTCAGCTTTGGTTCAGTTGATTTTACGAAGGTTAGGTCCAACAAGTCTCGAGGTGGACAACAGCTGTACCTACATTGGAATACTAATTTTAACCTAAATTTTTACATTTTGATAAAAATTTTACTTTTAACCTTAAGGACATGATTAGTAGGAATTGGGTAGTGTTTAATTTTAGGACTTAGGTTTAACATAAATTATAGAACTGAATTTAAAGCTATTTTAATAGAAGCTATACGAACCTCCGTTTGAGCTTTGAGAGTAGAATATATAATCTACCTTAAAATATCAATAAAGAAGTCAGAGGTTGTAGTGGGTGTGGTATGATAGTACTTAGGTGAAGAAGTTCAATCACACAGATCAACAGCTATTTGTACTGCGGTAATATCGGTTTCGGCTATCTGTAACCAATATCTGTTTCCAGGTACATATGACTGATTTACGATATGATTAAATCTATTTTATAAAGTTATTTTATATACTCAAGAAATATTTCTAGAAACTTTTCAGAAAGCTTCTCATGAAGAGATAATACCTATAAATCTTTCAACACTACACATGAGCCACTATATCAAATCAAAATTTTAAAATATGTATTGTGCACAATATATGTTTAAGACAAATAAATTTCGATATTCATAACTGGCGTCCCGCACATATCGAGGTCGAATCTGTCTAAATTTATATTTGATTTGGACTTGCCTCGAGCTTACCCGAAGACTCGAATTCGCTGCGAATAATGAAAAAAATAAATTTTTAACGTATAAGTGCGCTTTAAATACGCGCGTATTTAAAGTGAAACTGAGCTTTTTTATAGACCACAAAAAATGGTCTTAAATACGCACGTATTTAAAGTGAAACACTAATAAATTCGCTTTAAATACGCACTAGATGACATATAATTTTTTGTGTTACTTTGAGGCACTTTATGTTATTTTGAAGAATAAGGATTTTAATTGAATTTGTTTTAACTTAATGGTCGATAATTAGACGTTAAGTTTTATTAAACAAAAGCATCACAATTCGTTTCAATTACATGTTTATAATGTGTCATGAAAAGTGCGTGTTTAAAGTGAAACTGACTTTTTTGGAGCTGACCTTACTTTATGGAGCTTAAATACGCACGTATTTAAGGTGAACTTCGCGCCCAAAAATAGGGTAGTTTCACCTTAAATACGCGCGTATATAAAACGCACTTATACGTTAAGTTGTTTTTTAAATTTTGTAAGTGTGTCCCCTTTTACACCAAAATGAGTTTTCCAGACAACTCCTTAATTTGATGCGAGATGGTAGAATATTCCAGAAATTTCCTGAATAATCTACAGAATTCTAGTAAGTTCTAGAAAATTCTGGAGTATTCTACAAGTTTATAGAACGTTCTAGAAAATCTAGAATAGTACATAGGGTTCTAGAATACTCCGTAGGCTTTCAGAACGTTCTAGGGTTTTAGAATTTTTGGTTATACTTCGGTATATGGCCAGCAAGCTTTTGAAAGAAAAAGTATCTCAAATGATAGTACTCGAAGAGCTGATTCCAGTGATATACACCTGACGCAGAAATTAGGTTGACTCGCAAAATCTTTATAACTTTTGACTGGATGAACCAATTTTCAAAATTTTTTCACCAAATTCATCAAGAATAAATGCAATTTATTTGACTTAAAGGAAATTTGAATATTCAAGAAGATAAAAAAGTTATAGTGATTTGAGTAAAGAATCAAATTTTTTTCGGTAAGAAAATTCGGTTTAATGCATAATCGCTTATGGAAACGTCATTTATTGAAAATTGAGCTAAAATTTGTTCGCATTTATTTCACCCTCGATTTCAATTATAAAAATGAATTGTACTGCCGAAGAAAGAGGATTGAAATATCGATTATTTATTAAATTAAGAGCTCAAAACACCAGTCAATCGGTGATTATGAGGAGAGTCGGTATGTATTCAATCAGTTGTCAATAAATTATAATCATTTCCTTGATTTTAAGGAATTTCAAAACAGACTTTCTATAAATGGAAAGAAATCGATGACAATGAAGAGCCTTTCCTTACGGTTCCACACAATGCTGGCCGCCATCGTAAGACAACAGCAGAAGATGACCAGACATTGGCTCTAGCCACTCTTCACAACAATTGGGCCGAAATCAATGAACTCAAAGAAATACCAGAATTGAGAGACAACGAACGGATCCAATCGATTAGTGAGGCCACAATTCGAAATCGTCTCAAAGAACAATGCTTTTAGATATCTAATGATTTTTAAAAATTAATTTTTTTCTGAATTATCAGGAATTAAGAGAAGAGTGGCGGTGCAGAAAGAGCTATTGACTGGCATTCACCGTCAAAGAAGACTACAATATTCGGAACAGTTTTCTGATTGGAATCTAATTGATTGGTCACGAGTCATATCGAATGATGAATTCGCTATCTCTTCTGACGAAAGAGGAAAAGTTTACGTCTGAAGGCTGAATAGAACACGATTTGATGAGCAGAACATCGCTCTCAGATCCAGAACACACCGTTTAAGTGTTTCATTTATTGCTTGGTAACTTAAAAATTCTGATTTTGTTTTACTAATTTCTGCTTCTTCAATTTTAGTTTTCATGGAATGGGACCGATATTTCTAGTCGATCGTCTGACAAAAGAGTCATACACTGAATTTCTGGACAATCCCTGATTCCATACATCCAAACACATTTCAATAATGGAAACGTTTTAATTTTGCACGACAACCATCCGGTGCACAAATCATGTTAGAGATTGGATAACCCGGAACATCGGGCAACACGAAGATTTTGTTTTATCACATCCAAGGTATTTGAGAATTATTAATTGTTGATTTTTTCTTATTTATTGATTTTTCAGTCTTTCTCTTGATTTGAATCACGTTGAGAATGTTGGTTCGATTTTGAAGCATTTGGTTCGAAATGAGCGCACAATATTTGGTTCGAGAAGAGACTTGTTGAGCGCTCTTAATAGAGCATACGCAAAGCTATCGAACCCTACTTATAGGGGTTACTTCATAGATTTGTTGGAATCGATGCCTTGCAGACTCGAGGCTGTTCGTTTGTCACAGGGGAATCACACAAAATATTGAAATTTTTAAATAAATTCAATAAATTATTTGTTTTTCTCTTAATTTTTCCGCTTTTTCATTTGAACTGGAATATTTTGTCTTCCATATTTTATTTTCAAAAAATGAGTTACATTTTAAGAAATTACATTTATTCTTGATTAATTTGGTGAAAAAATTTTCAAAATCGTTTAATCCAGTCAAAAGTTATAAAGATTTTGCGAGTCAACCTAATTTCTGCGTCAGGTGTATGTCTTTGTTATCGTAAATGAGCCATTGAGGAGATATCGGCTCAAGAAGTCAATGAATTCCCATAGACGTAATGGTAAAAAAAACTAAAAATTTTTAACATTACGTCTATGGGAATTCATTGACTTCTTGAGCCGATATCTCCGCAATGGGTCATTTCCGAGAACAATGACATATATATAGTTGGAATCAGCTCTTCGAGTACTATTATTTGCGACACTTATTATTTCAAAAGCTTGCTGGCCATATACCGAAGTATCCCCGAATTTTTTAAGTTTCTAGAAAGTTTTGAAAAATTTCAGAACATTTTTCTGACTTAATATAAATTCAAATCTTTCAAATCTATTTGAATCCTACTCGAAAGTTTGACTCGATTTTTCAAATCGCTTAAATCTCTTGAGGAGCTCTATTCACAATATAAGATTACACATTTTTTTATAAAATAAAAATTTTTCATTATAAACGTATAGCAAATGAATTTAAAATAATGTAGAGAAATAATAATCGAAGAGATCGTTGGTATACTCTAAAATATTAGTTTTCACTTCATGGTTCAATTTAATATTTCCAGTGCGTGCGCTCTGTTTTTTTTGCAAAATTTCATGTATTAATGATATATGCTTTGTACACAGCTTTTGATAAAATAAAATTTATAATCTATTTGTTCGAGAATAAAGCTTTCTGCTCTCTCAAAGTTTTATTTACTCGCAGAAATCATAACTTTGTTTTGAAAACGAGTACATCATATCATAGGTGATGATTCACCGTATTTTCTAATTTCCATTTGCCTTAGTCGATATAGTGAGTCATCATTAGAATTATCCAAAATAATAACTACGTAGCCTTCATTGTTAAATAAAGTTCCCACTTTTTTAACGTCAGAATCGTTTTCGATCACAAACTTAGTAAACTGTTTTAAATCTTGTCTCTTGAAGTGATGTTTTTGTGCAACAAACCCGGTAATATAGACATCCTCGAAAGGAAATGCAGGTAATGATTGAAGAATAGCTGCTTCATATAGCGGCAGAGCATATGAACCTTAAATTAACAGAATGTAATTATGAAATCTGTATTGTCTCTCCGAACAGTTAGTTATAAACAGTTAGTTGGTTACCACCCTATTTGGACCAATTTCGTGAGATTTTCTGCTCTTAGAGGTACTTTATTCATGAAACTCACGAACGTTCCGTGAGGAGTGGTAACCCTTCTTATAAAAGATTATGTATGAAAACTAACTTTGGTTATATGAATTCCATTAATAGTAACTAAATAATGCGAAAACTTGTGAAAAAATTTCGAATAATCAAGCATATACTTATTACTGGCTTTTACAAAAGAGCAAAGGGGGACGACGAGCTTTCAAAATTTACAATTTTGCTGAGGTCGGCTAAACTGATTAGATTCAAAAGATAGTTCCATCTTCGAGATAGTGAAATGACAGCTACATCCCACCTATTACTCCCTTGGTAAACACTGCCCATTACTGTTTGTTAACATTTTTTTTCTTAAATTGTTGCAACTCTCTACAATAAAGATCGTAATTTCTGTGTGACTTTACTCTTTTGTTTCTGTATATCGTTAATAAACTGTTTGCAGATAAAAAAAACGCAATTTACTTCGAACTGATTTAATTCTTTTAGATACTATTGTCAATGTTATTGGAAGATTTTATATCGATATCTAATACAAGAATTAAATAATTTGATACCTGGAATCAAGTAAACACTCTGAATATAATCGGGATAAAAATCGCTCGCATAATCAAATCGGTCGATCAGCCATTTTCCTTCGCGATAAACTTTTGGTTTGACAATAAGTCTTCCGTAAATTGCATTCGGGTCCAAGTTATTACATAAACTAATTAAGTCATCACTTTTAATAAGGATATCGTCATCTGCTTTAAATATGAACTTAGCAAATGGGCAATTATTAGCAGCCCAGCGAACAATTGCTAATGACTTTAGAGTCAAATTATAGTAGCTATCATAGAATCCAAATTGGATGATGTCTCCATATTCATTATCTTCTTTCTTAATATTTTCTTGAATCGTAGCGTTTTTTGACAAACCTAAAAACAATTAGAAACTCCTATCATACCAGTAATTACACAAATATGTTCTTTGGAATATGGACGGAGTGATGTGATGATGAGACTCATATATCCTGATAGTCTATGAACAGATTAGTAAACTTATGCAATATAAAGTTGTCATGCCTCGTGTTTTCGTTAGACTAAAATTAGTTTCCAATATTCATATTAGGATACTTGAAATGTTTATTGAGTTTGGACGATTGTATTGCATTCATGTAAACATCTGTATGGGTGTAAATTTCAGAGTTCTTACTTCATTATTTGACGTATCATCAGTTTTAAATAGTGATGATTCGATTCTATAGAATCGGAATCGGAATCGGAATTGAATCAAAATAAAATGTTTTCATGAGGAATCGTAATCGGAATAGAATCGAAATTTAAAAACTAGGGTCGAATCATCACTAGTTTTAAAATGTTTAAGAAGCATGCGAAAATGCAAACTCGCCTTTATCGATTGGTCAAGCTGCATGTAAACATTAGACCTAACAAAGGATGAAACAGGCCGCAAGGAGATGTATGGCATTATTATTTTAAATTATTCTCATGGGGGTTGGGTAGAAGGAAAATTCATCAGAGACTCTGACTATCGAAGGAAACCAATTCAATTGGCTATTCTCTGAGATGAGGACAGAGATGTTCTGAATAGAATCAGTCAATTAAACTGTAAAAGCCATCCCAGTGTTTCTGAAACTAGACGCATACTATCCCGGGTTAGTTAGAGCTGAATTCAATAATCAACTTATCGTTGACTCAGTTGAGCTAAAACTTATAAAGCGTGTTTTTTGAGTAGGAGAAAAAACTTTGGGAAGAATTCGGAGCTTGCAAAATTGATAAATTATTGATGAAAAATACCAAATAGCCATTTGACTAATTTTTTTCTAGCATATATCAATATTGATTCAAACATATATGATCTGATCACAAACCGATCGCCTTGTTTTTTATTTTTATAATACTTTTTTACGGGTTTCATCGCATCATGCATCATTCATCGTTCATATCAGAAAAACCAGTTCATCTAAACTTAAAGATCAAATACAAGATTTTAAAAAATATATTGTAGATAGTTTTTGATCACTAAAATTGATATTTCAAAGGTTTTATTAGTCCATTATTAGGCACCGGATAGAGATTAATAGAAACTTTCAATTATTTGTCCCATTGGTTGAAAACACCTTCGTTAAAAACTACTTAAGTAAATTGCTCATCGAGAATGTTGGGCTTATAACATTTTCCTAAAGCTTGCCCTCTGAAAAAGAGGATCTTTTGCCACCTTGCTAACAAATAGTTCAACTTTGAATTTCATATTTATGAGAATTAGTGGTGTAAAAAGAAAGTTTCTAAGAAACTTTCGAGAAACCACATAGATTTCTCATCAAAAGACAACTACTAGAAATTTTCCAACACTAACAAGAATTCATAATTTTTGAACAAAACATCTCGTTCTGAATGAAATTATAATATCGTTTCAACAACAATCTTCCTGTTATCTATTACCATTTCATTCACATTTCTCAAGTCTTCATAAGTTTTTCACTACTAAATTACTTGACCCCACACTAGACATTTTATAGCATGAACTTGTATGCACAGATTCTTAAATATTTTAAAGTTACTTGGTGAGTAAATTGAAAGTGTTATGTTTAACAACCTAATTCCAAAACCAGGAGGCGTCACTTTATATGACTTACGCTACTATATCATATCAAAGTAAACAGATCTCATCGTCGCATCATTTCTTATATATTCTAAAGAATATCTGAGATTTCGATTTTCACCCGTTACGAAGAAAACTCGACAATTATCATTTGATCTAAAAATATGACCCCAATTCTGACGAATGAATTGCCTTCTTCCAAGCTTTCCCGGAGATATGGTTATGAAAACGACGAGTAATAAGTTATTTTTCGAATTTCGAATCAGTGTACTTTTGTCAATAATCACTTCTGTAATATCGAATATCTCTTCTGGATAAATTAATTTTGTTGCATTGTTGGTCCTATTTATAAGTATATTACGCATATATCTATCTATGCGATCAGTTATAGAATAGTTTATAGGATGCTCAGATGTGTTATTCGACACACTCATGAAAGTATAAAATATAATTATCAAACAAAATAATACAAGAATTCGGAGTCTTTTATGTCTCGATTTCAAGCAACTAAATTGATCCATCACAATACTTCCAAACTAGTTAAGTAAAGTCTTTCTAGTAAATATTAAGTAAACATTTAAAATTCTATTGAATTATAATGGTATATTTTAGTTACCTAATAAATTTTTACCAATGGCACCAAAGACGTAATGCAATCTCACATAAACATTCATTTAATTTAGGTCAGCGATAGATTCACACTGAAAGGTTTATATTTTTATTATCTTATATTATGACAATTTTATATTAGAACTTAAAAAAATTAATAAACAAGTAAATGTTTGAAATAATTCAACAAAATTATTAAGTATTGATGTTAACTTATATTTTTAACTTATGTTAAAATGATAAATACCACCAAAGTTAGAGTCATTTATTATGACGTGATATTTTCTCATTTTATGATATATGACCAATAATAAACCAGATAAGCAAAGGCATTAAGTAATAAATTTTCACTGTTCGAAAGTTCTATTTTTGTAGATAACATCACTATTCAGATTTGTATTACAACACTGAATATAAATCATCATTTAACATTTCGCTCAAAAACATTCCCTGCTATCTGGCTGGGACTTCAATGAAAATTGTATATGTGATAACTAGCAACACTAAGTGTATTAGCCTCAAATATTTGTAAAAGGACTTAATCAGATTTGGCTTAGTCGGCCACGAAGCCAATATGGATATCAAATTAAAGCTTATGTTGAGTAAAATCAATAGCAGATAGAATCTTTCAGAAATACAATGGCTGAAAGGAAATAAATTATCTTATGAAGAGCCATTTCAAAATTTAGTGTTTCCGTTACATGACTGAAATTTTGCTGACTAGAAACTACGAGTGATGATCACGCACTACAATTACCGTGTGGGGTTACGAAAAGGAGCCATAATTATTTTAACTTTATATAATTTTCTGAATCAGTATTGAGAGATGAATTTGAATATAAAATTTCAGACTCGAGGTGCTCATTTAAAAAAGTTACGTCCACTTTTATCAATTTTCAAAAATTTTTGTTTTGGTGATAATTTATCGATCCCTCAACTGATCTAGTCGAATGTGGTATCGATCATCTCAGCCAGGTGAGCTGAACCGAACCATGCGCTACAATCGATGTTCCAACCTCATTTCCGATATTTATGTCCGATAAACTAAAATTGCTTTTAATTTTAATCTTTCTCCAAATGGCCATTGGTTTCATGATTATCATATATATTTTCTTAGTAATTATCAAGAGTAGATAGCGTAAATGAAGTTTGAGCTTCAATGACACGCCCAACCAAAACATACGCCCACTATTGACTATTCGACTCAGAGTAAATGGAATCCGGCTTTAATATAGTATACGCCACCTAACGGTTTGTTTCTGAAAATTAATATTTAGAGGTTTTGAGGTACGAATAATCCATACTTGTAGGTCCCAAATTTACAAGTTATCAAATGAACGTTTATAATGGAATTTTATAGGAGAGAGAAGCTATTTTTTCAATAGAGTCCTCTGGTAATACATAATTAAATTTAATTTTAACATCAAAAATGAGAATTTTCTACGTAAAATAGTTAAGTATTCACGCACGTGATTTAACCTAAGTGAAAATTGCGTTAAATGAGCACCTCGAGTCTGAAATTTTATATTCAAATTCATCTCTCAATACTGATTCAAAAAATGTACACAAGGTTAAAATAATTATGACCCCGTTTCGTAACTTCACTCCAATATATAGAGATAAGCTTAAAGTATTTCTATAAATTAATCGATGAATTAACATAAATCTTGATTTTTCACTAAAAATTTGAATGTTAGAGTTTTAAATCACACAATGGTTTGTAATAATGAAAAACTATTAAGATATTAATAAGTGATGATGACAATTAATTTGAAAATAAGATTTGACTAATTAGTGCCCAAATGTTCTAGTTCATAATAAGATATGAGCCATTTTTATGACACTAAGAGCCATAGGTAGATTGATAAGAACATTTATGCACTCTCTTATCGACTCTTTTTATAGTGAAAGGTTTAATGAACCCTAAAGCATTATTATAACCCGGATTTCAAAATAACCGCACATTACAGTATAGCTTTTATGAAGCTTATGTTCGGCATAGTACTCACTACAAGCAGGTTTTTACTTGATAGTGTGTTTACTATTAACAGACTTGGTTGTATTGTATAAGTATATAACAAACGTACATTTTGCTGATCCAAGAGAAATCGCAATACTTGACTGTACTACAACTCTCGAAATGTTCTCGACTTTTGATTTTTTGAGCAGATATCTAATACAATTCTCAAGTTTTCACCATAAATCGGTAAATTGAATCCGAGACAAAAATGCCTTTAGGTACAAGAAGTAGATTTTTTCACGGAGTCAAGATTGCCTTAGTTTGTTTACAAACTACGGCTCTTATTGGAGCTATTTTTCTAATTATAACGTCAATTGTATTCCTAAGTCAAGTGGATAAAAAACCGGAAGAATATCCAGATAATGAGGGTGAGTGTCAGATTTTTATCTCTCCCTTATTCAACTAAAAAGTTAAGTAAACATGTTTCTGGTTCAAATCTTATTCAAAGAATGAAAACTTGAATTTTTCAGGAACGACACTTATTATAGTGGCTTTAATTTCAGTTCTTTCAATAATGGTATATATTATTGGATTAACCGGAGCTTTAAAAGAGAATCTAGTACTAACTATAATATATGGTGTATTCATGGCTTTGAACACAACAGCTAATTTCGTGACTGTACAGATTTGGCCAGCAGTTAGCAACTTAATCGCTACAATTTTAGCCTTTGTGTTCGCCTATTTGATCAGAAAAGAAGTCGTAGCCACGGGAAACAGTGCTTAAATTAAGAATAAATTACTTATTTATTCAAATATGAATCTACAGTACAGGAAAGAATCAAAACACGCTATGAACTTTTCAAATAAAAATTTTAATATAAGTGATATAAGTATGAAATTTGAAATAAAAATCGAAATTTGTATAAGAAAAATGTTTGATTAAATACTGCGCTTGAATCCAATAAAATATCACAACTAATAAGCCAAAAGCTTAAAATAAGTTTGGAAATAAACATAACGCGCTTTCAAGTTTTTAATTGAAAATATTGTTCAGTAATTAATTTTTTCCATTATTCTTGAGCACTTGAATTAAACGTTTAGGCATAGAATTGGTCAATTTTCGAAGTGTATTTAACTCGATTCGCAACCAGGCGGCCAATATAGCAATTTTGAGTTCGGAGACATTATCATATTGCCGGCCATTTGGGTAAACCAGCCGAACGAGTATACCCCATAGGTTCTCTATAGAGTTAAGATCAGGGCTAATTGATGGCCACTCTAGAACCTGAAGCTCTTGGTCCTCGAACCAGTTTTTGACTGCATAAGATGAATGAATTGAAGAATTATCCTGCTGGAAAATCCGGTTCGAGCCACCAATAAGGTTACCATTCGGTATCAAGTGAT
This sequence comes from Archegozetes longisetosus, assembly GCA_018873245.2. Classification (NCBI taxonomy): domain Eukaryota; kingdom Metazoa; phylum Arthropoda; class Arachnida; order Sarcoptiformes; family Trhypochthoniidae; genus Archegozetes; species Archegozetes longisetosus. The sequence continues at coordinate 2,400,790 of JAEMBT020000002.1, read as the reverse complement.
TTTCCAGGAGATTTATATATGTTTCTGAGTCTGACCTACCTTCCAGAAAAACTATTTCAGTTTTTCCACCGTACCCGAACGCGGCCCAGACCATCACCGAACCACCGCTTGCGACCCTTTTGAAAAGTATTGCGGTTCTCGTCTGACATCGTGCCAGTAGTATTTATTACCATCTGGACCATCTAAATTGAATTTCTTTTCATCACTGAAAAGAACTTTTCGCCAATTTTTGGTCCAGGAAACATACTTTTCGGCCCAGAGAACCTGTGCCTGAATGTGGTTTTTTTTCAATTTAGGCGCTTTCTTCTGGTATTTCAAATTTTTTGAAGATGATATGATTTGTCGAACTCTTCTTGTTGATAAATTGACATTATTTTTTGCTTTTATTTGAGCTGCTGATAAATTACCACCGCTGGCGTGTCTCAATATGTGGCGGACGGCCCGATCGGATAGTGACGAGCGCCTTCCGGGGCTCCTTTTTCTGCCATAATTATCGGGATCTAATAGAAATCTGCTCGCGGTTGATCGAGAACGCCCAATTTTCCGATCGATGTCCGTCGGGCTCATCTTTTGATCACAATAGGCAAGAATTTGGCCACGCTCAAAATCAGTTAAATATTTGCCGCGAGGCATAATAGATAATTTTTTATTGATAAATTTGTTTTAAAATTATTTATATTTCAACTTTCGACTCTTACTATACTGAAATTCTCAAAATCTAAAGTAAGATCTCCGATACTTATAGTTAATTTGGTTGTTCATCAGCACGTGTTATGTTTATTTCCTACTTTAAAATCAGGTTTTCGGTTATTACTTGGACAACACTACAGAAAGTCTATTGGGATTTAGTGGAATTCTTTCTTAATCTATTTAACAGCTGTGTGTAAAATTTCATTCAAGTTTTTAAATCCTTTAAGAAGTTATCAAAATATTTTATCTCGTGTTTTGATTCTTTCCGGCACTGTAGTTTACTGTTAAACGAAATTAATCACTTTTTCTATACTTTGAAGGTATCATTTTTAGTCCGAAAGTCAGATTGATTTTTCAGCTAGATTCAGTGTTTTTGTTAGTTATCAACTTGTCAAATCCTACAGTCAAATAAAGGAAGAAGAGAAACTCTGGGTTGTAACTGGATGGAGTGATTTGATATCACCAATACACCCCTTGGATAATCTGATGATGTGAACAAATATTAAATCTTAGTTATGTATAGTTTAGGAATAACAGGATTTATTATCACATTTTTATAATGGAATTTATGGAGAAATGGGAGTTTTCAAATAACGATTTGATCCCCTTGACCCCTTGCGAACGAGATCAGACTTATGTTATATTTAAGAGGAAGGCTTGAATCTATTTTCTGAGCAAGGATAGGAATGAGATTCCAACTCATCTATCAAACTGATCGAGCAAAGTTTTCCCACGTTTTCTATAAATTAAAATTGTAGTTATAGTTGAAGAATCACTACGCAAAGTACTATAGTAAATATTTATATGTAGTTATATGGTTTATTAACATTTACTATAGGATTTGTCATAGTAATTATTCAAGAGCACCATAACTGCAATTTGAATTTTATAGAAAGCATGGGTCAACTTTGTTCGATTAGTTCGATAGGTCAGAGTTATAATCAATGGCGAAGACAGAAATTTTCGAATGACAGGGCAAAATTTTAAAGATTTGTAAAAAGTATAAATAGTATGAATTTTAATGCTACATCAATACAATTCTGAAATAGTAATACTCTGATACAGTAATTGAAACTTGAGTAAAGTTCACTTCTATTTAAAATGAATTTTTGTTTTCATTTAATAGCTAGTTTAGGATTTTCCAGATTTATTTTTGGGGGCCTAGGCCCTTACTGGCTTCTCCACTGATTATAATGTCATTCCGATCTTTACTCAAAAAATTCAAGCCTTTCCCCTCAACACAGTATAAGTCTCATTTCGTTCGCAAGGGGACAAGGGGATCAAGTCGTTCCCTACTCACCTTGAAAACTTCCATTTCTCCATAGATTATATTATAAAAAAGTAACAATAAATCCTACTGCTCCAAACTATACATAACTAAGATTTAATATTTTGCTACATCATCAGACCATCCAAGGGGGTGTATTGGTGACCTAAAATGACCCTACCCGGTTACAACCCAGTTTCCAGTCCTCCTTTATTACTATAGGATATGAAAAAATAAAGTCAAAATTCCTTATTTCATCTAAAACTTTTCTAGATGCTGTCAAATTCTGGGATCTTGATTTTCAGAATTCAAAGCGAACTTGAAATAAAAATTATATATGAGTTGTTCGCTCGACTAATGCTTGTAGTTGGTTATATTGAAAAAGATAGTCCGAACTTTAAATAACTATATCTCAAAGTTTCAGGATATGATCAAATTGTCAGATCAAGAGATAACTACCTTCTAATTTATTACTCATTCTCACAATTTTCAATGTTGCGTAGTTCATACTTTGAGCCCAAGAGTCACTAAACTTTGTTAACTGCAGAGAAAAAGCAGTAAACATACTAATGTAAATAAATTTTTGAAAATTGAATCAATTAAATGAAATAGTAGAATCTTTCTGTAATATTTCATGCCTTCATTTTTATCATTCTATAGGATAAGAAAATTTAGTTTCTCAGAAACGGAAAAATTCTTAGGGGGAAATCATAAAAACATAATTAAATTTCAACCTTAGAACACTAAAACGCTGCTGAAATGATCCAAACGATTATAAAATTTGTCGTATTTATTATATCCGATTTTAAACTTTCAAGAAATGTGTGGTATTCTCATAATAGGTATATATACATTATATCAAACTATTAATTAGTTATTTATAATAAATAATAACTTTAAGCGAGTTTAAATCATTAAATGGAAATTTTATTAAAAGTTTGAAAAAAATTACCTCTATAAAGACGATATCAATAACATGCTAAACATCATAATTGATATAAACCACTATCTCTTACTACAGAGTACAGTAAGCACATTATATCCGGTAACGCAGTCATAATTTTTAAAAAATGTTCCACTAATCCTTTAGCCTTCATTTTATTATCAAAAGTGATATAAGTTTAAGAAAGTACTTTTGACTGTGTTACCGGACATAATGTGCTTACTGTACTTTATGCGGAATATAAAATTATTTTCATAAAAATGCAATCTAATATAAAAAATTAAGTTACTTAAGTTTGATTAATATTAAAAGTATTTATGAATGAATTTAATTATATATTTTTATTTTTACAAATGAAAATATGGAACTTTGTTTTAAATTAGTATTTAATCTTTCTTTTGTACTTAATCAATAAATGGGTCGGAAAACCCAAATTTACTGAAATCTCAGATTTTAAACGTATACTGTTGTGTACAGTAAGTTCCATATTACCATATAATGAGTGAAAGTTTTAAAAAATATGATTATAAGTCTATTTACTTTTAAAATAACTTTTATTTGAATGACTATCAAAGTAAACTTAATCTTTTATTAATATAAACATACAAGTTAGTACTTATAAGTTAGTATGTCCTCTGTCATTAGCAATGATATGGTTATGTCTATCCGGCATTGAATTTACAACATTTATTATAATTACCTTGCATTTCAGTCCATGCCTCGCTTACTGATAGCCACAAATCATTTTCATTTGCATAAATACCATCCTCTGAAACCCTTATTTTCTGTCTTTCCCATACATTCTCTATTGGGTTGATATCTAGAGATTTAAGTGATGTTTGAATTAATTGGTCAGGTGTGAAGTTCCTTTTAAACTAATTTCTAACAATACGGATAGGAGAATTATCTTGATGGAAAAGATTGTCATTTATAAACTCTTCGATGAAAAGCAAGACCACACCATCTAATATATCAATATATCTCTCACTATCAAATCTACCTTCGATCCTAATAAGAGATTCCAATTTGTCCGCATACATTACCGAAGACTGACGCTGTACTTCTGCCGGAATTAGCTATAGTTTTGATATAACGCTCGCCAAATGGTGTTCTGCCTGACTATAGTGCGCAGTGCAGAACCCGTTTAAAAACAGCTTTCATCACCAAATATTGCTCGGTTCCATTGATAGAAATTTATATACTCTTTCGCGAAATGCAATCTCAGGGCTCTGTGTCCGGCACTCAGTGACCTTTTCTCGTGACACACAAGCATAAAAGTTGTTTTCTCTGAAATCGTGGGTTCACTTAGATTTTTGATATCATTAAGTTTTCCGAAAAGATTTTCTATCTTTGAAATATAATATCGAAATTCTAATCTTCGGTTGTAGCTCGAGGACAGCCTGTCTTCGCTTTGACTTTTGTCAGACCTATCTTTTAGTAGCAGACTATTCACTTATCGACACATTTTTTATCTCGATTTAGCGCATATGCTGTATCTACACACATAACCATCTAAAAGAAAAAATACAATTAAATATTTTTCGATTTCAGCAATTGATTGATCGTTTCTCCAGTGGATACCATTCAAAAACCCCATTTTTATGCATTTAATAATTCATACGTATAAATAAATGAAAAAACACCACTTATTTTACTTGACAATAAAATTTTGACTCAACCTTGACTCAAAAACAAGTTTGAAAGCTAATTTTACGTTTAATAAGCTCTTCAACCTTTGATTCGTTACTTGAATTATTGATTAGTAATGACCCTCTATATGATTCAACTTTGATTAAGACTTTTTCAAAATTTCTTTGTTTTATCAGCATTACGGTTCAGTTCAATTATGGTAATATGAAACTTAATATACGTAATTCGAAGAATTATAGTTTGCACATGAAACTAAAGAATATTTAACAAAACATGAACTCAGAAAACACCAATACATCATTTCAGAAGTTATCCTTTCCTAATTGTGTCAAATTTAGTGCAAAATCAATTTTGCACATAAACCATATGTTTGGCTTAAGAATGTGCAAATGGCATAAATGCTATTTGTTTAAATTAGCTATATTACTCATATAATATGTTACTTCTCAAGATCAAGTATTTTTGATAGTAACATAATTAAAGTTTTTTGATTTACTGATAATTTTCCAACAGTCAGAACAAAACATAAGTTTTAAGCTCTAACTGATTAATTGCAGAATTCTAGTAAATATCGAATATCTTGTAAATAAATTAACAGATGTGCTTAAAACTAGTTTTAATATCAACCAACGACTGAACCAATTTTGATCCCTTTTAGAGTCTTAATAGTCAGAAATGAAAATACTTATTAAAAATTTTTAAATAGATCTCATTGAATTACAAAAGTTTCCTGACTTGTCCTAAAAACGCAATAAGATCGTTAGTATTATCAACAATTAGAAATAAGAATGGTCTGTCAATTCGTATTTCTTTGGAAATCTTGTTTACACTAACGACTCCAGTGCCACCCTCCGCTTCAGCCCCTTCTTCATCAATCTGTATGGAAGCTCGATGTATTACCTTCGAAATTTTCATATTGTTGTTTCCATTAATGCCTGAAAGATCAGCAGAATCTTGAAACAAGCTTTTCACTCCCAGACTTTCGAGCGATTCTCTCAATCCATATTCTGTTGGAATTTGATTTTATTAATGGTTTAGTCACTTAGATACTTTTTCATTAACTTTATTACCAGTTTCTAACTTAAACTTTGGTAATAATACTTTAGTGCTGGCTTCTTTCACTCTCTTAATTAACGAAATTTTCTGATTCAGAACATTTAACGTCAGTCTTTTTGTCAGATCATCCAAACCGTTGATCTGATCCGGTAAGAGCTAGCCAAAAAATTAAAGATGATTTTTGAATTATCTAAAAATCTCAAATATTTACTGAAAGAGCTGTGAAATCTACTGAAAGTACCCTTAAAGTCCACTTACAATAATCATAGACATATTGCTACCAGAGCTGAACGGCAACTCCAGAAGCCTAGCATTCAGTTCACTGTCTGACATAAGCCTAAATCCTTCTCTGGTTAACATCATATCAACTTTAACTGGATTTCCATTTCCCATATTGTAGAAGTCATTTTTAGCTGTATTCTCACTATTGAACGGGTGTTTCCATAATCCCTTAAAATATATGGCATTCGCCAAAACCATGAGCGTATCACCAGTTAAGTTCTCTTTGAATAATTGGTTGATTTTACCACTAGTTTTCTCTGAAACCCAGTCGTTGATGTCTTTAGTGATTTTAGCAGAATTTTGCGCAAAGTCAACCGATTCTATAGTCGAGTCAAAGTTATCCCTCACCAAGTTCTGATAACTATTATTCAGCGGAAAAGCATTTGATACGAGTATAAGATTTGCTAACCTAGCTATCAACTTATTACTGTCTTTCTCTGCTATCGATCTCAATATATTTTTCATATCTTTGTTAATTGAGTCGAGTTTTGCTGTTATAAAAATTTTCGAAATACATATTCAGATAAAGTGATAAAATGAGATTTAATTCATAATTACATTTATCCTCAACATTGAGAAGATCTTGCAGCTCTTTTTCTGTGATACCATTCGCACCATTCAATAGCATGAGTAGTGATGAGCTTATACTTAGAGGTGAGAAAAAATTATTGTCATCAGTAGGGAAAACATTTAATAAATCAATCGCTAGTTTATTATTACTATCGATTAGACTTTTTTGGGATTTCACTGTTATTAATAAAGTCAAAAATATTGTTACAACACATCTAAACATTTTTGAATAAATGACAGATAATATTATTATACTTATTAATAGTCAAAACTTTCCAAACTTTAAAAATCAACTGAAAAGCTTCCTGATAGTAACTCTTTTATAGACAAGAAGTGGTTTAGCGATAGAAGTTGATTGATACCGACCAGACTTTTTGGAATACTGACTTATCAATGTATTTTTGCATAAATGGTCTTTTTAACTTTTATAGACTATAAAATACTGGTTCAGAAAATACAATTTTTTCAGTGTTTCGACTATTCAAAATTGAACTTGTCTTCAAAGATCAACGCTCCTTTTCTTGTTTAAACAAGATGAAAAATTATTCAAATAGTTTTGTTAGTCTATGGATTTTCTGGTTTCAGACATTAAGATAAAAGATTTATCAGTTTCATCGAAAAAAGTTTTGCTTATCGAGACTCTTTGATTAATAGCAATTGCAGATCATTGTACATATCAGTTTTATGGAGTAATTCACTTGGAAATATTTATGTGAAAGCTTTCAAAGAATGAGTTAACTCGCTTATTAGAAATAACTTCATACCCAATAATCACAGATTGAACCGAAACTTTTACTAGTTACTAATAACCTATTAATACTAATGAACTTTTTCTTTTAAAGCAGTTAAGCGACTAATAAAAGGTAAGCATAAGTTCTTTTTGAAGTGAACTACTACTTGAAGTCAAAATGTATGTGTTTTTGTGTGTATATTAGGACACTTTATTGAAAATAACTTATCATTATTTCAGTAACAATGTGAAAGCAAGAATCCTTTTGAAAAAAAGTTCTAATATGAGATAATATCTTAAGTCATGATGCGGGTCAATCCAGGCTAATGGGTCTAAGGGAATTTCCAAGTTCCTACCCCCAATTGTGATACGTCATTGGTTTCAGTTCGTCAAGCTGAACATTTTGACACCGCACTTGACCACTTCCAACCCGAACCTGACTACTGGTCAACTCCCGACGGGAGTGGCTAACCCCGTCAAGTGATATATCATTGGACTCAGAATACCTAACCTAACCTATTATACCTTAGCTTAAATCAGGTTTGGCTTGGGTTACAACTTGGTAGAGCCAAGTTTACCCATTTTCGAGGGGATTAGGTTTGGGTGACCAGAAGTGGTCAAGTGTGGTGTCAAAATGTTCAGCTCGATGAACTGAATTCAATGATGTATTACACTTGAGGGTGAGGGGTTGGGAACCCCTTTAGACCCATTAGCCCGGATTCACCCTATGATGCTTTATCTGAAGAAAAATTAACCTTTATTTTACGTTATGGCCACTTGTTACAATCCCAGTTCCTCTAAAGACTTTTTTGCTGTGATGAAAACGAAATAATTCTATAATAATGTATAAGGATATGTTTTCAAAACGGATATCAAGAACATATGGGATTATAAACTAATAAAATGTTTATCCAGTACAAAATAGCAATTTTATTTATTTTCCTAGAAAAAGGTATAAGGAAAAACTTAGGAAAAACTACTTTAACTTTTGAATTATTTGAAAAAAATCTCACTCTTTTTTAAGCCATTCCTCAAGAAACCTATTTTCGAAACAATTTTAATCATGACTCCAGTCGAAATCCAATGTTATTTCGATCTATGGGCGGGTCGTTCGCTTCTCGATGGGGAGTCGGTATCAGCCCCGATAGTGGAGGCTCTACTTCTGAACCCCTTGAATTAAAAGGCACTGGTATGGATTTCGCGCCTCCTGCAGACCTTCCTCAAGAAGCTTCACCTGTAGTTACTGCGGAACGTCCAGCTCAACAGATGGCATCTTTCGATATGAATATTGAGACACCAGTTTTGACAAAAAGGGAATTACCAAATCTTGAACAGATGCCGAACCCGATGTTCGTCAAAGAAACCGTTGGTTCACAACAAGCGATTAATAGTCAGCCGTTTGACCCCAAAATACATTTGTATTATATAAAGCAAACACCTAAAGACCAAGAAGATAAAGCTGTATCCAAAGGTCCGTATACCGCTTCGAGTAAAACTCTGACTGCCCATAAATTGTGTTCTCTTCCACCCAATAAGGGAACTGGAGATGACGACATTTTTCGCTTTTATTTTAATCCTGTTGTTCAACAATGCGTTGCGTTCTCATACTCAGGAAGAGGCGGTAATTACTAGCAGAACCTAAACAATACTTACTCTGATGAACTATTTCCGCCAATATAATCACTTATAAGGTAATGCCAATCGATTCGCATCCGTAAAGTCCTGCTATGAGACTTGTCATCCTTCGGATACTAATGTGATGAAACCGCGCGTTGTTTCAGGAATCAAAGCCATAGTACTCGAAAACCAATCGTGTTCTGTGTCTGCTTCGCTATGCTCCAGATCGGGTTTTAGTCGTGGTAAGACGGCCATAAATGTCATCACTCGTCAAATTCAAAATCTAGCCGATCCATCTGAAACATCGACTATAACACAAAGTGCAAAACACATTCCAAAACTATCAAACAATGTGGTCGTGATTGATGATGTATTAGGAAATACTAGAGGTTTTCAATAGTTGAACAAATATTTAAATATAAATTTAAGAATTCTTTCTCTTTTATAGTAATTCCGACTTTAGCGCCGAAAGTAAGAGTCGTTCAAAAAGTAGTACACCGCGAGACTGTTCCCCATTATACTTATCTTATTCCCTACTACTTTTATTCACAAAATCCATCTTCTAACTAAGATTGGAATTAAAATTCTAGCCCTTTGGAAAATTATGGACTCTAATTGCTATTATTAAAGTTAATTTCATTGAAAATAATGAAGTGGTTGAACAAAAGTGCTTCTCACAATAGAATATCATTTCAATCTTTATTCAATTTCTGAAGTATACGAAATCTTCAAAATATTACGCTACTTTTGATCGGAAATTTTGTTTGCCAATTCAGAAGAGATTCCTTTGTCTTTTGGGCCACTATTGCGCAATGTGTTGATTATTCCTTTAAAGTTGAATTTTCAATACATGCTCTAAATGATCATTTTTTGACTACTTCTCAAATACTCGGGTCTACACTAGTCGCCCAAAGATAAAAGAATCCCTTCTGAATTGATTCTAACTCCAAGCCCATCATATTAATGCAATACTGATTAAAATTTGGTCTTTCGTGCACTGATTTTTCTAAGTTCATCGAAAACTACAATATCCCTTAGTATATAACTTAATTACAGTTGGAGCTACACATAAAATATTTGTGTGTAGAAAATATTTGTTCCAGTATTGGTGTTAGTTCTCATGAAACAAAAAGTATTTATTTCATGAAATTATTAGAATAGAAAACGATTTGCTCGATGTCTTATATAATCGATATTCTATTTATCTCGTGTGAACACTACCAGAATATTGTATAACTCAACGATTCTTTAGAAATCAAATTTGCTTTTATATAAATTACATAATATAATAGGTATTTAAAAACCATCATTTATCGAATGAAAAACAAATTCATGATGATCAGAAGAGATCAATTTTCGAAACATTTTGCTTTATTTCAACTGATTCATTATGATCACAATTAAATCTGGCTGCTGTATCTAAAACTAGAGCGCATTGTCTTGAGATACTTTTCCATTAAGAATATGCTCCTTCACAAAATGTAAAACGCATTCACTTTCGTTGTCACAAGGACTCTTCTCCAACTCAAAGACTGTGAGCCTATTCTCGTGGGGATAAGGTTTAAACAGATGTGCCGGAGAATAGAGTGTATGTTGAGGTCCAGCCAGTGGCCAATATCGGCCCAAATTGAATCCATTCAAAAACGCGATTCCTTTACCCCAACCCTCAAAACTCAAAAACGAGTCAAGCGGTAAACTAGAATTTTCCGGTAATTGAAATTTCCCGGTGAAGAAAGTCGGATGATTTTTGACCGATTGTACGGTCAAATTCGTGGATTCCTTTTCTAACTGCTGTATAGAAGAGTCCCAATTCTTGAATAATAAGCTATGTCTCCAGTTTTTGAGTGTCTGGTTAGCCAGCGTCACTTTTGTTGTGATGCCTTTAAGTCTATGTATGTCTCGGAATGCATATCGGCCTTGATTTTCGACCAGAATATCCAAATGTGAGCCTTTTTAAGTTTAGTCAATGATAACTGGAATTTTTTGTGTGTTGCGCTTAGGAGTCCGCGATATTCCTATGAACAAAATATATTTCAGTAAATATTTCTTTTTAGATTTCTACCTTATCAACAAAGACTAGAGCTCTATCGGCGATTTTGTCGATATTTAGCACAGCAGGCTCCGATGCTGGAACTTCTGTTAAATTGTGAGAATAGAGAACAAATCCGTGCCCAAGTTTTAGCTCTTCAAACGTTTGTGGATTTTCTGATGAAATTGTGTTCTTAGAGAAGTGCTCATTGAATATAGAAATTATTGGTTTCATATGAATAGCCGGTAATTCCATTTTGGGTGCAACTGTCGGAAGTGGTAGTGATGGAAGTGGTATGTGCTAAAAGTCAAAATTTTAACATCTTCATCAAGTTTCATTAATGCAGAAACAAAAATTCAAATATCACTTAACGTACTTTTCCGATAACTTTTCTGATAGCGAAGTATTTATCATTGGGATCTCCAGCTTCAGTGAGCGGACCGTCAAATTCATAACTTGTTACGACTGGATAAAACTGATCTCCTTCTCCTTTAGCACCAGACATGAATCCAAATAAAGTTCCACCAGCGAAAGGATAACTGGAAAGAATTATGACCGACTCGTCAACTTTGAAGAATCGAAAATTTTACTTCTTCAAATAAGTGAACGTAAGAATAACAAGTACTACTCGACAAGAGCACTCATCACGTTCTGGTTTAATTAAGAAATGTTTGGCTTACATGTTAACTGAAGCATTCATAGATAACAAGACATCTAATTTTTCAGCAACTTTTTGAGTCTCAACGTGTTCATAAGGCATTTCCCACCTGTTGATCCAACCGGTATAGAACTCAGAGTTAACCAAAGGTCCAGTTTTCTGAACCTCTCTCAATTTTCCAAAATTCACATGTGCATCAATTTTAGTACCAAAATCAATTGTGACAAAAACCTTATCAATCATTGCACACTTAAAGTTCGAAATGCCATCAGTTGTGAACAGAATTACATCAGAGCCTAAATAACTACGGAATGAGTCCCGCAAAGCATTGGTGTAGTTATGATCGCAAGCGTAATAAGCATATTCATTTTCCACTTGAACCATAACAACAGGTCCACCGTTTTGATAAAGCATTGGCTTAATTTTGGGCATTACTACTGATAACCATTTGTTTACTTCTGCCATATATTGCTCATCACTTGTTCTCAATTTCATGTCTTTATTGATGCTTAATAACCAGTAGGGAAGGCCTCCCTATTAAAGTACTAAAGTATTTTAATCTATGAATTAACTTTAATCAAGCGCCAGGCTCAAGCACACACGAGAGATCTCTTATTTTTCGATCGAAAATTTTTGATCTAACGATAACATACCATATCACATTCAGCATTAATAAAAGGGCCCGGTCTTAGTATAACAACCAAATCTAGTTCTTGAGCCAATTTAAAGAACTGTACAAAATCGAGATCACCGCTGAAATCGTAATGACCTTTTTCAGGTTCGTGAAGATTCCAATTGATATAGCTATTAATAAAAATAAAAGCCAACAGTTTTCATTTTTAAACAATGAACTGGATTACGTTTGAATGGCATTTAGTCCGGCAGCTTTATATTTAGTCAACCGATCTTTCCATAAAACTGACGGTATCTTAAAGTATTCCAGATCTCCAGACACGTACTGAAACGGTTTGCCATCTTTCAAGAATTGATTATTCGTGTGATCGATCGTAAAAGTTTTTCCAGCCTTACATAAGTTTAAATCCAGAATTTGACACCGAGTCTTAATGCATCAACATTTTTTACTTACAATAATCGTTGAAAAACTCAAGAAAAAAATTGCTACTGAAATTAGAAGCTTCATAACTTTTTAGCTTATTTATTTAATCTCTAACATTAATAATTGATATTGGATTAATATTAGTTAATAAATCTATAACATAGTCTTTAAATATGATTAGTGCCTTTATCTAAACTAATGCAGTAGAAATTACTGACAATGGAATAAGTGCATGAGAAAGTATACATTTGTTATGTGACTCGACAGTATAAATAATTATAAGTCTAAAGACGTAAAAGCATGATAAGTTGGAACGTTTATCCTAAAAAGTTTATGATTAAGAAATTTGTATTGTCAGAAAATTTTAATGTAATTTGTTCAAATTATTATTAAGAAGTTTAGTTTTTAGGTGGTTTAAAATGGGAAACCATAAAAAGCATCTATTATTCAGCTGAAATCTGGACGAAATGTATTCAGATTGAAACTTACTTTAGACTCTGAACTAGTTATCCTGAAGTCTGAACTATTCAGCTCCAATCTGGACGCTTGTTCACTCTACTCGAACTTTAAGTATTTGAAAGTTGAAATTTAAAGAATTTCGAAACATTTATTACACTTCAATTTATTATTAACTGACTCAACGTAATTGAGATTTGTTCTTTCATGCTTGCCAAGGTACCAAATCACATGTGAGAGTTTTCTATCAATAGATAGAGAATTTGATATTTGACCTTATTTTTAGCTGTATTAAATTATCGTTGTTCTAAAAATCATTTATAATATCAATATAGTCTCTAACATTATTTTGGAAGTGATATTCTCATATATGAATACTTTATCACCAGAGAAAAGCAAAATAATTGAAAAATAGTCAATTAATACAATTGTGGAACAAATCCTAAAATCAAACTTGGAACTTTATTATCAAATACTTACTTTTAATACATATTTCAATAAGATGAGCATATGTATTGAAACATGCTCTAAAAGATGTTTGAAACAATGAATCACCTACTTGGTCGATACTCTAGCTATTGGATCGAGTATTGACAATAAAATTCAAGGTTTATTACTAGAGTTTGTTTCATAATTATATCATTTAACTGTTTTGCCTTTCTCTGTTTATCACATAAGCCAGTATTCTGAGTTATACCAATTAAGCAAGATTACATACTTTTCAATGTTCATATCGAATTATCATTCCGAAATCAACCGTAAACTGTAAATGTGTGCTTTGGTGCCATATTTTCTTCCTCTTATTACTTGTGATGATATATTTATAAGCTTTAGTTTCATAACTGTGTGATTGATCATTGAATTCATGTAATATTGCTAACTATTTAATCATTCAGTTAATTAATGAATCTGCCATTCAATTCATTAGTTATCTAAGAAGGACCAAAAACTTACTCATTTCCCACTTCTCACTTCCAAAATCTTACCTCAAAGTTAATAATTTTTATTATTTAATATATTTAAATTTCATTTTTTACAGTTATGAAAATTAACAATCTTGAATTTACATCCATAAAGACAATGTATGATAATTCATCGTTTTCATTGATAATTACAAATGGAAAACTGTTCAAATTTTCATCCATTCAAGTTTCTTTGATAATAAATTAATTTATTTTACTGTAATATATATTCAGTGATGACAAACGCTCGAACGGAAGGCGCTCAGTGGTGAGTGCGAGCACCAAGCTTCTAAATTTGGCTGAGCATGAGCGTGAGCGCAGAGCGTCAAATCATTTAATAACAAATTAAACCTAATAACTTATATACAACGCATGAGTTTGTTACACATGATGATAATTAGTTATTATTCTGAATAATATAACTTAGAAAACTCTGCTGCGCACATAATTAGATCACTAATTATATGAACATCTAAATCTCAACTTCTCTCACGTCTTACACTCATAATTAAATATTTATAGTAATTTCAATTCCAATTTTAATCATTTATTGTTATTTAATTAGATCAGATTTCAATTAATGATGCACATAAGCTCTGTTAACCTAAGCTAGAGCCTTGAGCTTAACTACAATAAGAATGAAAATAAAACGTAGAATTGAATAAATTTTTTACATATAATGAATAATACAAATACTAAAACTAGAACAGTACAGAAGTGTTAAAGTTTAAATACTATGATTTAATGATCAAAATATTTTTCATTGTTTCTAAACACATTTATGATCTAATTGTCTTTTCGACAAACCATTTTCTCTTTTAATTATTAAAATGCCTGCTTTTAAAAATGTTTGTCCACTTTGAACACTAGTTACAAGAATGCATAATGTATTGAATTGAGTTACAATAATATATATACACAAAATACTGGTTTTATAAATACCCAACACTATATCGACGTTACGTAAATCTTGAGATAAATTGGATTTGTAGTTTACAACTTGCTAAGTTTTTAGGAAAAGTTTCTGAAACAAAATACAACTTGAAAACATTATATGATAAGTTTGTGAAAAAAATAGTTGAATGGTAATTCGCATGATGCTCGAACTGACAAAAAATGTTTGGCTTTTCGAGAAATTTGTTAAATAGATATAAATTTAGTTCAAAATTCAACGGTATCGTTCACACTAACGGCTCAACTAATTTATACAAAATACTCAATAAACTATTATACTATTTATATTAAAACTTTAAAATCGTTTATATAATGATAAGCTAATTGTTTAAGAAAGTCTCGAGAAATAGTCAAGAAGCCGAGAGTTTCAAGGCAAGTAAATTTCTAAGTTTTTCAGGATAAAACTTAATAAAAATTGGTAAAGATGAAGATAAATTAGTAGTCTCCTAAATAATTAAACCAAATTTCAATCAGAATTAATAACTTGTGAAAATAACCAAATTTAGTGGAAATGATAAACTCTCAACTAACTTTCTTAATTATAGAAACAAAAAGTTAAAACCTCAACTAAAATATACTTAAAGATCTAAATAAATAGCATAAACCAAGATATTGAATATACAGTTGAAATTTATATTAAATAATTAATACTTAATTTCTTATTAATTAATATAGATATAGATATAGATGTCGTTAAGAGCTAATAATGTTATTTCAATTAACTTAGTGAAGTTAATTTAATTAAAAACTGCAGAACGAAATTTATTTAACGTTTATATTTAGCAAGATAAAGTCTCAGCTTATAATACTATTTCTCAAAACTTGATCACCTAAGTAATTAATGATAAAGTTAACATTACTCTTAAACGACATAGATAAGCATTTGAAAAATATATATGAACGATATCGTAAATGTGTCTTGGTAGAACTTGGTCTATGATGACTTCTTGTAAAAGCTACATATTCTTATCTTTGCTGTAGATATTGATTTTGCAATATTCGCGAGTTGTTCAAGTTGGGTATCCTGAAAACTAAAACTAATTTCTGCTAGGATCTGTATGCATTTTACCCATAGTGTCATAGTAATTGCATATTTTCGCTGAATCTGCAATCACGTTATCTCTAGTTTAACTAACATTTCTTCTATTCTATGCAATTATCGCACCTAAAACCACCCAATAATCATATTATAAATGAATAAAACAAAATAATTATCAAAACTTTATGAGCGAAGATTTTGCAGAAATACTTCTGAAAAATTTAAAGAAAATAACATTTTTAATTGAATTATAAATCTTTTACATGTAGTCAATATAAACACAAAGTGGAAAACTTTTCGATTTGGAATACTCAATTAAATCGATTTGATGATAATCCACATTTAGAAACTTCATAGTTGCATTGAACGAGGTTTGATTGTATCAAAGATAACGACACAATTGAAACATTGGATAAGAGATTGCGCACGAGTCTTTGTCATAAATACCAATTCAAATATAGTCATATTAGTGCGCATGCGTTTTGAGCTCAATATTTAGTGTTTTGTTGACATGTATTACAAAAATACAAAAAAAATGTTATTATAATGTTTTTAAAATTATAATTAAATATTAATTATAAACAATTGTAAAATAACAGATAATTTTATTATCTGAAATGTCGTTTGAATTCAATTCTTCCACGTCCCTGTCATCGAATTCGCAAGTTTTTGATTTCGAAGGTTTAATCAGATTAATTAAATAGTTCTTTACTCCTTATAACTATGCGTTTGTGTTCATTATTAAAACTAATTGTAATTTTTCATATACGCAGGACTAGAAGAGAGTTTAGTCGACAACGAATTAAATGAATCATTGATTGACGACTGCATCGAGTCTGAAGAATACATAAATGACTGCGATGTCAACAACTGCCATGATGTCCATCACGAGAATCACGTATTCGGAAACTTCCACGCGATTCGCGAAGCATTGATTCGCGATTCCACCAACAGAACGGACGAAGACGTCGAAACAATACTTAGATTTTTGACAGTTATTACTCAAAAAAATCGGAAAAATAGTTTGTTATCACGCGATTTTCATACTAGAAGACAATTAGCAAGGCACTTCGTATTGGCTGAGATTGAGTCACGTGACACCCGAGTCCTGACGAATGGCGAACGTCTGGATGCCTATTGTGTGGTCGCCTACGGGTCTCTGAGACACACATTTCATGACCCGAATTGTGAAGAAGTGAAGGCTAGATATTTGTGTGTCGGCGACGAGTTCGGGGCCTCTTTTGACGACCGCGTCGTTTTCGGAGAGATTTTTACGAATGAAGACTTTGTTTGGGTTTTATGTGTTCCGCATACGATCTTTGATGAGGTATCGATGTGTTAGTCGTTTTCTGCGTCCCTGTCGTTCTGAACGACTTGCTGACGACCGGTGATAAACGACAGCAATGCAGAACAAATGACTTCGTTTTTAATTATTCCTTATTAGCTCTTTTGATTAAATCATTAAGTTATCAAATACCAAAAACTTATTTCTATGAAGACTTTAAAATCTAATAAAACTTTTCTATTCATTTCAATAGATTTGCGGCGAGAAGGCATTTAAAATAATAAGAGACGAAATTTCAGGAAAAATAATCGAAATTCGAAGCTATAATCACGAGCTCTTACGTGCCACACGCGACCGTCTTTTCGAACTCCTTTTTAGCCAATCACCAAATGACTCGGAAGCCGACAACATTTTCATTAACGATTTCTTATTGACGTTTAGGATATGGGCGACCAATGACTGCGACGTCATTAAGGAATTGATGCAAAAAATTATCCAAAACTTAGTAAAAGATAAAAATGTAGAAAAAAACATAAAAATAGTCTTGCAGTGGATTTCAAACCATTTTCAAGATTTTACGCGCGACAATAACAATAAGCAATTACTTAAAGATTTCGAGATGAATCTGAAGTCGAAAATGCACAAAAAACTATTTTATTTGGCGTTAAGTTCGAAATCGCGCGAACGTCACGTGACTCTGACGAGGAGCGATAGAGAGAAGTGTTTGCCATTCACTCTGATTGGTGGATATGAATGTTCTTCACGTCTATTCATTAGCGATGTCTCCGACGATTGCGACGCAGACCTCCAAAGAGGAGATCGTTTGATTAGTATTAATGGAATCGATTGTCACGTGATGGAGGTCTCGCGCGCTTTAGACCTATGCAAATCATGTACTCATTTGTCGTTTGTATTGAAATATGATCCAAATTTATATCATTTACTTATCGATGGTATGAGTCATCAGAGACTTTGGTCATGCTTTAGACCTCTGATTGTCGCAAATTGTGGTTAAAACTATATCCATTAGTTTATTGGAAAGAGTTAACTCATAGCTAACGCTTATGCCCATCTTTCAAAAGATGTTTTAAGCGATGCGAATATCGACTGAATGCCCAATCGAACGACGGCGACGCGTGTCTTGCGACGACGCAGCCGTCGAAAAAGACTCAATAATTATTTTCCAATTTTCAAACTTCTTTTCGATATGAGCGCAATTTGCAACAATATAAGAGATTAAAAGCTAAATAAAGTCTTTTATCAAATATTGAAAATTTATTAATTGGTTTTTTGATTTAATTTTAGGCCAAATTTCGCGAAACAGTGAAACTAAACGACACTTAAGTCAGCAGAACTTAACGGCAGTTCCTCCTCCCAATAGCTGTCGTCAACAGTTGTCTGTTCAGTCGTTAACAAACACGAACAATAATTCAAACAATAATTGGAAACAAAAAGTGCTACAAATCGTACACAACGTGGCCACAAATCAAATAAAAATGTCCACAAATCACATAAACGGCAATAACAACAACAATGCAGTCATTAACAACATAACGACTGCGACGCCAAATATGACTTTCGGTCACTCGTCAGCAGCGACGACGACACCAGAAGTGATCAAAATCTATTACGAATCAGATTTTCGATATCTCCCGATTCACGTGACGACAACTGCACGCGAATGCATTCAACTGGCTTTAATTGAATTCCAATTAAACACAAACTACTGTTCGCGTGATTTCGCGTTGTATGAATACAAACTGTTAGATAAAACGACGGCCACTTCGGCCGTAAAAAGACTTTCCGACAATTACCAAAATTTAGCCAAAAATTTGAGTTTGAACTCAAGGATTTATTTGAAATTAATTTCCGGCAACCAATTGAATGAATCGGAAATCACTCGAGAGATCGCGCGTGAAATTAGTGTTAATTCGTTGCTAACTTTGGACTCAGAGGTGATCGCGCGTGAATTGACTGCACGCGATTTCGAACTGTTTTGTCTGATAGAAAGTCAACAATTCGTTTATGACTTATCGCGTGAAGAGAAAAAAGTTAAAGAATTGAAAGAATTTGAATCCAAAACAAACGATGAGATGTTTTGGACAATAAATCAGATCTTAATTAGTGGAAATTCACAACAAAAAAGAGTGAAAACAATCAAACAATTGATAAGGATTGCTTCGATTTGTAAAGAATTGCAAAATTTCAATTCGCTTTTCGCTATACTTTCGGGTTTAAGTCACTTATCTATAACTCGTTTAAAGAATTTATGGGAAAAAATACCACAAAAATCTATGAATAAACTGGAAAAATTGCAACAATTGATGGATCCGTCGCGTAATTTTCAGAACTTTCGCCAAAAACTAAAGGAATTGTTTCCACCGATTATTCCGTTCTTTCCTTTGGTTAAAAAGGATTTGAGTTTTATTTATTTAGCGAATCAGACTTTTATCCAAACGGAAGAAAGCGACCCTCAGATTCTGATCAATTGGGAAAAGATGAAGCTTTTGGCCCAGAAAATTCGAGAAACTGTTATAATGACTAACAGTTCGCTTGAAACGAATCCAAGCGAGAGTCACGTCACGACTAATTATAAGAAAATCTGGGAAAAGCAAAGAATGAAAAAAAGGGTTCAGTAAGTCATCAATCCTTCAATTCATTTCTTTATTTATCACTTTTTACGAGTTTCTCGAACTTCTCCTCAAAGTGCAAATCAATTTATTTATACATTTTAGAGCGTTAAAGCTTACACTATTTGTTCTTTATTTTTGTCACAACTGTTTGCACGCATTGTTGCGATCGTCATAACTTTTTCCATATTTTTCCAAATTAATGTCGAACAACTTCGTTAAGGCATCTAAAGATTTGTAAATCTGTTATATTTAACTCTTTAGATGCCTCAATAAAGAAGTTATTCGATACTAATTTCATCGTTAATAGTTAATCGATTGTTTTTATCAAATTTTTAGAGATTTTCTGTTTATTAGTAGATTTTTAAACATTTATTTATAAATAATTTTTGCGTCACATCTTTCGAAACATTCGAAAAACTGATAACTTTTCTAAAAAAAGTAATCTTTAACAGAAAACTAATTTCTTCTCAAATCTCAGACACTTTTTAGATAAAAGTTTTTCGGAAATAATTTCGGACGAAAATCAATTACTAATAAAAAGTATAGAATGCGAGCCAACGGCCGCGTCTTCGGCGCAACAACTGATGACGCGGTCATCCATAAGCGCCTCATCGGTCACATCATCTCAAACCACGTCTTCCTCTCAATCGACACAACCGGAAGTGATGCCATCGCCAACGCCGTCATCGCATTCGTCATCTCCATCACTGTCTTCCTCAACAACGAATTCGTCAGAATGTCAGACATCCTCACGAGTGCGACTTCGGTTTGGCGTTCGGGATGACAACGGCTTAAGAAAACTTTTAGCTCTAAGCGATAACTGCGTTTCCATACCACCTAATAATCACATCTCCATAGCAACTAATCATAACTTTATCAATTCAAATCCAATTAATAGTAATTCACAGGTGGCTCGAGTCGTCAACACTAATACTCGAGCGGTGTCGCAGTCATTACCTCAAGAGTCCAGTTCTGTCACATCTCTCAGACGTTTAGAACAAATGCAACAGTTGTCCAGGTTTAGGGAGCAACTGATCCCATGTCCAGAGCGATACAGTCGCCCATTACTTCCTCTTCCCTCTTACGATCAGACAATACAAAGAATGAGGAAAAGGTTTCAGAAATCCAGCGAAGAGAATATCGTTTGAGTCCTCATTCAATACTAGATGTCAGCACTTGTTGTATAAAAACTTAAAAATTTTATATTGATTCAAATCTATTTTTGAGAAACTTTTCTTTTGAATCTATTTTTAAACTTGTTTTATAAACAAATTCTTTCGCTTTAAATGTAAACAGAGATTCATTTTATGTCCGAATCTTCTCGATTCGAAATGAGGTAAAATTGAATTAATTTGTAAATTATTTCTAATCTTTTTTTATATACTTTTTTATACAATCAATAAAACTTGACTTTTTTATACAATCAATTATTTATTGTTTAATTTGATGAAAAGTCGCGAAAAATTAAACGAATTTATGCGAGAATTGAGCCCAATGAGGACCGAAGAGTTTTGGCACAAATTCCTCTCAAATGTGAGTAAACTTTTGGCACGTGTTTAGCGCGTGCGTTCACTCCTTGTTCTCGTTGTTCAGTTGCTTTTTACTGAATGTATTTTTGGAAACGTTTATTACTATTTCTTTCGAATGTCAGCAAAACCTATGCGAACAGAAAATGTCTTCAATGGTAACAACGACAGCAACAACGACAACGTCTTCTCAGTTGTCGCCTTCGAGCTACCCGCTATTTAATTCATCGTCTTTTTTCGATCCTCTAAATCACCCGACAATAACTGATCAGGTATTGAACGAATCTGTAGTCATATTTATTTATTTATATGACCTTTAGAGCATTCCAAAAATTGGCATCTCTTTCATTTTACATTTCTGTCTACTCCATATGAAAAGGTAACGCTTTGCCGACAAATTGCAAAACAATTGGTTTGTGACGAATCCAATGCAAAGTCTAAAGGTATTTCTCAACCATTTTTTAACCCATATCTTAATCATATCTCAATTATCTGACTATCAGGTCGTCAGATGTTTGAGCGACGCGTTCAGAAGTCGTCAAAATGGGTGACTCAGTCGTCAGACAGCGATCCAAAAGTTGTCGAAAACTGCGATGAATTTCACGAGAGGACTATTTCTGAAGGTTTGGCAAAAGAAAAGCACTTGTAAACTTGTTAACCCAAGTCTCATTAATCTCTATATTGAAAGGACCGCCAAATTTGCGCCTAGTCTTGGATCCGCGTCACGTACAGGTAACCAATAGATTACCAATAGATACGTGTTTAGCGCGTCAGACAATAATAACGAGAAATATATGCCAAAACAGGACATCAACTCATTGATGGATTCGAATTCGGCACAAATTCTGAAGCAAAGCGAGACGCAAACGCGTAACACGTGCAAACATATCGTCGAAGACTTGAAATCGCCTGAGGGTTAGAAAAGCCATACATTATGTGATTATTATGTCATTAAATCTCCTTTTCATATGCAGTTCATCCAAATAAAGGCAATCAGTTGTTCGCCAAAAGGGCCCAAAAGTCTAACGAATGGATCGTCGCCGATGTGGTGGTCGAGGCCGCACGTGACAAACTTGCTCGTGATCTGAACTTGAACGCCAGCGAACTCCAACCTTTCGTCGAGCCGGCGGCAGTCGGTCGCGGTTGCGGTCAATCGTTGCTTGCTAGTCAAGGCCAGCACGCGCTTTATCCCAATTACAAGGATTTCAACGCACGTGCGAAGCCCTTCGTGAAATACTATTAAAATTTTGAAAATTGTATTGTTCTGTTGTTTTTTTGTTCTTGTATTGCAATAAATGTTAACATAAGTTATGGTGCGTTATATAAAACAAGTCTTACTTTTATCTTATATATACTGTAAGTCAAGTCTCGCTCTTATGTGCTGTGAATTCGAGCGAATCCTCCTTTCATTGCATTCATTCATAAATGCCTTTCGGCTAAAGAGGAAGCGCTTTAAAGACTAAGTTATAACGGACTGTAAATGTATAGTAAAAAATTGTACTGAATGCGAATTTCAATGCAATAGAAGTGCAGTAGCGATAGAACAGGTGGAAAGCGAGAGAGCGAGAGATCAGGTCTAATTAGACGGCGTCAACGGATGTGACGCCAGCGACCAATCAGACGACGAGAACAAGTTGTCTCTCCAAAAGCAAAGCAATTGTTTTCTAGTTTTTTGAATCACTTTTTATTTTCAATCATTTCTCGCAATACACGTGAGATTTAAGAGTCATTGTTGTGATAGTTATGAACGACACGACGCATCAGACGACGGACTTTCACTCGTATACTCACGAATTACTGGGTAATCACGCGTTACTCACTACACAAGCAGATGACCAGTGCGTGAATCACGAATCACGGAATATTAACTCGATTTCGGGATTAACCCAAACGCAATCGTCGAAAAAGAAACGTAAGAAAACGATTTTTGTACTTGACTTAAGCCTAGAAAACTTTTTCGGTTCTAAAGCGAAGTTCTTATAGAGAAAAATATTATTTTCTCGGCTAAGATTTCGTTCAATTATTGATCGAAAAGAGATTATTATTTCATTTCATCTTCTGATTAATTAATGGAAAAAATTAATTAAAAATTAATGAAAACTATGGAAACGAAACAAAAAGTCAATAAAAGTGGAGAACATATGGAATGCGAGCGAAACTCAATTCAATTCAATGCGAATGAACTCAAACTCTATTGTATTCAATGTTTCGCTATTTCAGAGTCACGCGTCACCGAAGAACCAATCAGAGACGCGTTTCCGGTCCAGAGATGCGCGTTTCCGGTGCTCATCGCGCGACGCGTGCTCTTCAAGTGATGCGCGTGCGTTTCCCTTCACTGATCACTGATTGGTTGAGTGAATCCGCACGCGCTCAACGCGTATGTTCTCTACTAAAGAGCATAGATTTCATAGACTTTTGGATAGAGTTTGGGTTCAAGAGTTCGTATTTTGGTGCCAAACTTTAAGTCACTTTCTTTAGAAATGGATTTAAGTCTTTATAGATATAACGCATCAATGATGGAATACTATTCTTGTACGCGCAAAATGCTCAGCTAGCCGCTTGCTATGTAGATTTTGCATGATACTCTTTAATTGTGAATGAATTGTAGACGGGCATTTTCTAGACCATGGCATTATATGATAATTTTTCGCTTTCAGGTCACGGCGGAGTCAACCAATTGGGTGGCGTTTTCGTCAATGGGAGACCGCTTCCCGATGTGGTCAGATCTCGCATTGTCGAGCTCGCGCACCAGGGCGTTCGGCCGTGCGACATTTCTAGGCAGTTGCGCGTGAGTCACGGGTGCGTGAGCAAGATCCTCGGCAGGTACGTCCTCGCAGACGGCAGAACGTCACGTGTGTTTTGGTCGTTCTAAGTGAACGCTTGACACGTGAAACGGAACGATGCGTTCGAGTGCTCTCCAGCAGTCAATGCAATGCACGCGACGCACCGAACGGCCAAACATTCAATTCGTTTCTGGAGTTCGAATTGAATAGACGTTCAAAATATGTGTTTATAGTTTGTGTTCAGAAATTCCTTTATTTATTTTAATTTTATTGAGAATTAGTCAGAAATTAAGCGTAAGCTCTATACAGTCGCGAACGACTACTAGTCTTGTGAACGACTAGTCTTTTAGTGAACTATAGGTTCGAAACGAATGAATGTTTGCTTTAGTTTTAACTATAGGTTCAAAAAGAGTGCAAAAACTAAACTCAAAACTCGTTTATTAGATATTATGAAACGGGAAGTATTAAACCGGGAGTCATCGGGGGGTCGAAGCCGAAAGTGGCCACCCCTCGGGTGGTGGATGCCATCGCCAACTACAAGAAGTCGAACCCGACAATGTTCGCGTGGGAAATCAGAGACCGTCTTCTAAGTGACGGTATTTGCGACTCGGATAACATACCTTCAGTCTCTTCTATCAATCGGATTGTAAGGAATAAAGCGGCAGAGAAAGCAAAGCACGTACATCATCACGGTGGAGGTGGGGGTCAAGCGGGAGTCGGAGGCGGTGGTGGATCGCAGTCATCGCACTCCACGCCCGTTTCGGCCAAATCAGAAACACAGAATCAGACGTCGGTTATTGTGCAGTCGTCGCAGTCGTCGCAACAGTCTTCTCAATTGTATTCAATTAATGGGATTTTAGGCATAAATTCGAGTCAAGAATCAAATCAAACAAATAATACAAATAATAATAATTCAGATAATAGTAAACAACGAATTGTTTCGCTTAAGAGAAACGAAGAGTCAAATAATGGTAAACACTATTATTATAGGATTAGAGTTATAGTGCGTTTGTGTTACAGAATATTCTTTGTATTGAATAACAGAATCTCATTCAACATCTCATTCACCGATAATTAATACAAATTCAAATTCAAATAACAATAATTCACAACAAAATAACGCTTCAAATAATGAAAAGCAATACCAAAGCAATGATTACTGGACCCAAAGTCAAACTCAACTCAATTCATACGCTTCGGGTCCTCAAGACCTCGCCGCACATCCCGGTCCTAATCATCCTCATGCCGGTGACGTTCAGTCCAACTCTGGCCCTCATTATGAAACCACCACTCTATACACGCCTCCAATCGGTAAGAAATTAATATTTCTTAAAATTGGCATGTTACAGTTTCCAAATTTCTATACAATGAAGACACTTTACAGTACATAAAACAATCTAGCTGCATTACTGTATTATTGCATTATTTTGTACTTTACTCTATATAAAAGTCTATTCTATTGTTGTACTGGTTGTGGTTTTTATGGCTTAAGTGGTGGCGGTCTTTACACATAGAGATAGAGATTTAGAGTAATTGACATTCAATTGACTTGTAGTGGGTTTGAATGCATTGACTGCCGATCAGAGCATAACATATCATGAATTGGACAAAGTTTCGGCTCAAGACTTCTTCTACGGCGCCACAAATATCGGCGCCGCGAACACCGCCGCCGCCACTGCAGCCGCCGTCCAACAGTCTAACCAATACGGTAGGAATCATGTTAGATTTTGATCACAATGCATATCTTTATTAAGCAAGTTGTTCATTTTACTTTAACTTGCCTTCGTTGATTGCGATTTGAATTGTCTATTAATTGAATAAGAGTTCTCAATGCTATTATCGAATAGAACTAGCCAACTCAAGTCAAATACAAATATTAGCTTTTGAGCTCATCTATACTATAGATTACAATTAAAATCGGTTCAAATTATGCTTTGCTCAATTTACAGCTGTTTAAGTGAAGACTGAAAGAGAATGGATCTATATGTATGTGTATGTGTATGTGTGTGTGTGTGTGTGTATGTGCTTGATGTGTCTAGCTTGTATCAATCCTATACGACTTAGAGATTGTTTGCTTGGCGACTAGCGATACATTTCAATCTGATCTGAGCTCAAATACAGAATTAGTAACCGTAGTACAAAACTCAGACATAAATAATTAGTTAGTGCTATAGAAGCCAATGCGTTGCAATTCGTAACTGATTGCTAGTTAATAAAATGCAGCACAAATTTGTAGTTTGCTAATTCGCTTGATTATCATGTAAAATGATTAGGTTCGACCGCGACGGGCGACTACTATGCGGCAGCTTATCATCATGCAGCTCACGCCCAATATTACGCGACACCGAATTACGGCCCCAATTACGGCCAAATCGGCGGACAGTCGGCGACGCCTGTCGTTCCATCGGTACCCTCAAATCAGACCATAATCAGTAAGTCATACCTATTAGATTATGCTTTAATCCCAACGCTAATCCTTGATCCATCCTAATCTTAATCCCATTCCCGAATAGATCCATATTATTACAGTGCAGTAAATGTGGCGGCTATACAAAGAACGAGTTCTTCTCCGCCGACGGGAAACGCGCGCAGCACAACAACAGTCACGCTCTGAGTCACAAAATGGTCACGAATGGGTCACGAATCGCATTCCGATTAAACCAAAGATTTTTGATGTTATTTATGAATTAATATAATATAATATATATATATATATAATGAAATCTCTTATAAAATGATCTCTTAATCAGTTTTTTTTGAATAAACTTCTTGTTTTAAAGCAAATCTCTTTGAATTACTTTTCATCTAAGCCTATAATAAGACTCTTTTTCTCTTCTTTTCAATGAATTCGTTGTTTCCAAACATTTGGTCACAAAATGTATAGAAATGTAGACAAATTCTCCTATAGATTCTGTTTGACTTTTGACTTTATTTCGATCGATTTTTGCTTTCGTTTCAATCAATAATTCATTCAATAACTGATTAAATATTTATTGAAATTATTTCTATCACAAACGCTTTTCTATACTATTAATGCTTTGATTTCTGCATATATTTTCCATATCTTTCATATGTTTTATGGCATTTCATGACATTATAGGACACGAAATGATATCAAAAGTTGAGTTCATTTCCAGCTAAAGAAAAGTTCAAAAAGTTTTTTAAAAGTCTTTTCGAAAAAGTTTTTTAAACTTTTTTTCTTTCGTTCGAAATAATTGTTTCGAAATTTCAGACAAAGAAATAGAGAAATAGAGACTGAGTTTTGGTGCAATACTTACTCTCAAACTATTATTTCGTCGTTTTTTTGTCGCTTCCTTTCGTCCAAAGGACAGGAAATTCCCACCTCTTCTCGAGCTCTAAACTCGTGTTCACTAAAGCGCAAAACAATAATTTGTTTTGTCATTCATTGCCATCAAATGTGACGCAAAAAATCCAAAAACTCTTTCCTTTTCTTCAATTTTGTGGTCAAATACTTATCAAAAAATTGTATCAAAAATATTGTAAGAAATATATTGTTCTGAAGAGATATCGAAAAAAGTTTTTGTGATTTATATAAAAGTTTTTTCTTCGAAAAAACTTTTATTTCTTGTGTTAATTGAAAGCGGAAATGATTTAAACAATTATTTTGTTATTATTTTTTTGTCTGAAAATTACTTTTGAAGTGAAAGACACTCACAACAAGTATCGCACGAAATATTAAGAGAAGATAACTATAACTACAACTAAAACTATATATCGTTTTGAATATTAAATGAATGAATGAATGCGTGAATAGTTTTGCGCATAAAATATGAAATAAATCGATAAAAATTATAATATTTTCATAAGAAAAGGAAATAATTTTCTCCAAAGCTTTGTAATAATTAACGGAAACCCAAAAGTAATGACTTTTTTCTTATCTATTCGTTTAATAATTTCCTGTAAATTAAAACTTATTTTTGACTCTTTGGTCGTAAACTTGACCTAAAATTATAAAACACAGGACTAGTGCTGAAACTCAAAAGTATTGAACCAATAATTAGAGCAAAGCTCGAATTCATTTTCAATAAAAATAATGGATTCGTATCGCTCGCGCGCGCGTCAATTCTCTTGAGATTGAGCGAAACAATGAATTCCCAAAAGAGCACGAGATCACAGAACGACTCGACGTCTATAGAGAGTACGTGCTAACAATCGATCGAAAAGTTATGCGAAATAACGATAAAAAAGGAACCAAATGAACAACACGGTTATTATTTTTATCATTTTTATTAACTTTTAATACTTTTTTTGACACAAAATGAGAGAAAAAAACGTTTGAAATAAATATTTGAAATAAAAAACCATTTATTGCACCGAAAATTAAATGAGATTTTCAGGTTTTGGTGAAAATGCGACACTTTTTTTGCTCTTTTTAATACAATTTTTTTGGAATTTTCTAAAACTCTAACAATTTCACGAATAACTCTCTTCGTGATTTTCACGTGATTTTCTCGTGATTCGCCTCATATTCCATGACTTCGTTAAAAATTAATTCTAAACAAGTAAACAATGCCATTAGTGGTAACACTATTTAGAGTCCGAACACTACAAACCTTTCCACTGTTCGACAGTGTGCTCGCGCTCGTCCACTGAATGGTCATAAGGCGCGGGCGCGGGTGCGTTCACTTCTGCGTCGTCATACCAGACGTTGATATAAGCGTGAGCGAGCGCGTCGTCGACCGAAATCCTGCGCTCGGGATCCACGACGAGCATTTTCGACAAGAGGTCCCGAGCCTGAGATGCCTTCAGTTTTGAGTGTTCGGAAGAGTCTGCCGGAAACAAGAGGTCGGGAAAGAGTTTCTCAAATGAATACCCGGCATATCGGGGTCTGTTTTCCACATAATTCCTGACTGTAGGCTGAAGTCTTCTCATGAACTCCTGACTCGGAGTTCCCAGTTGCTCAATGATTTTATTCCATTGGTCGATGTGATCCGTGCCGGGGAATAATACGGCCCCTAATCGAGTCAATTCGAAGTCAAAAATTGATTAGCAATTTCTGAAAATTGGCTCAGAATCAGTACAATGTTCACTTATACCTCTGATCATTTCTCCCATAATACAACCGACGGACCAAATATCAACATTTTCGTGATATCCCATCCCGAGAATAACCTCAGGGGCCCGATAATACCTTGTGACTACGTAGGGAGTCATCATGAATGTGGTGCCGGCCGTTCGCGCCAAACCAAAGTCCAATATTTTTAAAGTGCAATCACTTTTGACCACAATATTTGAAGGTTTCAGGTCCTGATCATTAGTATTACTATTAGCTCATAAGATAGATACGACTATAAATGTTGCTTTACCCGATGTATGATTCCGGCCGCGTGCAAGTGCTTAATCCCGCACAACATTTGGTACAAGAGATAAGACATGCGCTCGTGATCCAAATCCATTTGAATGACTTGACATAAGTTGGCGTCCATTAACTCCATGACCAAATACCTAAATGCATAACGAATTAGATGTAGATGTCACATTTTGACTAACCCTTTCAAATGACCACATCCATAGTGTTTGGTCACACTTACACATCCTGAAACTCTTCCAGTGTTTTCTGAGGCGTAAAAGCGTTTAATAAACCAATGATATTCTTATGGTTTACTAATTGCATCAATTTGAACTCACGATACGCACGCTTGGCGTGAGTCACGTTCTGAAAAGGTCGCGACAACTTCTTTATGGCTACATTTGTGCCCAGTTTTGAGTCATAAGCAGCGCTAAGTCACAATTAATTAATTAAATGAGCAAATCAATGAAATATATATGAATATTAATTAAGTAAATAGAACAAAACGACGCTAACATGCATTGACGATTTGGTACTTTTACATATTTACTTTATAACAATTATAGTACTTATGGCGTACATAAAAGTACCAAACGTTATAAACTCGTGACTACATTGAAACAATTTGACAGTTCAGTTGTATACCAGACAATTCCTTGCGCTCCCGAACCGATGGCCTTCAAGTTCTGATATCTCTTAAGGATAACAAATTTGGTGTCCCCGACTTCGCAACAATGAAACAATTGTTTATCACGGGCATCTGATTTGGTTTCGGACTGTGTTTGATTTTGATTATTGACTGACGTCTCGCTCGCATTGGTCGCCATTTCATCTCTTATTCAGTGCTGTCATCGGTCACTATGACAACAAACGCTTTTTGGCTCAGTGCTTTCAGGTTAGGGTTTAGACACATTTGATTATGATTTAATGATTTTTAATCTGTTTATAATTAATAAAACTATAAGTGAAGAATCTGTTGTATTCATATTGATTTTGATACCAATAATGAACAAAAGTTTAATTTGAATCTTGTAATTTATTTCAAGTAAAAAACAATACATTACAATAAAAATACATTTCAATACATTTTGTAATTATATTTGGAATTAGTCTTAAACAAATTACACTTTTAATGCTTTATTTAAAGTTATCAAAAGTTTATTTCTATTCGTTGTTAGTGAAAGGTCTTTTGTTTGTCAAATAAGCGAATCTATGACGAAATGAACGAAAAGTTTTAAGACACAAATGAATGAAAGCATTGCACGTCAATCCCTTACCGTTAGCTACATAGCAGTCAGATGCAAACCTTTAATCAAATACTATTTGCTTTTTCGCTACACATTCAATTCACTGATACCAATGTCCAGAATACCAATCGTTTTGCGAATTAACCATTTTTTCAAACGTTTTCATCATTTTTGGTTCTAATGGTTCTGAAGACTGAAAGGGGTTTTCAAACTTTTTCGGTCTTAGTTTTGGTTTTGGCAAAGAAACTACTAAATAATAATAGGGAACTGATTCAACACTTAATTGGATTGAAAATAAAATTAAACAAATTACTGGAAAAACTTTTGCCAAATTCATTTTCAGAACTAAACTAAAGTCAATGCAATCGATGGACAGACAAGACATGAACGCCAAACATAAGAAGAGTTTCTTGAATGCGTTTGCGCTTAAGTTCTGTTCGCAGAATAAGAGAAAGAATTGACACAAAAATCATTTCTTCAGAACTTCTTCTTTAGTGCCAAACATTTGATCGAAAAACACACGAATGAAAAGAGAATATATTTCAAAAAATAGTTTTAAGTGGAAAAAAGTTCTTTAAGAAAAACATATCTTTTATTAATTGAAATGAATTCCAAATCAAAAGTAAGTCAAAACTCATTTCGAAGTCATTGAAGCGATCATTAGAAGCGAACAGAATAGAAGGGAATCAGTTCTGAACAGGACTTTAAACCCATGTTTTGAACTCAACTCCTCTTCTATTCCTTTGAGACGTTTTTGTTTCAAATTTATATATATTTCTATCAAAGACTTATGTCATAAAAAATATATTACTTTAAAAAAGATATAAATGAATGAAAAGTTCAAATTGAAATAAATATATTTTTATATTATTTTCGAAATATTTTTCATTAAAAGGAGATTTTCTCTGAAAACAAAAAAGTTTTTTATTTCAGTTGAAATGAGGTTCTGAGAAAAAGTTTTATAAATACTAGAGCCAAAAAATATTTAGTCAAATACTCGTAAGTGCATTGAAACATCTGCTTTCGCACCATTTTTTTTGTTCTCAAAACCATTATTAAAAGTTTTCATTTAATCCATTAAACGCTTAATTAATTAAAAGGCTTTTAGTTTGGGCTTTATGTTGAGGTCTCGCGCGTCGGCTTCTCTTTATAGTGTGTCGCGTGAGGGGTCACTTAGGGGTCAGTCATTTAGTGCTCGCGTGCCAACAATTAATTAAATGAAAACCAGTTTTTGTTTGAAGCGTTCAAAACTGTTTAACAAGAGATACGGCTCTCGCCTTAAAATAAACTTTTTCTTTATTCAATTTGTTTCATCTCAAAAGTCAATTAAAAGCATTTGTTTTATGTGTTGTCAATTTTTTTGTAGAAATTCGGAATTTTCGGCCAAACGTCAAAAAAGCGTCAAAAAGTGAAAAAAGAGAAAAAATGAATAAATGTTTTTGTGATGAATGCGAACGCAATAGAGATCTACTCTACAGAAGAGAGTACTCTTCTCCTGATGATTATCGCAATCAATTGCAATATACCCCGAATCCAAATCATATCTACTCCGAAATCGACGACAATTTTCGCTCAAATCCAAAGGAGAGGCAAAGAGAGAGACAAACAATGAAAGGAATTCCTTGTGATTGCCACAAATGCAGAGAATCCAGAGGTTTGTTATACATTTAGACAATTTTCTAAATAGTTTTGCTCTGCGCCACATTTTCCTCACTCATGAGTACTTGTATTGATTTATACGTGGATTACTTTTAGACTTTGCTACAAATTTAATTGAGCCCATACCTGATTGTTTTCATTAATAATATAGACTGCCTTCCGATGCAATTCTTGCAATACTAGAAAAAAATTTGTCACACTATCAACTAGAATAAAATATGGGTCTATTCCCTATTCACAATTTGGGAACTGTAAAATTTATCTTGATAACTATAATTGAAATCTATTATGCTTAATTACCTCTGCAATTGACGTATTTGAACACCATTTTCAAAAGAATATTGCGTTTAATTTTAGGTTTGAATTTGACGACAGAATTGCTTCCATTAGACGCACAAATGCCGTTTCAACACAATCAAATAGATCTACATTCGGACCTCATTTCTTCAGCAGACGGCGGTCTAGGGATCCAAGACGGCGGTGGTTCTTCATCCATGATCAATGATCTCATAGTTTGTACCATTTTATAGACCAATTAAAGGCCCAAATATTGAATAGAATTTATTGTTATTATCATTATTAATGTTTAACTCATTTATAGAAAACTTGTTATTAAAGTATTTTATCGCAATTTTTCGCTCAAATGAATAATTTGTAAGAAACGAGTTGTAAGAAATAAAATCATGAAAATAGCATAAGGTTTTTGTTAACAAATTTAAAGTAAAATAAAGAAATGGATGACTTTTGCTGTGTTTCTCGGTACAAGTGTTGTTTCAATACTAGAGACCAAAAAAGTCTGTTTTTTATCTCTCACTCAACACAACAATGCTTTGACTGAATGATAGCGCGTTCATTCATTCAGAACTAATTATTCCCTAAAAAAGCATTCCTATTGCGAGCCTTCTCTCTAAATGCAACAAAACTTACTTTCAGTCAATTAAAGTATAAGAACTCAAAAACGGAAATCAAATCTTTTGATTCTGCTTTTTATTGATCGTTTTCGCGACAAATATTTCGCTCAAATGAATAACTATTCAGAAAATAAAATAATACTTTCGAAACAGAGATGAAGTGCTATTCAAATAAATCTCACATTAAGCCAACTCTAATATCACTGTTATTGTTATGTCGTTCTCTCGAGACAACTCTCTCGCTCTCAACAATGCATTTGCATTTCTCTTGCTCTCTGAAAGCATTATTGGCCTCGAGAGAGTATTGATGTGATTGTCTCGCGATTGGTCAGCACTGGACTAGTGGTCACTTTGGAGCACTTAAGGCTAATATTCTTTCATTTCGTTAGAATTAATCCAAATGATAATGACTTCATTTCGCTCTCGAAATAACTTTATTACTACACGATAATCAATAATAATCTCATTAAAAAATTAGTC
Organism: Archegozetes longisetosus; assembly: GCA_018873245.2. Taxonomy (NCBI): domain Eukaryota; kingdom Metazoa; phylum Arthropoda; class Arachnida; order Sarcoptiformes; family Trhypochthoniidae; genus Archegozetes; species Archegozetes longisetosus. The sequence continues at coordinate 2,366,995 of JAEMBT020000002.1, read as the reverse complement.
TTTTTTTTCATGAGTGACTCCAAACCCAATTGACTCGACTTTTTGTCACTCAATTCACTCAATATTTGCTATTGTTTGGAAAGTCAGCACTTTTCCTATTCCTGTCTCTCCACGGACCCTGTACTAGTATTCATATTGTTATTTCGTTCAGAAGTCATACCGAGAGAGAAGTCCTATAGAGAGGAATCGATTCTCACAGAGAGACTGAACATTACTGTAACTATACGACTAGTACTGTTCACATCGTTGGTACTGTTGGAGCACTGGTGCATAACTCGCCAAATAATTATTCAAAATATCGCTTCTGAACAGGAAGAGAGCGAGCAAGAGAGTGAGTGAGCGCGAGATAGAGATGAGCGAGCATTTAATGCATTTTCCATAAACTTATATAAGTATTGAGTCTATAGTATTGCTCTTTATGTCATATAATTTGTCAAAAGAGAGAAAATGAACGCATCGTTGACTCGCGATTGCCCTCACGAGCTACATATCATCGTTTTTAAATTTGCATTTTAATCTCGCGCAAAATAATAACAATCATAGAAGTCATTAGGGCGAGAGGGGAGGACCGGGGGACGGCATGGGAGGGTAGGCAATGAAGGCAATCATCATCATGATGGTCATGATGCACTTTTGTTAGCTTGCGTGTTTTATTGTTTGCGCCCGCAATCAGACTTCCCCTCAAAACACTCTCTTTAAAAGGCTAGTTAAGGGGTTATCATTAAATTACAATAATTTCATTCGGATTATAGACTAATTATAATCCTTTCGATAAAGATACTCATGCTTTGGTTATTATATGGGAGAAAAGACTTTTGGAGCAAAGAAAGGAAAATCGATAAAAGAGTGAACTCTAAGAGTAAAAGCATTTCTGTTTCTCTTCTTTGCTCTCATTTCTCTCGCTCTCAGGAAATCCAATGTTTTCTAATGTTTTTCATGTCTTTTAGTAGAAAAATGATTTTTTCCATTTCCAGACCTCCCTAACCATTGTATTACTGTTCACATTATTATTGATTAGATAAACACAAAACATATTTATTATTAATATTTGATCTCTTAATGACCTCTCATTTCACAAAACTACTATTACTATTATTGATATTTTACGACCAATGATACTACTCCTACTCCTAATAGTCCTAATGTTCTTTAAGGCTTTAATGATCGAAATACTCTCCCATTGTAATGGATGAGAACATCTCTATCTATCATATTAAGGATTTTATTTTATATCCCCTCACACGTTTTAGTATTTAACACATTTTCAGTAAAATTAGAGAAACGAATAGAAAATAAGTTCAAAACTTCTTTTAATTAAAAAGTTCTAAGGAAAAAACTTTTTGTGAATGAATGAAAAGAGAAATGAAATGAAATGAAAAATTGTATAAAAAGTCTATAAAAGTATAAAAGTCTGCAATTTATGAGAGAAAAGAAAGTCATCTTTCGTATAGATGTAATGATAGGTTCGCTTAGAAGACATTTATCACCTTATAAGTCACATAAAACTTATATTTCATATAATTATAGACTTTTTCTCTCTTTTATATCGAGAGCAGGGATTTTTATTCTCCATCTCCTCTTTATCAAAGGTTTGAAAAATTTCTATTATAATTGAATTTGACTATTATTTATTGATTGAAAGGTTTTTTTACATAACTATATAATAAATAATCTGTTTTTTGCATTAATATTGATTAGAAATTTGAGACAATTAGTAATCAAATAAAACAATTATTGCTTTCATTCACTCAAAAGTGATATAAATCTAAAATCAGAGGAAAAACAGACACAAAACAGAGCGAGAGAGCAATGAATACAAGTATAAGGCATTGATTGAATGCACGCGATCTGAAGGTGCGATAAAATCAATGCCACGCACGCGATCGATGCGATTAATAATGAATCAGCTTGCTCATTCTGATCGTATTGTTGTGTTGCACGCACTCGATTGAAGTGCTGTTCAATCACTCATTGGATTATGTAATGAGCGGAATGAGTGAAATGAGCATGATGATCTATTGCAAGTAGAATCAGCTAGCTCATATCAACAAAATCAGGACGCTGATCTATATCAAAGACGGATCTTTCAGTTTAGGCTTAGATGAGATTTACACCAAAAAATCATGGGATAAGTGTTGAGGGTATGCTCTCTATAGTGGTCTACGCGGAGTATGTCATAATATATTATATATTCATAGAGAGAGTGAACCGCAATAGCAATAGAGATAGAGAGATAGGATCAGATCGAATGCAAAGCAATTACTTTTGGCATAAATCCGAAACAAATCGCAAAATAATACGAAATCCCTTTTAAAGAGAGATTTCGTTACGCTTTTAGTACTTTTATACGCTCTTCATATGAATTATGATTTTTTTACGTTTTACTAGCAAACTTAGCTAATTTTCCAAAAAATGTTTATTTGATTCAATTTTTCTTCTTATTAGATTATATCTCGAATAATTTGTCTGGAAATAGAGAAGAATTGATGTAATATTTTGTGTAAATATTAGTTCTATTAGCGAAGATAAATCTGAAAAGAGAAGACTGCTGTTGTAGAAACAAAACAATCATTTTTAGTCTTGTTCATCTCTTTTCTTTTCTTATTTTCTTTTCGTCACTTGTTATAAAATGTTTTCAAAACTGATTTCAAACGCAATTAATTCTCAGAGAGCGAGTTAGAAATGGACTAATACTTCGTTTTTGAAAAACGTTTATCAAAATCTCACCAAAAAATAGACAAATCGATAAAAAGATCGTTTATTATATGCGTTGAAATTTCTTTTCACTTCACTTAAGAAATCAATACTTAAGTCTGTGATAAGTGAAAGTTTTCAAAAATTAATAATTCCTTTAAACGATTTTGTAAATCATTTAATGAGAGAACCGAACATTTTCTATAAATGTTTGTATTGACTACTGAAACAAATCAATTGGTGTGAAAATACTGCACAAAATCTTTTCCTTTCTCTTTGGTATTGATTCTTCTCTTATGTGCAGAATATTCTTTTGCCATAACTTTCTTTCACTAAAGCACTGACTGCTGTTTCGCTACTAGTTCTGAAAGTATTTATTCGTTTTGTTTGTCTTAAGACATGATATGAAAAGAATTGTCAATAAATAAGAGAAATATTTCCAGAATCAGAATCAATAGAGAATCACAGAATTGTAGTGAATCGCGAACTGAATGAGTGAATGTTTATTGATTTGGAAAAAAGAGAGCAATATTGTTTTAAAGCGTATGAGAAATATTTTGCTTTATAAACAGTAATAAAGTGAAGAAAAGAATATTCAAATCGATAAAAAGCGAAAGAGAGTTATCGAAAGGAAAGGAAAGCATTGCTTATTAAGCGTTTTTCTCTTATACATCAATAAAATCTTTTCTAAACCCTATTTATTTAAGTCTATTTTGATCACAAATTGATATCAAAAGCACTCAAAGTGTTATTCAATACTCAATAAAAATAAATACAATTACAATAATTCAACGCAAATATGAGTAATAGATTCAGACATTGACGCGCTAACAATAGGGCCCGCAATATGTCAATTAAGTGCAAACATTGCGCCCAAAATTGTGTTACATTACTATCGCTCCCGGACTTAACTCTATTATCGTTTATTGAATTCTCTTTCGGTCTTGTAATGGATTTTCTCTGTTTTTCTCTCTTTATGTCAAACTTTTATTATTAGTTTTGATCGCAAACTGACTCAACACTCATTGAAGACATCTATACTCTATTGAAAGCATACACTCTATCGATCGTTCCTTTCATTCTTACCATTTTCTGGTCTGCCATCCATTGAATCACAATTTCATTCTATTTATTGATCTTCTTATTACAGAACCATTTCTTGCAATTCATTTACATTTTATTGAACAGTTTTCATCGGTATTTAAACGAGTTTAGAAAATTTAGTTAAAATTTTGACAGATTCTGATAAATAAGAAGATAAATCTTAAATAATTATTCGGCTGGTTGTTGTTTCATAGTTTGACTAATTTGTGTTTTGATTTTATTCAAAGCCTCTCCTGCCTTCTTTAGGCCTTCCTTCAGCGTTTGTGCCGCCTTATCTATAAAGTTCTCCACCTTTTTCTGATCAGATGAGCCCTCTTTTCATCCATTTATTGATCCATATAAAACAACATATGTTAATGATTATTGAAAATAAACATAAGGAAGTCATTTTTGGCATGCTAATTTTGCAAATACTATAAAATCCTATTCTAAATGAAATATCTTTAATAAGACTTTAAATTAAATGAGCATTTTTAGCTCTAAGAATATCGATTAATAGGTTTGGCGCAGGAGCAAAAGAAATGAAATTATAATAAATAATAACTCTGAAAATGATATTACCATCCTCCGCTCCTCTTTTCATTCTCTCCAATGATATCACTATTTTTGGCTTTTCTTCGAATTCACCATTAATCACATTCCTGTCATTCATATTATTCATTGAATTCTCTCTATAGTTTCTATAACTATTTCTCTTCTGATGTGATCTTCTCCTCTTCTTATTCTTCCTCATCTCTTTCATAAACTCGTGGTCCATTATCTCATTTTCATTCATTATTCTCCCAACAACTGATCCATTATTAAAGAAACTTCTTATAAAGGTCTTATTGTTCTTCTGGTCCACAATTGACTCCCAAACATTTGTTCTCCATTTCGTTTGAAACATTAATTTCTTTTCATTTTCCATAAAATCATTAAATTTTTTCAGAACCAGTCCATCGCTTCTGTTTTTTCGATACTTTCTTCGATAGTTTTCAGCATTGATTGAATTAATGAACAATAAGATTAACAAAAGACTGGAAACTTTTACAGAAGGCATCACTTCTCAAATCTGCCTCTGAAACAATTTTTCTGATATTTATATGTAAATTGAGATCAACTCATAGCTGTACTCATCTTTGCTGTCATTCATGTCAAGGACTGTCAGTAATTGAGTTGAATATCAATTTCAATAATAACTAAACCAATAAATTGCATAATATTTGAATAACACCATTATTATAATTGGATTTTATCGAAAAATCCGAAAAGCCATATCGGTATCTCTAATATTGAAGTTCAGTATAAAAAAATTTTCTATAATGAATAGCTTTTATTAACCAAAAATTCATTTTTAAATTTGTAGTCAACTTTTGTAGAAAATTATGTCAAAAATAACTATTTATTCATCTGTTTTGTAATAGTATTTGACTCTATATTGAAATAGTTTTCGTTTCATGATCACAAAAATCATTACTCACTTTGGAATGTGCTAACTGTCAAGAACTATAGCAGTAGAGATAACCAGTTTTTTCACGTCAGTGCAATGCGTTAACTTTGATCTAAATTACTAAATAATCATTTCTTATTATATTTGTTCAAACCACTTGTAGAGAGAGAGGGGAGGGAGAGGGAGGCTTGCATTTAACAAGTTTCGATAAAACTTTTGACTCTCTAGAATAAAATTCATTTCAAAAGTGATTACGAAAAGATTTTCATTAAAACCTGCAATAATATAAAACCAAAGTTTAATTGAAATTCGTATTAAACTAAAGTATGACATTAATTTCGTATTTAACATATTATATAACATCTAGAAACTCTTTCTATTGTTAGCGCGTTGTACAACAGTGAGTGACATCTCTTTAGAACAGGTTTTCATTGATTTCTGTCTTTGTTAAATAGTTATTTGCTTTGTTAGAACGAGACAAAAAGAAACACTTCATCACATGTCATAAAATCTCAAAACTTTCTGTTTATTGAGTAATCAATAAATTGAACGAAAAATAGTTTATTTAAACAGATTTCTAGAGAAAAGAGGTTTCAAAGCTTTTTACTGAATAAAGGCAGAAACTGATTTCTCATTGATTACTTGAATCGTTCTTTTTCTTTCCGAACACTTCATCAGCGACTCCTTTCATCGCTTTTCCAGCTTTGGTCATGAATTCGCCCACTTTTTTCACTCCATTCTCTAAACCAGTTTTTATACCTTCAAAAAACGACTTAACCTTACTTCTGGTCACATTCAGACCATCGGGTCGCGAAGAAACAACAGCTGGTTCTTGTGCTGGTTGTTCTTGCGCTGACTGTCCCCCTCCGTCGACATTATAGTTGTTGGCGCCAACATTTTCTTCTCTTTTATTTCTTTTCAAGCTTTTCACCATTTTTGAGTGTCTTTTATGCTTTTTATCTCCTCTGCTCTCCTTTTCTTCATTTATACCAACTTTTGCGGATTTTATTGACTCTCCCAAAATCTCATTTTTATTATCAAAATCAAGATTTGAGTCAAAGTCAACTTTGGCAGAAATTAACCCATCGTTATCTATAGTTCGCGCATAAGTTTTCTTATCCCCTAAAAATCAATTTCAAAATCTATTATCATTTCTTCTGATTGTCATTGAATACCGTTTTGATTTTCAGTCAAAAGCGCTTCTTTGATTTCTGTCCTCCAGTTGGCCACAATTGACGCGTGAGAGTCCGTCTTCTTATCAAATTCCGATTTGCTCTTCAGATTAATTTCTCTCGACTTTATTAAACTGCCGTCAATCGTGCGATGGAGGGGTGGGGGAGGCCTATGGCGGCGGTGGTGTCCGTGATGATGAGGTGGGGGTCCAGAAGGCACAGGGAGTCCATGATCATGACCGTCTTCAACATCATTGTAGTGACCATTACTCGAAATGAAAAGCAATGATAAAGATATGAATAATAGAGAAGAATTAAACATTATTTTTCGATACAAATCTTTATTGAATACAATAAACGATAGGACTTTGTGCAAATTTTCAAACCTTTTTATATTGAGTCGAGAACTAATTAATTCGAAACTTATTTAAACAGATTTTTCTCATTAATTGTTTAAGAGTTTTGTTTGAGTTTTAATTACTTTTATTTGCGTTAGAAAATATTCACCAAATATTCCGGCATTAAATACTTTTTTCTCAAATTACGAAATGTTGTATGAAAAATGCGTAAAAAATCTAAATCAAGTTTCCGCTTATTGTCTCTCTTTGTTTATATAGAATATGAGATAATTATCAAGAATCGAATTAAAATAACAATACATATTTTCATCAAATATTTGATTGCGTAATAATAACTCATACGAAGAGTTGCAAATCAGGAGTAGAAACGATTCAACACTTAAAAAGTTATAAAAGTCCAGAAGATACTGATTCTTCTAATTTGTACATATTTATGGCTTTATTTATTCCTAAAAATATTGAAGATTATGCCTCTTTCATTACGATTTGTCTTTAAGTATACTTTTATCGGAGAATCAATAAAATTCTTTTAAATTGTTTGACTCATTGGTCGACACGTGAAAAATGTTTTTAATGTAAATGAAGACATTAAATGTGTGCTCAATTATAAAACAATTGAGTCCTTGAACAAAACCACATTTTCGGCAGAAATAACACATTAATTTTAGGAAAAGCTGTGCTTTTGTCATATTAAAAAGTTTCCAAACAGAAACAGTTTTGGACTCAGCTTTGGGTAAGTCTTGCTTATAAGAGAGCTTTGAAGCTTTAAAAATAATATTTTAGCTTAACTCAAATATCAAAACATTTCATTATTTCAGAGAAGCAATTTATAAAAATTTTTACAATAAATCTTTTCAGCAAATTATATATAAATTAATTAAAAGAAATCATAATAAGAGTGACTCTCAGGAAATAAGTTTTTCTCTAATTCGCGAATTCATTGCAATTACTTATGATTTTTTTCAGAGCAAATGTTACAATAATTACTATTTAGGCAATGATTCTGCAGTAAAAGAAAAACTTTTAGACAATAGACTAATAAATAATTAGTTTTGAAGTTCTCTTAAAATTATTTGATATTTTCGTTCAAATGAAACTTAATTTCAATCTTTGATTACAATAATTCACAGGCAGTCGTATTTCATATCATATTATGTTTTTATATTCGCTTTAATTGTGAGAAAAAGTGCCTTTAAGTGAGAGAAAGCATTTTTTATTTCACTATCTCTTTAGTGAGAGATGTGTTCGGAGGGAAAAGTTTTCAAAATCTCTTCAAACAATCTGGTAAATGAGACGCAAAATTCAGATTTGAGTGAAACAAATGCAAAACATACTCTCTTATTTTTGGGTAAGTATTGGTTATTACTATAACAGTTGTGCGTTGCGCTGACTTATTAATCCTATTGGTTCATCGATTTAAAGGGTCATTAATTTTGGGCATAAGTGGACTTTTATTTGTCGCGAGTCTTGTATTAATCAGAAATTTGGTTTAAATGAGGTGAAGATTTCTCTCTCCAATCATTACCACTATTATTATTTAAGGAAATCGAACAATAGAAGCAGTAATAATAGCATTAAATACTTATTACTATTTATTATCCGCCTCGATGCGTTCGCAATAATTGTCTCCAAACTTATTTTCTCTTCTATCGTATTGTAATCATTGATAAATAAAATGTTTTAAACTCCAATAATTAATGTCTTATTCATTAACTGTAGAGAAAAGTCACTCAACTTTTAAAAGGATTTGGCTTAAGACACGCTACAAAAAAGTTTATAACAATTAACGCATAATAAGACTATTAAGTAGAAGTCTAATTTTATGAGAAATTTTCTTATTCGCTAATTACATATGAATTCATTTTTCTCTAAAAAATGCCTTATCTTCAGAATATGATTATTACGTAATAATCGGTTGAATGTAAGGAAATGTCACCGTTTATGAGATAAATAGCGAATGAATTAAACCTTTTATCAAAGTTAGCCAAAGTTTTATGAATAAGAATGAGTTAAAAGAACCAAATTATTTGGGCATTAGTTTATAAAATAGTTCGAAACTTGGTCCAATTTTTTACTACTTATTCTTTCAGGTTAGGAGAAAGTTTTCTCTTATTAAATGAGTTCGAGTTGAGAAAAGCTTTCGCTTAGACTTAGAAACAATGTTCTCAATTATGATTAAAGTTTTACTATTACTGTTGCTCGTGATGAGTGTAAATGTGGTCAATTGTGGCAAACACGGTGGAAATATTCTTATTATCGGTGGAGGCGGTGGCGGCGGAGGGTTTGTTCACTTTCTTTCCTAATTTGATCTTCATTTTACTGAAAACAGTACTTCCACTGATAATGACTTACAGAGTTTCGCGAATCTGTTTGGTGTCTATGAGAAAAAGTTACTTAAAGTTTAAGTTCAGTAGATATTTACGGGAAATGAGTTTAAAACCAATGATTTTATGCATACTTTTCGTGTTCAATACTATTATTATTCCATTTCTTAAGCTATAATCTTTTAAAATAAAGTTTTTCATATAATTTTCATTCCGTTATTTGGTATAAAATCTCATTAATTCAAAGCATTAAATCGTTAAAAAGTTATTAAGAGTTTTAATAAAGAGTTATTCAATAATGGATTGCATGACAACAACTAATTAAATTACGACTCTATGACTGAAGGCATGGATCGCATGGAGGCGGTGGAGGACCCATTATCATCAAGACGTCCAAACATAGCAGACATGGCGGAGATTTCATATTCATAGGAGGTCACGGTGGGGGAGGCGGGGGGTATAAGAAGAAAACAAAAATAATCCCGAAATTCATTCCGATCCCAGTAAGTTACGGCCATAAAGGTTTTGGTGGTCATGGATTCGAAGCTTTCGATTTTGGTGGTCATGGCTGGTAGAAATGAAAATAATCATTGGACCAATTATTCTAATTCTCATTCAGCTTAATTATTGTTATTTTACGCAACTTTATTGTTATTGTAAATAATATAACAATTTTGACCTCAATTTTCATACAAAAATATTCTTTCAATAAAAGCGAAAAAAATTTTGTCTCAATAAAGAAAACTTGAACTTCAAAAGTGACACTCGAAAAAAGATTCATTTCTCGAAAAATCTCTTCTCATTTATGTCTAAAAGTTCTTAAAAGTTAAGAAAAAGTTTCTGAATGTGTTTATAATTAAAATGAAAGATTGGATGAAAGTAACTGCAATTATATTGATGTTAATTATGAACTCTTATGTGATGTGCCGATCGGGAAATACAATAATAGTGGGCGGTGGCGGGGGGACAGGGGGCGGCGGTCACAGCAGTGGACCGATTATTATCAAAATGGGTGGACACAACAAACGTGGAAGTAGTCTGATATACATCGGAGGATCAGGTGGTCATGGCGGAGAAGAAAAGGACACGAAAGTGGTTCCAGTTCCAGTTCCTATAAAGATACCGGTCTACGTGAAAGAAGAAACTCCGGTAAAACAAATACAAACGTATCACGCGCCTGCCCATCATATGCCTCACTATCACTGGAATCATATGTTTGGACCTGAATTAATGCTCGGTCACCATCTGTGGTGGTAATCATTTGAAGAAAAGTAATTCATATTTATCTTGCATGAAAACCTCTTTGGTTTAAAATTTTATTTATGCAATTATTTCATTTCCCTATCTATCGAAAGAATATTTCCATAAACTTTAATGAAACTCAAATTAATCTAAGTATTGCTCAAATATTAATGTACTAAATATTAAATACTGTAATTATTTTTGAGAGCAATTTATCAAACTTTTGTTTAGGAAAATGTAAAAAGCTGTAGACTGTTATTGAAACGATTTTACGATTAAATTTTTTCTTGGCTAATACATATTGGCCTTTCCAGACTTTTGTTAGTTTTAATTATCATTCGTTTACACCAAAAATAAATTTTAGTCGAAACTTTGTTCAAAAGTGACTAAACTTTTGCTCAAACTATTGGTCTTATTTTAGACCCAACATGTACTTTGAGTTTCAAATCAAAACATATTATTGTAATTATTGTTTAAAATTAGAATAAAATTATGGAAAAAAATCCCATTTTTCTCAACCTTTCCACTATTATTGAACAACAATTTAATCAGAAATTATGTTAATTTGAAAAACAAATTGAGTTAAAGCAATACTTTTTCGGTAATGAATGACATTTTGAACCATTTTATGAGGTAATAAACGGCTAAAGCTTTGCGACTCATGACTGGCAGTACCACTAATGCTATCAAAAACACTCTCTAATGGCCTATAATTTGTGTCCAAGTCTTATATTTACATGAAAACAAGTTATAAATAAGTTTCTTAACTGTTTTAATGACAAAGAACTGGTTTAACTGTGGGTTGCGAACAATAGAAAAGTTTGAACATTTCTTATTTGCCATAAAAATTAATTTCGAAACATTATAACGAAAAAAGAGCTTAAAATATTGACTAATTTTCCATTAATTTGAATGAATAGTGCGAAAAATTAAATAAGTGTTTTCAATTTTTCAAATGAAAACACTTATTAATTTGGGACATAATAAGTCAAAATCCATAGTGAAGTATAAAGAAAAAGTCTTTTTCTAACTGTAAATAGTGAATAAAACGAAGTTAAACATTTCGAAGTTTTCTTTAGTTTCTTAGACTAAAGTTTTCGAGTTTTCCTTATGCTTTAATAAGTCTGTTTAATTGCGATGTTTACTTCAAAAATATTCATCAGAAGACTTTCAAAGAATAAGCAATTAAAAATTGCAAAAAACTACACTTAGACTGAACTGAAACTATCAAAAGCGTTAATTCTAACAACAAATGATGAACTTTCGGTGCGCTCTAATACATGAAACCATTAGTACAAAGATTTTATTTTCAGTGCATTACTTTCCAACAGATATTAAATTCGATTGTTTATGATTTCTGTGCAAGACAGTTAAAAATTATAAAATCATTAACACCGAAAACGTTAATATTTTTCTCATTTGAAACAAATTTCTAAAGTCTTTCTGTGATCCAAGTTCAAGGAAAGCGAGATTTTCCCTATTTTCTGCATAACAATAAAAAAGTTTTAGGTTGTAATCGAGACTCAAATGCAAGCTATTGTTATGCAGAAACTGTTATGCAGAAATTGTTTTGCCATACAGTCTATTCTCTATTTGGCAATTTTCGATAGATAAAGTGCACTCTTATTTGATTCACATTATAGGTAATGCTATAAAACTCAAAGTACAGTTCACTCTCGTTACAATCAACAGATCTGTCAGTTTTAATCTTGACACAATTCAAAAACAACTTTTCCTCAAACTTCTATTCTATTAGAGAAAATATTTTCTGACTGTAGCAAAAAATTGATTGAAAAAATTATTGTTTATTTTTTATAATTATTCACATTTTATATGAAAATCTTCTACTATGAATGCTTTTAAATGCAAATTCACTGAAAATAAGTTAAACTTTTATTCACATAAAAGAAATCTATTCAAAGGGTGAAATAATAATTCGTAAGAATAGGGAAAATAGTTATACAGCTCATTATCATTAGTGAATTTTCCCAAGACCTATCTTAGCCCTATATTAGGAAAGTTTTAATGAAATGAATTGTTTTCACATCAGAAGAGCTTTTATTTCGATAAAAGTCTTAGTCATTCTCAATGACATCAAAGTTACACAAACTAGACGTCATCTCATTATTCAATGGTATTCCTGACCGGAGGCTATGTTTCAGAGAAGAATTGAAGCTCAAAAGACCTAAAAACTAACTTTTCGGGAGTCAGACTCAAAGTGAAAGTGGAAAAAGTTTGTTCTATTGAAGCGAAACGAAATCAATAGAGTTTTTAAAAGAGAAAGTTTTCCACATAGTAAAAGAATGAATATTTTTAATGTCGTTTTTGTTTTATTTATGGGTAAGTTATATAAGAATGTATTATTAAGAACAAGTTGGACTTAAGTATCTTTTATAGGCATTTGTTCGATAAGTGGTCAGAAATCGTGTAATTTGAAAGAAATTGATTTGTGTATTTCAAACTTCATATTCGGACAGAGCAGCGTTCCCGCAAATGAGTATCAGTTGCAAAAGGCGTGTCAAGCCTCGAGAGAACTCAGAGCTTGGTTTGTATTCTTTAGAAATTCAGTTTTAACAGAATTAAGCCATTTATTCTCTTTTATCGATTAGTGCATATGCTTATTTCAACAGATGTCTCTCTAAATTGCAAATTGAAAGTAAGATTTGTTTTTACATTCATTGAATTTTTGGTAAAGATTTTTATCTCTTTAAGTGAATTAAAGTAGACTTTGATTTCTGTAAGTTTTCTTCTTTGCACTAAAGTATTCAAAACTTATAGAAAGTAAGAGTTTTCATAAACTGTAAATAACTATTGGAATGAAGTTTAGAGGTTTAGAACTTGTAAAAGTTTTAGACTTTAGGTTTATGTCCTCTTTTACTTTTTATACTTTAACTTTCTATCAAAGTCTCTTAAATTTATCTAAAAATAATAGTTTTTTCTAATCTTTTTGTCCGGTTCTAAAATATCTTTCAGGCTAAATAAAAAATATTGTTAGGAAAGTGATTTCTAATCAACTTCCAACTTGATTATTGACATTTCACGTTCAATTAATATTTCTAACGACTATCAGTTGAAAAATACTTAAATCAATTTAATCGTTACATTCCTTCAAATATCTTCCAAAAAGTGATCAATTGGATGGGCGGTGCTCTGAACAAAGAATTTTCCGATCGATGTGAAGCTCCGGCCGGTAGTGAGGCGCGCGAAATGGTTTTCCGATACGCGCCATGTCTTAACAGCGCATCGAAAGAACGGCGAAAGTGTTACGACTTTTTTCGGTTGCCGCTGGAGTACTCGTTCACTCAGCGATACGACAAACGCGTTCCGATTGGCTGTTGTGCTGCACTCAAAACTTTTGAATGTTCGTATTCGGTTGTAGAGAAAAAGTGTGGAAAGAAAAGTGCTGATTTCTTCGCCACGTATTTTCCCCTAGAAACCTACATCCAAACTATTTGTGAAGGTATTCATTCTCGTTGTTTTGTAATTAAAAGAGTAATTAAAACTTTTCCTCTGAACAACTTTCATTAGTTTTGTTTAAGTCGAGGACAATTTTATCTTTTCATAAATTTTATCCTCATATGAGTAATTTCGTAAGATTTTAGTATTAGCAATTCTGGCAATTAGCGAAAACGTACTGTTTACGAGTTGATATTTTACTTTCACTAATAGGCTATGAAGTAGGGGGCGATAAATGTAAGGAAAATCAGCCGCCAATCGGATGGTCTCCCGATAAAAACTCAAAATCTGCTATCGTAAGTGTTACTGAGAACTTGTTGAGAAAACTGTAACTTATGAGCAATTGTTTTGAACTACTTTTTAGATCCGTTTGATGGATGCCTATTTGGGTGTCTAGAGACCGTGCTTTTCCAACATTTTCAAGTTTAGTTCTAAGAGCTTTTTACTTCAACTCTTTCTTTGCAAGAACTTAAAACTTTTCAAAGGCTAAACACATTTTCATAAATTTTAAGGGTTTGTTATATTTTATTAACTTTCGAAGAAATTGATAAAAATTTTGATCAGAGCTTATAATTAGTAAAAAATTTGATAGAAAATAATATTATTATAAATATCGTATACTTCAAATAAAGCGAACTGCAGTAGTATTTCAAAGCTTACTTTGCTTCAGTCATTTAGATAAAACTTACAATAATGTAAATGATTGAGTGATTTAGAACTTATCTAGAAAGCGAATCACCGATAAAGGATATAAACAACAAAAGTAGCGTTCAGTTATGGTCGCAGTATTTGTATTGTTAGTAAATTTATGATTATCAGAAGTAATCTACTGATTTAAGCAGAATTTTTGCAAAGTCACTCAAAAAGATGTAACGAATAAAAGTGAATACTAACATTTGTAGAGTTTACTTATGAATCAATGCAAATATTGAGTTCTTAAAATATAGTTTCTCATCTGATTTAACTGCAAGTGAGGCAGTTTTATATAATCATTACAATAACAGTATTAATTGGCAATACGCGTAAAATTAAAAAAGAAAGTGAATAACTGTTTTGCTTTAATCAATTGTAACAAATGCTTAACGGAGCGCATGAATGAGTGTCTGATTTTGAACTACTAATAAATCGATTCATTCATAAACCAGCAGAATAACAAAAACAATGTTTAAAATGATTCAAATTACAAACTTTTTCCAACATATATTTGGGAAGAGAGTATTAAAAATATATTTACTTGCACAGAATTTCTGTCAATTTGATGAGTCATTAAATTTTGTAACTAATTTAACAACTAATTCAGAGTTATTAAACACTGACTTATGAGTGAATAGAGTTATATTGTTTCGTAAAAACAATTTGCAGATAGAACCTATCGTTAAAATTGACTTTTTAAAATCGACGCATAGCATTAAAATGTTTGACCACCAGTAGTATTTGATTGAATGCACAGCCCTTCGAATAGAGACAAAATACAGGTAATGTTAACAAAACAAAGAAAAACATTTCAAATGAATCCTAAAGACAACAATTCTTCATCAATCAATGTCTGAACGCGTCCTACAAACAGGAAAAGTCCTGAAGTGTTGTCTCTGATGAGGAAAAGGAAGGGTCGGTCGACTCGAATACTGGGCGGAAGACTTAAATAGACCAATTGAATACCAGTTCCAGCTGACGCTTCGGCTCCTTCTTCGTTAAACTCTACGGTCGCCTTATGAATGGCAGTCGAAACTTTTAGGTTCTTTTGGCCATTAATTCCCGATAAGTCCGCCGTTTCGTGAAATAGTGTTTTTGCGTCTAATTCTTCGAGGGGTTCCTTTAGATCGTAATCTATGGAGTTAAAGAATTTTTAAGAGTGCTCAATTTTTTGTTTGGTTCTTTTAGGTTAATTACCGGTTTCCATCTTGAATTTAGGAAAAGTCAAGAGAAGATCATTTGCTTCTGATTTCTGAAGCTCATTTATTCCTTCATTCAGTGCTTCTAATGTCAAGTTTTCACTGACACTCTCCAAACCCTTTATATCATTGGGTAATACCTGGATAAGAAAATATAAAATTATTGAAATAATTTTACCCTAAAAGGTTTTATCCCTGAAAATCGAATTTCCCTGAACAAAAAACTTTTCACCAGAAGTTGTATAATTGAACTATAAGAGTGATTTTACCCTGAACTTTTTCCCTGTAAACCTATAGTATGAAAAATATTTTTCCCTGAAATAAGTTTTTTTTCCAGAAAATAATAAGAAAACGTGAATAATGAAAAAGATTTCGCTATGTAATTCAGTTATTACTGAATAGATAATTGCATTTTAAATATATCAGTTTTTCCTCAGAAAACTTTTCCCTAGAATTATACTTACGATAATCATTGAGACATCTCCGTCACCAAAGGGCATCTCAATTAAATCCGACTGTAATCGAGGCACAGATTGAACTTTGAATTTATTTTGAGTGGTCATCAAATCAATTCGTGACGAAAGCTGGTCGCCGCCATTGAAAAATTCTCCTTTTGATGTACTTTTGGGGTCAAACGGGAACTTCCATTTGCCATTAAAATAGACGGCATTCGCCAAAACCAAACTCGATTGAGAATCCAGATTATCTTTGAATAATTGTGGAATCTTGCCATTGGTCTGATTAGAGACCCATTCATTCAGATCTTTTGTCACATTTCTAGCATTTGATTCAAAATTGACTGACAAGACATCCGCCTTATAGTTTCCTTTAATAGCATTCTTAAAGTCGTCCAAAAGTTCGAGACCATTGGCAACTAATACGCGATTTGCTAATCTTATGTTCAAATCATTTTTGTTTTTCTTTGAGATAGCTTCCAACAATGACTTAACTTCTGTATTGATGCCATCGAGTTTTGCTATAAATGAGAAAAATTCATAAAAAACTTTCAATTTTAAACCTGATAATTTAATTCCGAAAGAATCGTATCAACTGTCGTCATTTTAAGCTTAAGATAAGTGATTTCGGAAAATCGCTTTTTGTGCGTAAGCTTAAAAAAGCGAACATCTTTAAAATAATTTAAACTTCGCTTACACTTATCCTCAATATTGAGAATATTTCTCAATTCCTTTTCTGTGTCTCCTTTGGCGCCATTCAATAGTGTTAAGAGAGTCGAAGTGAGACTTATCGGCGAGAATAGAGTGTTGTCTTCTTGTGGTAATATATGTAACAAATTCAAGGCGAATTCATTGTTACTTTCGACTAATTTAGAACTTAAAGATGGTTTCGGCGAATCAGTCGGTAATGAAAATGAACAATGAAGTGATAGCAAAGAAACTGAAATTAAAACAATGAACGAAAACATTTTTAGAAACTCTTTCCAAAAATGACAAACGCTTCAGAGAAGAAGTCGATCACTAGTGCTAAACAGTTGAAGAACTTCTTCAGACTTGAGAGAAAGAGCTGTGGGAACAAGTAGTGCAACAAGTAAGTCTTTTATATTCAGGTCTTGTTTTGGTAAAAGATATTTCTTCTGAAGGTGTCCTTCAAAAGAAGACAAGTTTTTGATCATGATATGAATCATTTCTAGGAATTAGTAAATTCATAAAAGGTAGGCTTTAGTTGGGAAGCTGTTCTTTTATGGACCTGAATATTAATTATCATGTGAGTATAAGTCATAATTAGCTATGCCCTCGAGTACTCAAAAATATTTTCTTACTTTCATTATTGTATTGAAATCGACTGTATGTTTAAGTCATTTTCAGTCAATTAAGGAATCGTCAGTTGATTGGTGTTTTGGAATATATTTTCAGTCCTCAGGGATAAAAGTTATGCAATTCTGAGTGAAAGTTTTTTAGAACCATGAAAGTCCGATACTTAATAGCTTTGAGCAATCTTTGCTTTCGACTCGAACGCTCAGAATTTATTTTTGAGATTTTAGTTGAAACTAATATATTGGTATTGATTTTGTATTTTCAATAATTAGTTGAGCGCTTTGACTGATAGAATTTTGGCCTAACAGACTTTAATTCCATTTTGCTAAAATAGTGTAAGATATTTTTCGAAATGAATGAAAAGTGAGTTTCAAATTATAAGCTGGATTTGTGGCCCTTGTCAGTAAAAAGAGTCAGAAAACCAAGAAATTAAGCCAAAACTTTTAGATTTTGTCGAAATTGAAAGAGAAATAAATTTATGTTGATTACAAATTGATCAGAAAAAGTTTCAATGGGAATACTGTGCTTATACACTGAAATTACATATAATATGCAAATCACGTAATTTTATTACTACTTCTCACGTAAAATAAGTTTAAGATAACATTCACGTCATCGTAAGGGCTGTGAAGATAAAAAGCTATTTTCATCAAATTATACATCAAATCAATTCAATACGAACTTAAACTTTCAAATACAGTATCAGCCAATTAATATACTATTGGGTACCGAAAACTAAAACCGGTATAGAAGTAGTTCTCGTTTTGTGTCAAACACATGAAAAGTTTGTCAACTGTGACGATAAATAGAAAATTCTTATCTTTTTTGATACTATGCTTTCATGTGTCTTTATTTCGCTAAAAAAGTTCAAAACTATTGAAAAATAATATTTTTCACCGAAAAAGTGACATATGGTAGAGATCATACCGTTTTTCAAACTATTAAAAAACAATTAAAACGTGTTTTCAACGTCTGAATAATAGCCCAAAGGCTTTATTAATAATAAGAAAAAAGTTTGAAAAGTTAATTGCGCACTCGTTCTCTGTTTCTTACGATAAATAATAAGTGTTTTGACAAATAATTTGCGGATAATTTTCTGAAAACGCATTTTCTAGAAATAAATCCTCAAAATAATTGTTTTGTTCTTTAGTTTTTGCTTTGAGTTTAAACCAATTTTCTTTACTTTTCTTCTAAAGAGATATATATTTTAGGCTTAATTAAGATTTATTTTTCTAATTGTCTTGAACAAATAATTAAGAGTTTATAGTGTAGAGCCATTAGTGTATCTATGTATTAATTAGTTAAAGGCGTTAGTTTGAATTTTAAGGCAACTTTTTCTCCAAAATGTATTTTCTTTTAAGTTTTCCTTAATTATAGTTATTACAAAAAAGAAGAAAAAAGTTTTGTTGCGTTTTATATGAGAAGAAAATATAAATCTAATTATTGAGAGAAACTCTTTCGAAATAGTGAACAAAATGATTAACTAATAAAAATTGTTGTCAAATGTTGCGCAGTAATGTTATTGATATGACCTTTAGATAAATCCTTTTTTATACTCAACAATACTTTGATAGTCACGTACATTTAAAGCTAACGCCTATTTGCTATAAAAACTATTTTAAGTCATTATGGAGTCTGAGAATAATTAACAGAAAGCCTTTCGCTATTGAAATGGGTATAAGTGCACGAGCACTCAGATTAGCGATATTTGGTACGAGTTTTCTCATTTTAAAACAGAGAAACTGGAGTCTAAATAGTATTTGACTAATAAGCACTTCTTATCTGAAATAACCTGTATTCTATGGTATAAAAAAGTTTGTGTTAGTTTGAAGTTTTTTTACCAAAGGAATGCAATCTTTTTATTGAGAATTTTTTTGGATAAAGATGTTTTGACCGATAAGTCCTTTGAAAGTGAAGATAATCATAAAATTCTCATCACATAACAAAATAAGTAAATTGAATACTTCTTGAAAGGTATTTGAGTCAAAATGAGAGAACTTTCAGCATTGCTCATTGAGTTGCACAGATTTGTCACTAATTTATGCCTAACATTAAAGCGACTCAAAAAACCAAATTTTTAACTTGGAAAGCTTGCTAAACTATTAGAACTTTGATCGACCGCTATATTTATGTTTAACAATTTAAATAACTTCGAACGAAGTTAAAAATCAAGACTAATTTTATTAGTTACTAAATTTGGAAGAAGTTGTCGATTAGTTGAAAGCCTTTAAGTTTGAATGAAATGACACACTTATTCAATGTTACAAAAACTAATGAAAGGAGCATAAAAGGTATTTAAATAAGCGATAAATCATTATTTTAAGACAGGAATTGTTGAAGGATTAAAAAAGTCGCATTCGGCTCAACTCTTAATATTCGAAACTCTACTCAATAGAAATAAGTGATCGATAGCTAAGAGAAATTCCGTTTAAAACAGAAGTTGATATAAAACGGAAACAAATGACTGATAAGTGACTTGTTTATTGGCATTTCGTGACCACAACATACCTACAGTATAATTATTTTGCGTTAAAGTTTAGCCGTTATTCCTAAAGGCATCTGATTATAGAGACCCTAAACAGGCGTCTGATGAGAGGCTTAACGGACTTTCAGTTTGAGAGGAGAACTGAATTTGTTAAGGAGAAAGTGCTGACATCTCGCGTAATGTGTACTCAAACTAAGCTTTAATAATGCTTTTCACGTGAAATATATATAGCCTTGAAATAGAAATACAGACAAAAGCTTTAGAAATAGCAGGTCTTCAGTCCTGAATACAAGCAGTTTTTTTGTTAACAATGGAAAAAAATTTCGTAATTATGCTTAGAGTATAAGTTGAAACAGTTTTTAGTATCGAAAGAAATCCTATAAAACAGGCATTTAATGCAAATTTTTTCTCTTAGCATAAATATTATGCGTAACTAGTCTGAAAGTTCTGACAATTGTTATGAAAAACTTTTTCCGATTCATGACATCATTTGAGTCCCAAAAAAGTTTACATAAAATAATTCCTGACAAACTTTTAGTTCAGAGCCAAACATGACTCACATATTAATGACAACTTCATTATACTATAGAATAGCATTTAGAGAATGTTTGCGGCCAAATGTCTTCGATTTCCGACTGAAAAGTTGTCCCGCATTTCCCACTAAATAAGTTATGCATCATTTAAAAGGACTGCTCATAATGTTCTGCTATATTTTCCCCATCACTAAGTGCTTAAACAAGTGATACGCCACTGAAGACTGACTTTAGACTCAATACGAGACTCCATATGAAAAGAGCAGAACTCATACAAAAAGTTTTTATTGTGTTAACTTTCGGGTCGCTCTCATAGCTTGCTCTCCATGAATAAGCGGTGGAAGAGGGCATATCTAGTTTTGTGCTTTGGACTCAATTTGATCCTATGTGAGAGATCACTTATGCCCTTTTTCCATGTCATTCTTTCCTATTGCTCTCTTGCTCTCGCACTTAACAATTGACTCAATAAAGTGTGAGTTTTAGACTTGAAGTGACTTTTATTCACATTAAACTATAGAAAAACATGATATGCAATGTTTGAGCGCTACTATCGCTCGCTCTCTAACAATACTTATTGTTCGAGATTTCAGTCATTCTTTCATTCACTGAAACTCTCTGTATATCGAAAGGGAAGCAAAAGAGAGTCAAAACTCAATGAATGAATAGAAGTATTGAATGTATGGAAACTTTCGGTTGTATTTCAGTTCATTAGTAATGAAAGAACTTCATTGAAATCTTCTCCGCCTTCAAAGCGAGCCGTAAATAGGCTTTAAATATATTATAACATAATATAAACTTCTGTTCTCTATCTTCGCTCGCATTTTTCAGAGAAAGGGACAAACTTATGAACTTTTAAATAAGTTTTCCAAAAGTTTTGTAAGTTTCGGGACATATTTTCTTTATTTATAAAATGTTTTTGTTGTGTTCGCTCAAACACATCTGGCATTCAATTGGAGACAAACTTTTTTACAACTGAGAAGGTTTTTGAATTTTTAAGCTTATGTTAGAGATTATTGTGGGATTAATAGCAGATAAATAGATGGTTCATTTGATGTCATATTTGATGAGTTTTTCAAAACTCGAATAAATTTTCAAATTTTTTGGGATAAAAGTTTTATTTTATTTTAAATACAAATCAGAAACTTGTGAAAAATTACTTGTAACGAAAAGCTAATCAATTGTTTTACAAAGCATTTTGTTCATAGAACTAATGTGTTCCGAATTCAATATTGCGAACAGACTCATAAAACCTTTTGTTTGACACGATATTTGACAATAAGAAATACAATAAAATTTGTCTTCAGATAATGACATTATCTTTGACTAAATTATAGTAAATTTTGAGGTAATCTCTGGTAGACTAAAGTTTATTAACATCACTAATGAGTGAAAAGTAGCCCAAAAGCGAACAGAAGTCTTCTTTCATTCGTTTTATTTCTATTCATTTGGTTGAAAAGCGCTGCTTTTCCTCATTTTCTAAAAACATCATTATTTTTGGTTCAATTCATTTCATAATAAGAAAAGGAAAGACCGAAAAGACTTGAAAACGATATCATTGAGAACGAGAAGTATTACTAAAAAGACATTAAGTTTTAAGAATGTTTGAAATGCTATTAATCTCAAAGCGCTTACTGTTCGGTAATTTCATATCATCACAACTCTTATTATTCGTATTTTTATATGCAGCTATTTTTCGTCATTAGCGAGAAGTTTTAAAATAAACCGAGTTTTCGATTGGATCGAGTCATGAAAAGTGCTTTCAGTGTCGTTGAAAAATTTATTACTAATTAATTAATGCACAGAAAATGCTTAACAGTTATGAAAATGTGGTGAGTTTTTGATATTTCATAAGTCAGAATCTCTCCACTTCTTAAATGAGTACGAAGATACTTTAAATAAAATATTTTGACAGAAAATCTGTATAGGTTTTAATAAAAATGAAGTTGAATAAAGTTCGTCAAAGCTTTAGAGTGCTTTTCAAGCTTTTAAAATGTTTATTATAATAAATTTGATACATTTTATACTCAGGTCTTGGGACATTTTTATTACAGGTTAAAATTGACAGAAATTGTGTGCCAGAGCTGTATTGCACAACGAAATATTCTATTTCTAATTAGTGATTAACTGAGAATATAAAATTTTGAATTTTGTTCAATTATGGTTACAGATGTAATGTCAAGTCGAAAAATACTATTAAGCAATTGATTCTAATTTTTACTCTCTAACGAATAGTATATGATAAGCAAATGCATCGCAACTTAAGAATGAAAACTTATAATTTGACGAATTAATTGTGATGATCAAGACCTGAGCAGGAGTCGAAACTGTTCGCTTTATACCATTGGTTGTGGAATAGCATTAATAGTTTTCACAGCATTTTATGTTGTGAAAAAGTAGGACAATTTTTTAATTTGATTACCATAGAAATTAGTTTTGATAAAAAATCGAAATTTACACCATATTTGCAATGATTACTAAACACAAAATACTGATAGCATTGCGTAGAATATGGTCACAGTTAACGACATTTGATGGGTAGTTGAAAGACTTGTTGACTTTTGGCTTGTAGAAGAACTTTTCAAACTTTTGCTGCCATTAATTGTTTCATTTTGACGCTCAGTTGTGACTGCATTTTCGGGTATATCGTCGGGATAGAAGAGTAATTGTCGATTTATTAGTGGTTTGTTATCTTCATTCACTTCAATATGTTTTGCAAATATTTGTGATATTAGTAGACACGAAATTATTAGACTTATTTTATGTGACATTTCTATTAACAACTCATCACAAAAAGTAAGACTTCTAAAGATAATAATGTTTTGACTTATGGATAAGTTTAATGCATATCAACAGAAAAAGAGCTTCAAATTACAGAAACTCTAAACCTTTATTTATAAGGAGTTAGACTTGAAATTTGAAATTGATCGGATACATTGTTTGCACATTTTGTTTGAATGTTCATATGCTTATATGGAATGATTTGAAGCTTCAATTTTTCCATGAACTTTAAGCTAAGAGCTCTTTCTAGCAGGATAATCATTTATATTCAATGCAAATAAGTTAAGAAGGACTGAAAAGAACCTATTATTGCAATAGTATTGGACTTTCTATTTGTATTTGAGAACGTGATAGCAATAATCGGAAAGACTTATCTTCTTAACTGTGATACGGAAACAGAGAAAAGAATGAAAAGTATTTGTTTTGATTCTACCATTGAACACATGGACATTAGAAGATTACTAAACAAATCGATATGAACTCGAGTCTATTTTGTAACTATTTTTCAATTAAAGTCAACATCAACATCAAATTCGAAGCTTATCTTATAACAACAAGTGAGGTTTAAATTGGTCTATGGAGCTAATAGTGCCATCTCATGTTCATTTAGGTAATATGACAAAATTGAGTTCAAAGTGTATGCGCTCTATTGTAGGCATAAGTTTTATTCAATTACTTATGCCATCTTTTATCGATTGATCGAACTATTTCTTTTTAGATACAGTCAAAACTCGTTAATTGGATCGTAGATTTTACGCCAGCTATTTCGACGGAAATAGATCAGTGGAATCAAGAATTTTACCAAGGCTCAATTTTAATATTAGTGAATGATTTTCACTGAAATTCTAGAAGATTTCCCAAAATATTTATTATCAAAATTCATCAAATTCAAAATAAAATATACGGTTTATTTCTCACTTCTTTTTAGATGAATCTCATCAATTAATACTATTTATTATCAATTTAGTTTGGTTTGTTTTACCCTTCATTGATGTAATTATCGAGTAGTTTTTGTGCAGGTACTGACCGAAAATGCATAAATAGGTGAATTTTTTTTATAAATGTGAAATTTTAAATAAATAAAGTTATTCTCTCGTTTAAGTTATCAAATTTTTATGTTTTCGGAGCTTTAAAAATAAAAATATATTTATTGTTGCTGATGTTAACAAAGTATTTGCATTTGGTTACAATGATTGTATAGGTCATCAAAATGTAAGTGTCGCGTGATAAAAAGTCATTGATTTGAAAAAATGGTAAATATCACGGTGTCGTGCGAATTCCTATCAGAAAAATTTATTGTTGACCAAGATGTCTCAGCAGCATCAGGAAATAAAATTAATAAAATATTTATAATCCACAATTAGATTATTTTCGAAGAATCAGAAATAATTGATATTTGTTGTATACTCGTTTTGGCAATAGATGGTTGTCTTTATTCGGGGCATGAGAATGAAAATGGAACAGATTAAGAATTTAGATTGTAGTTTATGTCCTTTCATGTCGTTTAATGTGACCAAAAAGTCAGAGCTATCTAACTCGATAACTAAATAGTGCTCGACATTCAATAGCTCTAATAGAAAATGATCATGCTTTCTATTGGAGTTATTATGCATTGATAAATATTATATCAAAACTTATTATAGTTAATTAAATAGTCGATAAAATAGGCTTTGGTTAAGATCATGACTTAATATTAATAAGAGATAGAAATATTTGTGTACTGGAGAGAAATAAAACAAGAAAAATCGAAAATCAAAATCGGCTATTAAGATAGTATACTTTAGCCTCTATTCGTTAGAATAGTTCTGAACTTTCAATTGGACTGAATGTAAGATAAAAATAGATAAAATACTAAAACTCTCTACTAATAAGTAACTTTATTATGCGAATACAAATACAATGCATCTCAGGGGTATGCAACACTTCTTCCAAAAGACTACGGCTAAACTTCGAGTGCTAGAGGAATAACTTTTTAAGCCTTATCTATAACGGACTTGTTAACTATATTGATTCTTAGATTAACCTTCATTTGCATAGTGTACTACTGGAAAAGCTTTTCCGTGATATGAATAGATTAGATCTTACCGAACTTATTGGCTCAATTTTAAAGTGGAAAAATCATATTGTACTTTTGTGCAACTCTTTATGAGACATTTCAGATATAGAAATTGTCGAAATTGTTTATTACTTATACTGCAGACAGTAATCCTCTGTCATCCATTCACAAGATTACATCGCTTTATTTAAGTCTTTCCTTTCGTTTTAATCCAAGACAGTTTGCATTAATAACGCACGCGGTAGGAATTAAAATAGATCTAAAATGGAATATAGCCAATCAATTC
This sequence comes from Archegozetes longisetosus, assembly GCA_018873245.2. Lineage (NCBI taxonomy): Eukaryota > Metazoa > Arthropoda > Arachnida > Sarcoptiformes > Trhypochthoniidae > Archegozetes > Archegozetes longisetosus. Next base: position 2,341,413 of record JAEMBT020000002.1, on the reverse strand, counting down.
TGTTTTATAATAAATAAGGTTTTTCGAAAAAATTTTATGCCTAGCATTTATGTCTTTCACTTAGGGTGATCAAGCGTCCAGGTTTGAGCGGGACAGCCAAGATTTCTAGTTAACTAGTCCAGAGTGAACCCAATCCGGCCGTATTTTGTCCAGATTTAAACTGAATATAGAGACATCTCTACCACAAGTGCTATATCCTATTTGTAATTCAGTGTATATTGATTCTAAGCTAACGTATTTTAATCTATTGAAATTGCTTGTCTTTAATGTCTTGTTCAGAACTTTACAATCATGTTAAAGATAACTCAAGTTACTCAATGCTGAAAAGTCAAAGAAGAGATATAATTTCACAGTTGAAATTTTGTAGCTTTTTATATTCATTGAGTACTGCAAATGGATTTTAAAGGGGACCCTTGGGTATTTTTTGTTAAGATTTGGGTTCTATAAGACTTGGTCAATCTACTTTTGCTGTAGATCACTGGAAAGAGGTCTCGCACATTCCTGTAAGCAAAATATAAAAAAAGATAAAATTAGAAACAATGGAAACCAATTTTTCAAATTGGCGTTTGAATCATAAAGCAAATATTCAATCTAAGAAGTTTGATTTCAGATCGAAATAGTTACTAAGCACTTTTATATTTACTATAACGTCAAAAAGCTATGTGTCATTTAAAACAAAATAATCCTCGATACCAACTAGAGTAAAGTGATGTGTGAGGATGCATCCAAGGGATAATTGATATGTTTATAAAAATACGTTCAAAAACAAAAGTACTTGTTTTTTGCTATTTTATTGAAGCATTTAAATGCTTGTCGTTTAAAATTTGTTCAAAATTATACAAAGAGTTGTCATATAACCTCGATGGGGCGAACAGATAAAACAACGATGAATGAATGGATCGAAATCTTGATGACTTATGTTCAAATCGGATCGAAAAGGTTTAATAAAGTTATGAAATAAATTATGCCGTGGCCTCCAAAAGGAGCTGATCTCAACATAATTGAAAATTTATGGTCATTAGTAGCTCTCGGAGTGTCTCAAATGATGCGTTTATTCGGTATACCAAGAAATAAAGATGAACTCTGGGATTTAGTCACAACTGTTTGGAATGCAATTCAGATCTGTGGTGTCATTGAATCTCTAGTCAACTCTTTACCACAAAGAATGCAAGACTGCATTAATCAAAGGGGGGGGGGTTGAACCGAATATTAAATTTTTTTATCGATTTATTTTGAAAATTTGAATGGAATATTAATTTTCCACAATTAGCCTAACGTTTATTTATGACTTTAATTTTGAGAGTGTATGTAATTATAAATGTTTCCTAAATACATGGTAACGAGCTCGCCATCAGACGCTATTCGTATCTATCGCGCTTTATTCTGTTTTAAGGTGTACTATCGGCCAAAAAGGTATATGTAAAATGTGCGCTTTTAAACACAGTAAAAACAAATGAGAATTGAACCAAATTAGGGAAAGATTAAATAGATAATTTTTTCATATTATTTTCATAAGTATTATTTCTAATATGAGTCATGAAATGAGAAGCTATGAGATTAACTCTGTAAGTGTTGTAATTTGTATTGAACTTTAACATAAGTAACTTGAACTTATCAAATAAATAATTGAGAAAAGTTGAATGCAAAGTAAATAATTTATGAACAACGTTATTAATAAAACAGCTAATGCAAAAGTTTATTATTTTGTTTTGCCTTAAGTCAGATCTAAACTAAAGTTTATAAAAGCTTTCAAAATCTTGATTACGTAAATATTAAAGTGATCCCTAACTATGCAAAGCGCGAAAAGCCTTTAATTAACACATAATTTTTTGGTCGATGGTATATCCTTACTTAAAATACATATTTGACTATATAATTTTATTTAGCCGACTGTATAGATTGTTATTAAATTATGAATAAAAGTTCATCACTGTTCAAGTCAGATTAATAACTTTATGAATCATGTTATAAATTTGATGAGTATAGCTTTTAAATGAAAACCTTTGCTATATATCAAAGTATATATTTTTAAAATGTACTTTATTTTTGGACGTAATTGTATATACTTTTATCGTTTAGATTTCATTGAAGACTTTGAGAAATTATTAGCCGGATTGAGTTTGGAAGAAAACTGTATTATATCGTTATCCCTTCTATAAGAATTAATGTAATTTGAATATAGTAGTTTGTGATGATTTCACTGGCTTTCATATAAATTTAATTAGTAAAAATATAGCGCATGAAACTTGTTTGAATTGTTATCTATCATCATTGCTACTAGCGATGTATAAACCAACAATCAGAATGTTCTCGCCCAAATTCAATCAAGTTATCCAAACACTGTGTGATCCGTAAATTCTTCGTTCATAAGGTCCAGTACTTTCAAAGAGACAAACATTACAGATAACAAATTTTAATTCGTCACCTCAATGCTATAATGTGTGAAGTCCAATGCGTTTGACTTTTTACTTTTCTTGAATATATTGACTTTAAAGGCAAAACAGTCGAAAATGACTGTACAAGTCTTTTTCGACTATTCAACTTCTTTTGACTTATTGACAACTTTTTTACTTTTATTGATTATATTTGACCCTTGAGTTTAATAAATGAGTGTATCCATAGAAACATTCTAATTAGGAACTTTTTCAACTTTTTATTACTGTCGTATCACTTTAGTTAACTTTTTTGACATTTTTCAACTTTTCAAATCGACTTTTGGCAATGCTCTAATAATGTGATAACTCAAAAAATTTGACAAAATGAGTTAATGCCAATTTTGAAGTAACATATCAAACCTCTATAAATTGCTCGAATCGAATCTGAAAATTTCAAAATAGATTTCCAGAAATCGGTTGTGCAGTAAGGCACTATTTTTTATTGCCAAAATTTTCAGTGCTATATTGCGCTAAATATTGATATAAATTTTTCTATAACTAGTTCTTCTCTTCATAAATAGAACTTATTTATTTAACACGATTAAAATACAAAAATACAAGCCATAGAGAAAAAGATTTTATATTACGATCTTATTCGGTATAGATATTAAAAATTTATTTAATAAACTCCAGTTGGATAATTGGCAGCATTACTGATACCGCACTGATTATCCTTATTTCTGAACATCTTTACATATCCTGCTTTGCCCCAAATAGTACCCTATGAATTCTTACCAACCAAATAGGCAGTCATGTCAGCGAAGTGATTGACTGCCAATCTATATGATCGTAAACCATCGGTTGCCATCAAGTTATGTCTATTGATTCTCAATGAGTTTTGCCTAACTCTCCACCATTTTCGGGATATTCAACATGGAATTGTCTCTAAGTTTCACACATAGAGCAGATCAAAATTAATTATAAAAAAGTTATGGAACTTTGAAATTTTGTTTTCTGGGAGAAAGACATAAACATAGGCTTTATATGTATATAATCAGTATTTATAATATTTAATAATTATAATATTAATGATTTATTGTATTTATAATATTTATTATATTTAACCAGAAAATAATATTTAATCATTGAAAAAGTTTCATCACCTTAAAGTTATTTCATTGCTCTTCGATCTCCTGTTCAGTTAAGGCATTGGTAACCATAAAAGAGCTAGTAGAATAAAAAACTTCATTTTGTATAAGTTGTCGATTAATTGATTCTTAATTTTCTGGTTCGTTTAAAGTCATCTATTTATATAACAAAAAATTTTCGTGACACATGTCTTGATTCTCATCTCCATTGAATACTCAATCTTAGATAATTATTCAGGTCTAGAACTAACAAGCATATAGTTTGACACATATTAACACAGCTTACTATTTTTGTTAATTTCATATCAGATTTTAGTCACATCTTATATTTAAAGTCTATTACAAGAATCATACAATCTTTTAGCCCAACAAAAACTTTTTGAAGAAATATTGCGAAATAACTTGTTACTCACATAAAAAAATTTATTTATTAAAAATTAAAAATAAAAATTATTGATTTTTGAAGAAACATGGAATATCAGCATTTTATTCAGATTTTTGTATTTAACTAATCGAAAACTTTTGTCACCATCAATACTTGTTTTTCTTTACATAAAAATCTTTGATAAATTTCTAATTAATCAAAACTCAATAAATTTAAGATTTGACATACAGGGTGGACATATTAAAACTGAACCAAATCGAACATCAAAACTTTTTTGCTCATACTTTATAAAGAAAAGTTTTATCAGAAAAGTTCAATATTAAAAAAGATCTAATTTGGACTTTTATTAAATATAAATCTAAGATAATAATGAATAAAAACAAAAATGGAATTTTCTTTGAGGCTTTTTCAATTATTTATTTATTTATTCATTTGAAAAAATGAAAACATAGACTAAACGACATAACTTTGAATTAGAATTTACACATACACAAAAGATTGAGACCATAGGATCCATTTGTGATGTTATATGTAGGCTTACCACCTGTATAGGATCTTCCTGTATTGTACAGGATTGCGCTCATTGTACAGGTGTACAGAAAGGAATTGAAACAAACAGCAATTGTACTGGATTCATAAATAGAAATGAAATTAAAACAAAGCATTCGTTATTTAATTAGGATAGCAAAATTGAAATAATAATTATTTGTTTTATTTAGATTGTTTGTTCTGATAGTGCATTGCATATAAAGAACAAATTTTTGAATAAATTTTTGTTAATATTTGTTTATAACGAAAAACCCCTGATTAGAGTTTGTACACTATATTATGCTGTTTTGAAATTTTAAACTAAGCAAAAGTATTTGTGTTTTAATAGACTTAATAATAAATATTGATCAATTAAATGATGTAATTAATTACTGATAAACATCAACTAAAGAATAAATTCTAAAAAAATATATAGGGGCACCTTCCGTGATATATTTAGTACAGGATTCAACCGAAGAATAGGTGGTAAGTCTAGTTATACGTTTGGTCTCTGAGAGCCGACTCTCCTTAGGAAAAACAAAACTTTAGTTTGTATAGTTAAATGTACTATAGTTTATGCCATGTCCTATAATAAGAATACATATGGTTTACGACAAAAAAAGTTGACAAATCTTTTTAATCCATAAAGATTTAACAAACATATTTAGGTGAACTTAATCATTACCAAACGATAGTGCTTGTTCTTATATTCAAGGATGGTTATATTATAGAAAATTTTCACCGCTTCATAGGCTACTGTAAGCAATTTTTAATAAACGAATGTCATACCAATAAAAGACCTCACATTAAATTTTCGAAAAAACAATGCTACTACTATCCAATAATTCTTTAATTCATTTAGTATGGCGTTTTACATCAACACAGGCATAATTACAATTATTTAGATGAAAATTTTAAGTTTTATATCACAACTAGAACCTACTCTACAACAAATATGACTTCAAAATTTCGGATGACCACAGTTTTTAGACATTCTCTATATACTGTTATTAGGTTTTATTAATTTTTAAAGATCTTAAATTTTTCATAATGTCAAACTGAATAAATTAAAGTGTTCATTTAGTTTAAATAATACTACTATCAAAATGTTCTCAAGTGTTATTGCAACTGTAATTCTTTGTTATCAATTTAGTTTATAGTAGCGTCAAATTCTAAATTATTGAAAAATATTTTAAAACTCAAATATATATTATAACCGATAAATCTCTTACATAATATTATTATGAACAACCAGGTAAATGTTATAATTAATACAAAATTAAAGTTTGAATATAAATGAAATATGCCAATTTGTTTGTCGTAAACTATATAAGTGATGTGACATTGAAAAAACACGTGTTAACTTGGTATTAGTTTGAATGTACTTTCTATAAAATGTGCAAAATCTCGATTCAAATTAAGGTTTCGCTACTGCGTAGTATAACATTCTCCTACTGACAATCAAACGTTTTGTTTGGATCCTCATTGACGAAAGAGATATTTCGTTATTTCAGTGCTATAATGCGCTAAAATTGTCATAAAATGATTTAATGCCACTTATCGAACCTTTATAAATTGCTCGAATCGAATCTCAAATTTCGAATCTTTGTATAAAGTCAAAGATTGATGACTTTTTCATATATCGTATGTCGCATTGGCCCCTAAATTCTTATATTGAGTGCAATTTTTCTTTAATATTAGGCATCAATGAAATGCAGTTCATAAGTAGTTAATTAAAATATTAAAATAAGCTTTGACTGCATTATCTGAGTTTAGTAGCTAATGAACAAAAGTACACGTGATACTTTATATTAGATAAATGTCTGCATGTTAAACGCAATCAGTTGAACGAACTAAACTTTGTACAGTAGGAATATCTTAAGAATAAACATCGTGGGCAACCTTTTGCAAAATCCAGGCATATTTTGTTCAAGTTTAGTATAACTGTTTACGATGAAGTAGGAACAAAAAATACATCGTTGTACTCATTTCGACAATTAGAGTCGAACGAGATCATATTTGATATGATGGCAGGTCATCTCGCAGATTCGAATTTAGGATTAACTGTCATGCAACCATCAGATTACTAACTAAAGGTATAAGTTCATCTTAAAGGCTTTCTTTAGTCTTATTCTGACAGTCATATGGGGGCTAAGTCAAAGAAGTAGAAATTCAGAAATAAATTTTTGAATTTATAATCTACAGTCATAGGTTGGTTGAGATTTGAAGTTCCTAATTGATTCTACTAAAAAGATCCACTAAAAAAGGTCGGGATCACAACAGATTGCCAGTTCAACTAATGACTTTAATGTGTTTGCGTGGATTATTAACTTTGCGCAATCATTCAATCAATTAAGTTAAAATAAAATTTGTTTCAATGCTTTAAAAGATAAAATATCAAAACCTGATTATCATGAATGAGAACATTATAATTTTAAGAGCATAATGACATCAAGGCTAGTCAAATCTATAGAATAGTGAGGATACTGTTACTTAAGCACATATGAGGAAGCTTGTGTTATGTCAAAAAATATCTGTATCTAGAAAGTATAGCTCATTATTTTACATAATATAGAATACACAATTTCTAAAAAATATATTTAGTTATTATAAATAAGTTATACACTAAAAGTTTTTATAGAAGTGTAAAGTCTAACCAAAATCTTATCAAAATTCAATATCAACTTCACTCAAGTGTAGTCTGATGATTAAGCGCCTATGAACTCGAATGATAAGATTATTAATATAAGAAGCGCTGAAAATTTTAATTCTGTTTGATAAGCTCCAAGGATAGCAATTTCTCTACTGAACAGAGAAAGTTTTTCAAAGCGAAATAATTTGTTTGTATTAATTACGAAAAATTCTTTTAAGATAGCAAAATATATTGTGATAGTAGTCGATTGAAAATAGAAATTTATATTAATTACCATAGTAAATTAGATATTTTTGCGAAAATTGATGAAATGTCATCAAAAAAGCTGACAATTCTATTCACACCACTTGACGGTCAAGGACACATCAATGCGTGCCATGGATTAGCTGAAGAACTTAGAGATCGTGGACACAGAATAGTATTCGCTATCGATATAGCCTTCAAGGGCCGCTTAATTCCATTTGGATTTGAGGAAGAGATACATGGCTTACCATTAGATGGAACTGATTCTAATGACGAGTTTTGGCCGATATTTATCAAACAACATGCAGAAGACTTCAAACTCGATCCTATAGGAGTTGCCGAAGATTATTTCTTGAATGCTGCTAAAAAAATGTTTACCGATGTTAGAGAACGTGAACATCAATATAAAGAGATAATTGATAGGGTAAGACCTGATGTCATAGTAAATGATGGCTACGTTTGCTCACCTATTCTCACAAATTCTGGTATTCCATGGGTTTGGTTATTTTCGGCTGCACCTCATCTTGCATTGAATGATGACCGAATACCTCCTGCTTGGTCTGGTATGAGTCAATTTTCGTATCTATTCTTAAATAATTGAAGTTTTATTCTTGATTAATGGTCTTGAAAAATTTGCAATAGAGTTGTACGAATCCACTTACTAGTAATCGGTTACTTGTTACTTAGCAAAATAACTGGTTACTGATTAGTCGTCTTTGAAAATGGTTACTTTCTCAGCTACCCTTAAAATTTTTCCCAATTTTTATCGGTTCACTTTTTGTTTTAACGATTAATCGATATCAAATACTATGTCATAAACAAGCATTTTTCGTTTATAATAAATGATTTTTATTTTTAAAATTAATAATTGCATGTCACTATAAGTTACTATAATTAAAAACAATACTAAAAATTCTGTTACAATTAGAACATGGTATGACTTCTTGAGTCTAAAAAAAATATTTTTTATTGATTTAATCCCAATCTTTTTGTTTTAATATTGACCGAAGAAAATATTATGTAACAAGATTAGGAAATAAATATTTGATAAATAATTCTATGTTTAAAGGTCTATAAATCCTTTAAAAAATCCTTTATCAAAAAATTGATTTGTAAAAGAGACAATTTTTAATCAAAGTAGATTTGTTAGATAAATTTGATATTAAATTAAAAGCTTTTAATTGTTGAGTGGTTATCCCAATTTTATGTATTTTACCGAATTTAAGTGCAAGTAAACACTTGGAAATAAAATTTTCCCCCATATTATATGGAATCCGAGAATTGTCAAGTCTCATAATCAAATTTTTCCGAGACTAGAGAAGTTCTTTTCTCGAAAATATCATACATTGTTTATAATCTATAGTCCTCAAATGATACTTAATTATACTATTCTATAATTAATTATTTCACCATTTTTAGTCTTAACAAATCAATTTTCTACAGATTGACCGAAAAAATAATCGAATAACCGACTACTTTGACAGTAACAGTAACCAAGTAACCTGTTGCCCCATAGTAACCGGATCCGCATAACTCTAACTTGCAAGAACCATCAGTACAATAAGTTATATAAAATATCTAGAGTTTGATTATAATTTTGAGTCTGCAAAAATTTGCAGCTTTTAAAAATTCTGACTCAGGATAATCGTTGCATATTTTATGCAGTAATCACTTTTCATTAAAAAATTAATCAGAAGCCAAGTTCATTTCAATAGTGTTTGCAAAACGACATAAAATGTGAAGTAAATAATTGTTATTAAAGGATGTCCGGTAAGTAACTGGACTGAGTTTGAAGATCAATAACTTTTGAACTACTAATCATTTTTTAATGAAATTTTTTAAGGTTGAAATACATTTATAATCAAATTTACTTATGCTTTTTAAATGGTTCGAAAGGCCCTTTATCACCGATTTGTTTGAGTTTCTTTCGAATACTAGTCATAAGAGTGTGTGCACTTTGTTGTGCTATCTTTTGAGATTTATTTCTCCAAATAGTTTTGAAGCCATTAAGACTTTTCGGTGGTTTGGATCGTTTCCTGTACTCAGTCTTGCAAAACGCCCAAAATCTTTCGATAGGTCTGGCTTGAGGTACGTTCGGCGCGTTGTTAATTTTCGTAACAAAAGTCAAATTATTGTTTTGCATCCAATGCTGGACATCTTTCTGATAGTGAATAGTGGCCAAATCGGGCCAAAACAATATATCTTTATGTTTATGATATTTATCGATAAATGGTTTAAGTCTTTTTCTAAACGTTGAGTTCTATACTCTTCAGCCATCATTGAACCGATCTTTATGTATGGTTCTGAAACATGACCGCAATCATCAATGGCCTGCCAGACCAGAAACTTCTTCGAAAACCTCTCTTTGGGTTTAAAACGTATTTTATCAGCAATTTTATCTTTATCAACGAAATGGTAAAAATTATTTCCCGGAATATAGGCTTCAAAACTATTTGGAGAAATATATCTCAAAAGATAGCACAACAAAGTGCACACACTCTTATGACTAGTATTCGAAAGAAACTCAAACAAATCGGTGATAAAGGGCCTTTCGAACCATTTAAAAAGCATAAGTAAATTTGATTATAAATGTATTTCAACCTTAAAAAATTTCATTAAAAAATGTTTAGTAGTTCAAAAGTTATTGATCTTCAAACTCAGTCTAATTACTTACCGGACACCCTTTAATTCATTGTGTGCTATTAATAAATGCTTTTCTCGTCATTTTATATCTATTAAGGTTAGCTTAATATCAGTAAAATATACACATTGCTTTTTTGATACTTGACCTGTGGTTTGGTCTGCCATGCAACTCAAATAAGATATGATAATTGAGCACTTTAAATAGAAACTTGAGCTTTAGACAATAGTAAAACTTTAGAAAAACAGTTTGTATTAAATGAATACTTACACGCCAAGTAACTTCGCTCAATACCAAATAAAAGTGTAATACTTTATATTAGGGTTTTGCTTATGTAATGTGGTTTTTTAGCGTTATGTTTGAGGTCAATTTTGAATCGGTAATAGATTGTTTACAAATGTTTTTGGAAAGTCATCCAAAAGAGTGATATCTAAACTCAAATTATTGACAAATAATCTTTAAATAAATTGTGTCCAAAATGGCTGAAGAGTTTCCGACTAAGACTCACATAAGACATTGTTTGTTGTATGAATTTGATCGGGGATCAAATGCTGCCGAAGCCGCACAACACATTCGGGACACATATGGTCGCCGAGCTCTGAGTGTGAGTCAGTGTCAGCAATGGTTTTCGCGCTTCTGAAACAATGACTTCAGTGTCGAAGACAACCCTCAATCCGGGCGACCGGTGCAATTTTACTAACAAAAACCGCATTACATAAGCAAACCCCTAATATTTTGATAATTGAAACATACTATTTTTTTATCTATTTATTATTTTTATATAAGGTTTACCCATAAATGGTGATCGAGTTGAATGGAAAAAGTTCAAAAACCAATGGAATGCTTTATTCGAAGACTTTTGCAACGAAATAAATGAATTTTGTGTACTGAGAGGTGCTCCTAAACTAGCTCCGTATAGGCTTCATCCCGAATCGCCTCATCTCAACATTTATATGTATCCAAAAGAACTTGATTATGAAGAACTACAATCAATGAAATCAAATTGGAAACGAGTCGAGAACTTTGTTCGTACGACTGACGACAAATTTCAGTTACCTGAAAATTTGAGTTCAAGATCAGGAAAACTAGTTTTTCTATCAATGGGTTCGTTCGGCTGCGCAATCGTGCCATTGATGAAACGATTGACTGAAATATTGGGCAAGTCTGAACATAGATTTATTGTAGTCAAAGGTCCGTCACATGAGCAATATGAGTTACCCGACAACATGTTTGGACAACGGTTTGTACCACAAACTGCTGTTTTGCCCTTGGTTGATCTGGTTATTACTCATGGTGGCAACAATACGGTCACCGAAACATTTTTCTTCGGCAAACCAATGCTGGTATTGCCTCTATTTGGTGATCAAATAGATAACGCGCAGAGAATACAAGAAACTGGGCTGGGATTAAGACTACATCCATTTCACTGCACTGAGAATGAGCTACTCAATGCTGTTGACAAATTGGTTACCGATGAATATCTGGCTGAACGGATGAGATCTATTGGTGAAAGAATTCGTAACAGTGAGGATAAGAGAATTGTGTCTGATTTAATTGAGAATATTGTGAAGTCTTGAATTTTAGCTTTGCGGAATTTAAATAAAAGTATAGGAGCAAATCGAAATTTAATACATTCAAAATATAATTAGAAAGAAATTGAATTTAAAGTCTAGAGAAGAGATCAAATAAGTATAATTTCATAGACTTTCTGAATAATGATTAATATGAAACTAAAAGGCTGTAAATGCAATTTAAACTTTCATTTTTATTGTCTACAAGTAATGCTCGAAGAGAAAAGAATCTAATTTGCCAATATTTAGTTTAAAATATTTTAAACAAGTTATGAATAAAAGAGGAATAAAAATTTATCAAATTTGTCTCATGTTTATTCAACTTAATGAATCTATAAAATACTCGGTCCACCACATTTCCATTTAGGACTGCAGTCACTATCATTACAACATTTGACACATTTATGAAAATGAGTTTTAGTAGACCAACACCACTGACTCGGTATAACGCCTGAGCATTTAATTAAATGGGTTCTGGATTTTAATAAAAATTTTCTGTTTAAAGGTATCATTCGTTTTCAACTTTTTCTTTATAACGAACTAATTTTGACTTAACAGTTATGAAATTAATACCTCTTTATTGTTATCCATGAGTTGAATTGATCTGAATTTCAATGAACTAGATTTATCATCTCGAGTAAAACGGATATCTGATTCTAATTTTGAAAATACTGTTTGAAATTTGAGTTAACTTCTTGGATATAGTTTTTAAAAGTTAAACATAAATCCCTTAAAGGTCTATTATATCTTTGGTTTAAATATTTCTAAAGTATCTCGAGTAGTGAAGATTGTTTAAAACTCAATTCTAAATCTTATTAAGCATTTTGACAGCAAATATTAATAATATGAATAAAATCAATTGTGGGATACGATATGATTATAAATGCTGTCAGAGATTTTTTAACATAAAAGTAAAATTTTCCCATAACAGAGAAGTGCATACTCTCTATTATAACGTAAACATGGAAAATTCATTTAGATAAAGCTTTCAATCAATCAAATAAGCATTAAATAAATAAATACGTTTTATATATTGAACAGTGAAATAATTTTTTTAATTGTATTAATTAATAAGAAGTGATCGAAAAAATTAAACGTGAATATTGCGATTGGTTGCGCATGCATCACTCTGTGCTCTTTTTGATATTAATAAATTATCGTTAATTGATAATGTTAATTTATTGTCCGAACAAAGGAATAAAGCATGTCCTAAGGAATATGTGACTACTTTATTTACTCAATGTAAAGCATCGTGTATTAAATCAATTGACGATAATAATGCTGTACATGCTAGTAATACAGTGCTTCATAATAGTGAGGATGGAGATGTTTCAACCCAAATCTCTAATTCACCGCAAACGATTTGTCATAATTTGAACGCACAGACGGACTCTAAATCGATTAATAACTCAGATCTATCATCAAAAGACTTAATAATTAAAAGGATCACGGATTTAGAGGCTTTTGTTACGAGCGTAAAGATAAACGCCCCTCAAATTGTGCACATAAAGTTCATTTCAAGTTCAAAAGGGATCAGTAATTATTTCATAATTGCAACAGAAAAGGGCACGTATCAAGAAATTGTTATTCTAAGGAAAGAAAATGTCACAATTGTCAAAAAGAGGGTCATATTAAGACGATTTGTCGCGTAAACATCAACCGCAACGCTAACAATGGTCGTCGATTACATAACAATAATAAAGGTCAAAATGAAAATTCAAATAACTTTGTTGCACACCGAGGGATGCGAATTTTTTTTATCACAAATGATGGTACCAATGGTGGTACCACAAAATCGAATTCCAATATCCCGATCAAATATCCCGATTATCAATTGCCAAAATTGACACATCAGAGTGTGCCGAATTATAAGCAACAAGCCCAATACTGATGGATCAATCATCTAAACCTAATGAAAGTGTTCATAATAAGCAATTAAAAGTATTTATTGAGAACTTCAGAAGTCTTAATAATAGGGTTTTTTATTGAATCAAAAATTATCGGAATATGATTATTAAATATTTTGCGGTGTTGAGACTTGGTTAGGGTCAAATTTCACTGATAATTCTATTAATGAAAGTTATGCAATATATAGAAGAGATAGGAAAGAAAGAGGAGGTGGAGTAATGATCGGGGTTAAGAATACTTATAAATCGATAGCTGTTAATAATTATTCAAATGATCTTGTTGAATCAGTTTGAGTAAAAGTAATTATTAATATTTTAAAAGTTCTAATTGATTGCTCATATAAACCGCCGAATTATGGAACGTGTGAATATGTCAATAATGTCAAGACGATGTTATCTAACGTTGAGCAAAATAAGCATCCTTATGATACCATAATTTGTTGCAGCGATTATAATATAAACTACTCATGTGATAATCATGGGTCAAGTGAATTTATACCTTTTAATGATTGTTTCTTAAGTTATGGATTTACCCAAATTGTTAATATACCGACGCATATCAATTCACATATTTTAGACTTAATATTTACTAATAATGCTAATAGTATTAAGGAGTATAATGTCACTGACAATATCTCAGATACACGTGATCATTATGGTTTAGATTTAACTCTAAAAATTGATAAAATTAGTAATATGGAAATATCTAAATTAATAAGACGATACTCGTTAGATAATTGTAATAGACTACAAGCAGATCTTGATTCTGTTAATTGGAGGCAATTATGTGATAATTATGAAAGCATAGATCAAGTCTATGACGTTATATACGATACATTAAATTTTGCGGTAAAAAAATCTATTGACTCAAAATTGGTTACGATTAATTTGAAAATGAATTCTAAGATTAAGAATTTAATTTATTTAAAACGGAGATATTTCAAAATTTATCTATATACGGGCGATAAATTTTAAATGCAAAAGTATAAAGATACAGAGTCCGGCATATATTACGCAAAACTTTAAAAGTTTATTACAAAAGAATTATGAATGATATCGAATTCAAATAAATTCCATTTTATTCAGAAAATTATACAGTCCGCGTCATATAAAGTGGCGGTCTAAAAAAGCTCGTGTTTTATTATAAAAAAATTTTCAGAACTATTATTATTCAGAATTATTATTGAAATTTTCATAAACTTGTTTAAACTAAATATGTGTAAATTTTCAATATTTAATATGGGCTCCATTGGCCGCGAGACAAATCAATTCGAGTTTTCATGCTATCTATTAAAGACTTCAAGTAATCATGAGATACGTTTTCCCAAAATTGGTTGATTTTTGCTATCCATTCCTGGATCGACTTCAAATTCTCCTTCTCTAGCATATCCTTAACTAACTTCCATATATTTTCTATTGGATTTAAATCCGGAGAATTTGCGGGTCATTCGATAACTACGAGAGAGGTTTTTCAAAATATTCTTTGGCTTTAGCTGGCCTATGACAACTGGCATTATCTTGTTGAAACTTCCATCCATCTGAAAAGTCCGAATACAAGAAGTCCATAGTTGAGAATAGATGTTCGTCTAATATTTCTACATATTTCTCTGTATTCACTGATCCACGAATAAAAGCTAAAGGAATCGCATCTCTTAAACTTATTCCACTTCAAACCATAACAGATGGCGACTACTTCGGAACTTCCTTAGACTTTTTTTGCACCAAACTTTGATTTTGTTTCGATAAAATTGGAACTTGACCTCATCGCTGAAACAAACTTTTGAGAAGTCGAGATTTCTGTATTTTAGACACCACTTGACTCTCATTTTCTTCTGTTCTTCGGTTAATGGCGGAATTATTTTTTGCACTAACTTCAAGAATCCCTGACTTTTCAAGACTCGTTGAATTGTTCTTTTACTTACCAAAGGAGATCCAAGTTCGGCAGCTCTTGCTGCAACACGGGCCGCAGGCCATTGCTCGTGTTTAACCGCCAACTGGTGCACTCGACGCCTATCGTTTGTTGAAAGTTTTGGAGGTCTACCTCTTCCTACCTTTCGTCCTGGTCCTTCTCCTTTTCGAAATTTGCTGAAATTTCGTTCGATTGTTCTTAAAGGTACTCCTGTTATTTTGTGAACTTCCTGAGGACTTCTGAAGCCATCTTCAAAGAAAACGTGAAGTCGCTTTTTGTTTGTAAGGTTTTTAGACATGTTTAACAGAAATTGAGTCAAATTTTTGTTAAAACCAAGTTTTTATGTCTGTTTTATGTCTTATCTTAAAGATTAAACCTTTGTGTAAATATTTTGTGAATCTTATTAATCTGCATTAATCCTTTCACAATAAATCATTGATTAAAATTTTTCAGTGAACCGCCACTATATGACGCGGACTGTAGTAAATATATTGAAAATTCTATAAAAAAATCAAAAAATTGATCTCAATTATATAAACACGTTAGAAATATGAATAATCCTCTGAATGCAAGTATTTTAATGGACTCAAATTTTGATTCTTATTTCAGCGATAAACAAATTGTTGATTCTTTTGGAAATCATTTTAAACGTGTATTTAGACCCAGGGTTCAATATTCAGACTTAGATTTAAATTATGCGCGTGACTACCCAAAATTAAAGATCCCAAAAATTATAATAATAGATATAGTTATTGTAATTAATAAATTGCAGTTAACAAAACCCTGTGGTGACACTTCTATTAGTAATAAATTAATTAAATGCTGTATTAATCTATTATAAATGTTATGAAAGTTATCTCCGATGATATAATTAAATTCAGGTCAGTTCCCGAACGCCTAAAAATTAGCAAAATAACACCATTATATAAACCGAGTAAAGATAAAAATTTAATTGAGTCATATAGACCTGTATCGGTATTACCAAATTTTAAAAATATTTATGATCATTTGATTTTAAATAATTTCAATTCTCATATCTATAATAACATAATACCTGAGACTCAATATGGTTTTTTGCCCGGATTAAGCACTGAATCTCAACTAATCTCAATACTAAATGATATATATACACATTTAGACAATAAAAAATGTACACGTGTCGATGCTATTTTTATTGATTTTTCAAATGCATTTGATGTTATACCTCATGGGAAATTAATTAATGAATTAAAATGCTTTGGAGTTCATGATGTGATGTTAGATATAATTAGACAAATATGCTAATTGTAAACAGTACGGTAAAATATAATAAGAGTCAATCAGAGTTATACGATGTTACATCAGGAGTATTTCAAGGTGCAGTATACTCTCCGACTCCTTTTAATATCTATATAAGGAATATGAATTCATAATTAAACTTTTGTAAATTATATCAATATGCTGATGGTAGTTTATTACAAATGCCTATTTATTCGATTGATGATTATCATAATTTTCAGTACGATATGAATAGTTTTGTAGTGGTCTCATGACAAAGATTTAAAGCTAAGCCCCTCCAAAACTAAACACATCAGATTTCATAGGAAATTAAACTATAGTTTAAATAATTATAATAAAGATAATAGTAAAATAGAAATTGTTAACTTTCATAAACATTTAGGAATAAATATTGATTACAAAATACTATTTCATCAGAACATTGATACAATCGTGATTAAATTACTGACAAAGTGGGCATTACTAAAAAATGTTTGTCATTATGCTAATGGAAATGTGCTTTAACAATTGTATAAAACTTATATTATGCCCATCTTAAAATATGGTAATTTAGTATGCCATGGAACAAAAACGGGATGGAAAAGAATTGAAAGAGTTCAAAGAAATGTGAAAAAATACATTTGTTATAAATTAGGGCATTCAAACTTATGTTATAGTGATAGATTTAAATGTTTAAATTTGTTGCTGTTAGAGAAAAGGATGAAAAATCATTAACTTTGTTATATAAATTTAAAAATTCGTCCGATTTAATACCAAGTAATTGGTTTAATGAATTTACATTTAGAAATACACGAAATGGCGTTAAAGTTCACGTTCCGTTTACTCGGTTCAATCATAGTGATAACTAGAGAGTCTATATTTCGGGAAGTCTCAAATCATCTTCTGAAACTTAATCAGTGAGAAATCAATTTATGAGTACGTATCAAGTAATAAGAAGTCATATGGTGACATACTTATCTTCTCAAAGGAGGGGGACCATAAGGCGATATTTCGGGCGTAGAGTTTTGACCCCCTTAAAAGATGCATATATAAGGGATACATATTTTATTTTAAAAATTATCCCTGAATTCAAAACGGTTTAGAAGATAATTTAATTTAAGTGAAACTTTTTTCAATAGGCTCTATGGGAAAATATCTATTTTCTAAAGTTAATTTAACCCCCAGCCCCACTTTGACACTTTCCTAAAAACATCTTCCTCTATGTCTCTATTCACTATAAAAATTTCGTCGAAATCAATGTGGATCAAGAACTTTATCATATCTAAAGTGTTAATTAACTCCATAGATTAATAGAGAATATTGCAAAAAGTCTAGGACCACTTTCCATAGTGTTTGTTATTGAGCTATTGATGATCACTTAGAACATTGGTCTCGATGATGGTGGTTCTTCCCTGGTAGTGTGCGTCACTACACTACTTCTGAGCTGACGTGAGACGCGCGCTTCCGAATGGAAGATCGTATCAATCTCGGTCGAGTTTAAGGCGTCATCTACACCAATCCCTTAAGCCCCAGCAAGGCTCAAGGGAGTAGTCTAGACATCGAATCCTACCACTTTCATCATATTTTATTCATTTTCGCTATCACTGTCATCAATTATATTTTGATGATTTTAAAATTAGGTTAGGTCTAAAACGTTATAGAAAATTACAATAGTAAGCGGATATTTTCTATAATTTTTTGAAGAATTTAAAACGCCATGTACTCTAACTTTTTTCGGAGTACTGTAATAGAAAGCTTTAGTCGCATCACATTGTATTTATATTTTTAAAGCATTGATCTGGTTATTTATTTGCATACATAATATTCAATAAAAATGCACGAATTAGGGCTCTGAGATGGATGATTTAATTAACGCTTGAAGTAATGGTATATACTCTAATAGGTCCAGGGATGGCGAATACTGTAGTAGGTCTAGGGTTGGCGTATGCTATAGTAGGATTGGGTGGCGTATACTGTAGAATGAATACATTATTAAGAAATTCTGCATTAGCGCGGATTGCCCAATAAAATCGAGCATATCCAAGAAACCATATTAGAGTTGTTCCATGTGAGTACATGCCAACTGTTCGAAGCCCATTTTTATCTTTTAACTATATCACTTTTTGTACCACGTGATTACTACAAATGTGCCATACATAAAATGCATCCAACGGGTTCATCCATAATTTACGTTGAAAATATTTATATTTAAATTAAATCATCAATAAATCAAGTCAAAAATTGAGCCACCATAAATCTCATCGAAAAGGGTCATCCATAAATTATGTCGAACGGATCGTCCGTAAATCACGACGAAACAGGTCATTCATTAATTACGTTTAAGGCTTTTAATATCTGGCCTGCACTTATAAAAATCTGACTGCTATAAACCTTAAGATATTGCAAAGAATTTTTTCTTTACATTTCTCACATAGCCTAAACTTATACTTTCCCACAGTCAGACATAAATTATGAAGCGGGGTCTGTCACAGGGAAATACAATGCTAATCCTTAGCACTATAGTAAACCCAATTAAAGCTATTACCCAACAATACCCCCTATTCCCCCTATTATTAGCACAAACTACCACAAGTCTCTGCCCTAACTTTGGGAGAAGCTTCCCTATAAAATTGATAAGCAAACATGTATTAACGGCCTTTTACCTCGTATTCCTCAATAAAGTAAGTTAAAGAAATCCAAAAATTGTGTTGTGCTACGAAATTATATTGCAATATTATTTCAAATTTGACAACGATTTTAGATATGATAAAGTTCTTGATCCACATTGACACTTTCCTAAAAACATCTTCCTCTATGTCTCTATTCACTATAAAAATTTCGTCGAAATCAAAGTGGGGCTGGGGGTTAAATTAACTTTAGAAAATAGATATTTTCCCATAGAGCCTATTGAAAAAAGTTTCACTTAAATTAAATTATCTTCTAAACCGTTTTGAATTCAGTGATAATTTTTAAAATAAAATAAAATATGTATCCCTTATATATGCATCTTTTAAGGGGGTCAAAACTCTACGCCCGAAATATCGCCTTATGGTCCCCCCTCCTTTCCTGAATCAAGGGGAAAGTCCCGATTTCCCGAATAAGTCCCGATTTGAGAAAAATTCCCTGAGTTTTCTAGAATTTAAGTTTTCACAGCACAAAAAACTTTCTATATTATGACATTACATTAGATTTTTTGTAATTTTCTAATTGAAATAACAACATATAGCGTGTAATATGGAAAAAATTAATACTTTTCAAACTTCGACTTCGCGCTAACTTATCTACAAATAACATGAAAGGTCTTGTTCATAGTTTGAAAGTTATTTGTAGATAAGTCAGAGCGAAATGAAAGTTTTCAAACTATTGAACACTTAAATGTAATACGATTCAATCAATTTTTAGATTATAACTAAAATTTTTCTGTAATAAAATAGTAATTTGAATTTCCTGAATAAGCCCCCAATTTTGTCTTTTTCAACTACTTTTTCCTTCCCGAATCAGAGGGTTGTATGTTCCGAATTATAGACGCCTTAGTGATAACTATGTATTTTATAAATCGTCATTACTTTTTAACTCTTTGCCAATGCTTATACGAAATTCCATTGAATGAAAGAAATTTTATCTTTGATTCACGAACATTTATAAAGTAATTTGAATCTTTTTCAAACGAGTTTCTGAGAAACAATCATTGCGTTTGTAATTCGTAACGAATGTAATAATAATAATAATAATAATAATAATAATAATAATAATAATAATAATAATAATAATAATAATAATAATAATAATAATAATAATAATAATAATAATAATAATAATATTGAAAATAGCTGTTAATATAAATCGGATATAGGTTGCAAAGATTATTTTCTATTATACAAGATTTTGATGACTTATAATCAATCTTTGCATAAGCGCTCATATTTATTTTATTAAAATCTATCAATCTCTCATCAATAAAAATGTGTTTTAAACCTCAGATAAATCATTGATGATCCTACCTCACAATGTAAAATACTCGTTATCGAACAAGTAATTTAATAAGGGTGACCACCTCTGGCTTGTCTCATGACGGGACAAAAATATCAAAGAGTCCACCCTTACATTTTTTTGAAGAAAAATATTGTTTTTATTAGTCATTAAAAAATATTTAAGTGTCAAACAATGCATTCTAATATTAAAACATTGAAAACTATTAGCCATGGTTGATTTCAGAGGTATATTTTTTGTTAGAAATGGTATCTTTCAAAAGTTATTCAAAAGTAAGAAATACTGGTTTATTTCAGATGTAAGTCAAGGCAGAAAAAAATAATTCTATAACTTTTGGTTTTAAACCACAGGTATTCAAAACATTATGCTGAGTTTCTTAATCCCTTATCATTTGTAAAATAAATTCAATATTTGAATTTCTAAGAAATATTTTTCTAAACACATTTTTCAAAATGAAAGTTGAAAAGGGGAACAACTAATTGTCTCGTCGAGAGTCTTTGGTCTGACGGGATTTCTGTCTTTTATCTTTAAAATTACGGAACTGTCGCATCAAAAACGAGATGGGTGGTCATCCTAGCACAGACACAATCGTCTATTGTTCCTTTTCCTTTTAAAATACAAGGATCGCTAAATTACAATTAGGTTTGCAATTATTATCATAAGTACATTTGACGTATTTATGAGAATAGGTTTTTGTAGACCGCACCACTCACTGTTAATCACTATGCAGGCATTTAAGTTCTATATCACTTAATATGGATTCGTATAAACGTCTAAGCGATTTATTCTGATCTTTTATAACCCACTACGCATCTGGTAATTTAGTGGTCAATCAGCGATTTTCGGTGTCCTATTTGGATTGAGTTCAATGGATAAGTTATTACTGACTAATATATTAATATATGATATGAAAAGATAAAGTTTTATGATCAGGATAACAATTCTAAATGAAATGAATATTAAATTACTTTATCTTTGCAAGTATTTCGAGTTTAAGAGATATAAAACTTAGTTCTTTAATGTCACTAATATTGATTTTATTGGTCTAAATTGAATTCTTTTTGTTAACTTAGACAAAGAGATTGGAGTGAAAATTTATTTTTAAATGCATTTTCAGCACATACATATGGTTTCTATTATGTAAAATTCTCCAAAAAATGGGTTAAAAATTTAATAAAAATGTTAAGTTGAACATTGCTGTAAAAATTGAATAAATATCATTAACGGAGCTCTTCAATAAAACTATTAGTTGAAGCAATCCTTACCTTGTATAGAGAAAAACTTATTACTTATTTTAAAATTTAAAAATGTTTATTCTATAAAAATATTGATAAGCAAGATTTAGCATATATCTCAAAGTTTTCTAAGAGATTTCAAAGGATAAAAATTTATTGGGCTCATATTCACATAAGAATTAACCTTAGACGAAGAATTTTTCTTTTTAATGTAAAATTGACTTTTGAATTATGACAATTTTCAAAATTTCGTTTAAGTTCAAATAGTGAAACTAATTAAGAAAATTGTTGGTAGCTATTTATCTATTGAGTCATTAATATATTAATTACGTAAAAGTTGTAAATCATATGGAGAATTTCTTCAGAGATAAATAAAATGAAACTTGAAACGCTGCTTTATTGAGGAGTAAAAGCTTGTGTTAATTGTGTGAGCGGCTGAATCCAATATTCCTACGACAAAGAGTGTAATAAATTTTATAATATTCATTATTGTGTTTAACTAGAATTTACTGATAGGTAAATATATGAAACTATTTATGAGGAAAGTAACATAGCTTTTGTTTTAACTCTAACACATGTAATAATTGTAGAGACTAAATTAAGACTAAAACTAAGATAAAAGAAACAGAACTATAAGAGTAAAACTAAGGCAACGTCAAAAGTTTAGATACAAATACTGTCATTTAATCCATTAGAAATGATATATTCTTGGATGTTTCAAATTACGAAACATTTTTAAAGCACTAAATAAACGATTGCACTCCTGTTGCGACACATTTTAATAGTGAATGTTTGCGATTAGTTTTATTGTTTTGTTAGTCTGTTGATTGTTATTTTATGAGACGTATTAAATAATAAATAGTTTCAAAATGTTACAATAAATGCTATAAAGAAATAACGGTAGGCTTTCGGAATAAGAGGCAGTAGTAAAACCCTAACTGAAAAATCTCATATTAGGGATTTTCTTAAGCATACAGTAAAACCTCTATTACTGATACCTTTATTAATGACAAAATTAAAGAATGATACAATGAATTTTAAATAAATAAATTAAGCAAAAAATTGAAAGAATAATTAAGAAATAAATATTAATAAATAAAAATTAAGAAATAAAACCTTCATGCAAATTAGGGGTGCGCCAACTATTTTCAAAAGGTTTGATGCCAATTTTACCGAGTCCGGGGTAAACATTAACAATGTCGGAAATAAATTGCTCGAAAATTTCACCAATTGGTAAATGTTTTAACCGATAAAAATACAGAAATTGATGAATATGAGAATCTAAAAGATGAGTGTTTGATGTAGCGGGTAAAAATTCTTTTAGAGTTCGATTCAATCTTTCTACAGTTTGAGTGTGAATTTCCCGGTTCTCTGGGTTCAAAAAATTTTTTTTATGAATAACTACCCCATGATTATAACCAAGAGCACTAAGTCCTGTATATGCCCTCCACCCATCGGAATAAACTGTAGTTTCCGCGTGCGGTAGCCCCACATTTTTTTATTAAAGGAATCAAAGTGCGCTCCCCTCGGGTTCGGACAGGAATAACAAAAATTCGCTTAGTTTATCGACAAATTCCGGTGAAGATCCATTGAGTCTGTTTTTTAAAAATACGTCCTTTATGATGTTTCCGCTTCCAAATTGAGGTCTCATCAATTTCTACTGTTAACCCGGGCCCCCCAATCGGTTCAAAATGGCGGTTTTGGTTTGAAATCTGACATACTCTCCTACATAATTTATACCAATTTACGGCGGTCTCAGATGCGACTCGGGTTACTTCCATGGCTTGTGTTACTGTTCGGTGATTGCAAAACAAGAAAACCAATTTTAAAATTTCCAATTTTTTGAGGCGAGAATTTTCGAACCAGGTACCTATTAAAGGAGATATTGATTTTCTACATATATACTTACGGCACCTAAATGCGGGCTTTGAATTTTTTTTCTCAACCCGCATTTCCGACCCGCAAGCTGGACATTGAGGCGGAACTAAAGAAACTAAGCTATTTTTAAAAATAAACTTTTCCGCTGCTTTATCATTATTAATTATGCAGCCAAAATTTAATTCGTTTAATTCTCTAAAATTAAAGCTATTATAACTCATTTTTACAATGAAATTAAAAACAGTGCGATTTCAAAATAAATGAGATTTGAGTGTAAATAATGATATATGACTGTATGCCTATATTTAATTCACGTAGTATCTGAACGGCATCTGTAAGTGTTAGTGAATTGTTAAACCGGTTTTCAGGGCTAAAGTAACAAACTGGGTATTTTCTCTCTCACTGCCTCCTATTCCGAAAGCCTACCGAAATAACTAACACTAGTAATAAGACTAAGACTAAGCGAAAGATAAGCAAAACGAAATTATTTTGCTACAAGATTAAGATAAGCAGAACTAAAATTCTGGTTTTAAGACTAAGACTAAGATAAGAGAAATGAAATTTGTGCTATAAGATTAAGACGAGATAAACTAAAAATATCTAAGCTATACATCACTAATATCAAGTTATAATTTATAATTTGCTCATGATTGTACAAGCTTTTAAACCACTTTAATGATACTCAAAATAAATATTATCAGTTGTTCATGAATATTTCATTTGAAAGCAAATACTAGTATAATTTGCATGAGATTCGAAGATATTAACGAATTTCAATTATGTTAGGCATATAAATGGTAAAGATATGACGTCAGTCGACCTTAGATTACAATTTGCGATCCTTAATATTTTAATATATTCCAAAGTGAATAAATATGAAAATAGATTTCATTTTTCAACATACAATCGAAACTTGAGAATATGAAAGCTATTACTCTTATTGCGGCTATTTTTCTTGTAAATGTAAACTTAGCCAGATCATCTATTGATTTTAAAAATGGTGGCTATGAATCAGTAACTATTTCAATAAGTAAGAATGTTGCTGAAAATTTGGATATTTTGATCAAATTGAAAGTAAGTTTTGAAGAATTCTTTTATTTCATCTTCTTTTGAGCCTAACTAAATAAATGCTACGATTTGTATACTGCACCTATTGAAGGAAATCCTGAAGCAAGCTTCAAATACCCTGTGGCATGCAAGTAAAAACAGAGCTTATTTTCGCGAATTCAATATAATAGTTCCATCTCATTGGAGTGATCAACCAGGTTATGAGACCATAAGCAATTTTTGTGAGGACAAGCCTGATATAATAGTTGACAATGATCAACAAGGTGATGAACCATTCACCCAACAATCGGATGACTGTGGAAAACCAGGTCAATTCATTTATTTGCCAACGAATTTTATAATTGGTTCGGAAGAAAATAAAGGTATCCATTTGGTCATTCATTATTAAAAAAAGAAACCTCTTAAAGTGTAAATCACTTGATAAGATTTTAAGTTACGAATTTTAAAAAAATAGTAATAATTTGAGAAGTTAATGATGCCAAAATTAAAGTTTAGAATTTCTGATCATATAAATCAACGATATCTCTAAAGCGATTAAGGTCAGTTATGAAAAACTATATGAATATCCGGTTTCTCATTTCAAGTTGTCAAATAATCGGGATACTTTGCAAATAGAAGCCGTAAGCAATCTTCTGCAAAATCTATACTTATATTAATCTCTAAAAATTTCATGTTAATTCAATAATGTATTGCATTGTTTTCGTAAAGCGCTTTCTAAACTGTTAAACGTCGAAAGAAACCATAATCCGTATGATAGGAGGTCGTTTCAAAACTCCTTTAGTAGATCAAGTTTCGATTGAGTGATGTATCAGTCAGATTAAAACAAAATAAAACTTATATAGCATGATTCATTATTATCATTTAATAGCTAACGGTAATAATCTGGGGGCTAAATTGCAATTAAGTCGAAATTTGATTTTATTTTACTTTATATCAAAAATAGAAAATTAGATAAATATAGCATAGAAAATTAATGGTAGTCTCCTCCCGCATTAATTACTCGGCATCAGATTTCTGGTAGTCCAGCAACCCCTTTTGCAAGGCGCAAGTCGTTGACCACCGTGATTGCCGCTTTAACTACGTCGTTCACGTCGTGCCATATGGCAAATCGCCTCACACGAATTTTATCTTTTATTTTCGCTATTCCATCGAAATCTGCCTGACTCGTATCAGGAGAATAAGTTGAGCGAACTAGATCTTTCCACCCCTCACTTTCAATAAAACTTCCTTGCAGCTCGATATCTGTGGGCGCACGATGTC
The DNA here is from genome assembly GCA_018873245.2 of Archegozetes longisetosus. Lineage (NCBI taxonomy): Eukaryota > Metazoa > Arthropoda > Arachnida > Sarcoptiformes > Trhypochthoniidae > Archegozetes > Archegozetes longisetosus. The sequence goes on along the minus strand of JAEMBT020000002.1, from coordinate 2,315,365 downwards.
ATGAAGGATGAGTAGGACACGAAAAGCATTATACAACCTGGAACAAAACGCTCAAGGAATGCCTTTTACCGCTCGCCATCAACTGTCTCGTTCTAACTTAACAACTCCCAGAAAGCCATAATTAGCTTCACTTTCCAATCATCTTGCGTCAGCTTTGATTTAATAGGACTCAAAATGAGATATGAGAATTAAAAAGTAAAGTTCATGTGCCTTGTTTGAATATTTGCAATCGTAGCACGAAAAAGCCAGTACCTAGAGATGAAATGAATATCAAGGAAGAAAGTATAAAAGAAAACCTACCTTGTTCATCAGATCTGCGCCACTCTCTAGCTTGTTCTGACTTTGGTGGGATATAGCATCTGATCTACGTTTCATCTACAGCCAAAACGCAATGAAGGGGTTTCGAGTGGCTTTAGAACCGCGTGGCCAGAGACTCAGCAATTGATTCACGGATCATCTTTTACTCAACCGTCAACTCTCTTGGCATCAACTCTGCACAAATTTATTTTATTTGAAAAGTTTTGTCTATAATCTTATTGACACACTCTGTTGAAATGTCAAGTTGACAAGGTAGTTCAGTAGTTGTTCAAGACATCGATTTAACAAGCAACTCATGTAACTGCTGTTGATATTCTTCGTCTGTAGCTGATCATGGTCTTTCAGATAGCGATTCATTGTCGGTGATTGTGCAACCTCTGAAAAAATTAGGTCAATTGCTGAAGTTTGTTCGATCAAAAACATACTTTTCTAAAGCTCTCCTTAAATATTCGCACAATTTCGAAGTCAGGTGTATTCAATAAGTGGATTTTGATGAAAGATCTTTGCTCTTGAGGAGTAAAACCATGCTGTTAGCATGAACCCAGACATTTCAAAAGATCAATTACAATCAGAGTAAACAAAAGCAGAAATTAAATCAGAGGTATGTAAGCATAAGGAATTCTAGCTTGATTCTACGCATAAAATGGATCTGAGTGGTAAATATGTAAAAAGTAATAAGTGATTAAAGTTGTGACAGACTTTTCAAAAGGCTTAATAGAATATGGTCTCGTTTGATTCAAATTATTGAAACATACCTAAAGATGTGTAGTTCTTCATTACTGCGTCATTGTCAGCGTTGGTATTTACCTTGAATAAAATCCAGATTTTGCGAAAGGTTACTTACAGTATCTTTGAAATATCTCGAGTGTACGTAAGTTAGATACTATAGTCTTGAACATTCAATAACATACATCTCTATTGTTTGAAGCAGATGAAATTGAATTATTTTGAAAATCATATATTGTGAAATTTCTTTTACTATTTTGGAATGTTATTTAAGCTAGAGCGATACATTCTAATTGCTTAATTGAATTTCTTGTTGAAAGATAAGAAATTTATTCACGAGTGGGCACATTTGAGATATGGAGTGTTCGATGAACATGGAACGTTAGGAGATCCAGAATATCCTCCTCTAACTTTGACCGACAATGGGGAGGTGAGATTTTTCCATATTAAGAGTTGCATGTATATTCTCATGGCATTTTTCTAAATTAAGGTAATCGGTTCTGTCTGTGTGAAAGCTGATGGTTATATTGAAAATTCAAATGGAGATATATGTGAAATTAGTCAAATGACACAACAAGCTGACCCTTCATGTGACTTTATTCCTTTCGACGACATGAAAGCTTCGTTAATGTTTAAACCAATTCAGGATACGGTAAATTTCGATAAAATGTTAATGACTTTGAAACTAGATTTTTATAGGTGGACGGGTTTTGTGATGATACAGAGGGTGGAGAATATAAACATAATGAATTAGCAAAAACAAAACATAACGTTAAATGTAATGGACGAAGCGTTTCTTCAATAATTTTAGGACATAACGATTTCAGAAATCAGTAATATTAAGCTAACTTTAAAAAATCACAATTCATTGTTAATAATTTTTTCTAATAAAAGAACCAGAATACATGCTCCATTGACAATTGAACCAAAAATAAACATAAAAAGAATTTCAGACGTCAATTCAAATGAAATTTTCGTTCTTACATTTGATGTTTCTGGAAGTATGTCTGGCCTGAGAATCCAAGTCCTAAGCAAAGGATCACAAGAATTCATCAAAACTAGTGTACCAGATGGCGTAAAGCTAGGATTGGTTCAGTTTCATACTTATTCAAAAGCATTACACGATATAGTGACAGTAGACAGCCGTACACGACAATCACTTCTCGCCAAAGTACCTAATGTGCCATTGAATTTGACGTCTATTGGCGCTGGGCTTAGTGAGTCTCTAAATATGATCGATAGATTTGGTGGTTATAGTCAGGCGAATATTGTACTAATCAGTGATGGCGAGGAAAACGCATCGCCAAAGATTCCTGAAGTGTTGCCCAGAATTTTAGCCAACAGTAAAATACGTATTATTACATTTGCATTGAGTAACTCTGCTTCCAGTAAATTAGAAGAATTAGCTGCTAAAACTGGGGGTTATGGCTTATTTTTTTCTCTGATGAATGTTCCTGATGCTACTACAGAAGCACAAAAGGTAGCAGCTTCTCTTTTGGATGTTGTGTCGAGTACTTGTGATAAGGAAATAAAACAGGTATTTATTGATCAATTATTAGCAAATATAGAATGAACTTGCATCGTTAAGAAATGATTGAATTCTTTTTGCTTAAAAGCGAGACGAATTTTAATTAGTAATAAAATTTGAATAACCTCATGAAAGTAAACAATACTCTGAAGGATAATACGAGAAAATGACTATGTACTCATCGGCTGCTTAATCTAAGGAAGCAGTTAAGAGATCTAATGTGCTTTATTTTATGAATTTATGTTAAATCAACACATCTTTTACCCAAGGAATAGTTAATTTTAGTACAAATATACACTTATAATTGCGCTTATATTTACTATACTTCATAAGTACAGATAAATTTTAAAAAGAGTCAAATTAATCTCTTACTAATATCATATCGGATATGAATTTACTTTCAACTGATCTGTGCCAAAAGTTACTAAAATAATTTGCCAAAGTTTTTTCCTTACGAAGACACGAACCCCAGATCCCTTCCCTTAAACTCATTTTTACTTTGGTCAATCACTTAGAGTAATGAACTAATACATGTATACGACATTAAAGTAACTTATTTTAGATAACGTTTTGATGATTTGACTTCCATTCATTTCATTATTAGGTCAAAACATGATTTTAAAAGTATTAATTAAGGTTCTGATAATATTATGAAATTTAATACTAAATTTGAGTCACCTAACAAAGTAATTTATAATGAATCCAGCAATGAGTTTGAATTGAGTAAAGCAGATAAGAGAGTGAAATTAGAGATACCTATTAGTAGCCCTGGAAAGCGGATAATAACTTTTGATAAGAAGAAAGGTTACGGAAGCGAATCTATTCCTTTATCGATATATGCGACAAGTCAACCGAGTGCTAATTTCATGAGAAGTTCTAGTAGCTATTCAATCACCTTAGAATCATCAATAAGTCATGCAGAAGCTAAATCTGATAACCCACCGAAAATCTTTGGATATTTGAAAAGAGGTTTGGAACTTTGAAAATTAAACAATATTGTAGAACTTTGACTTTAATTTATTTATTTATAGCGGGGTTAGATTTAATAAAATGAAATGAAAATATGAGCAACTCAAGGTAAAAGTAAATAATAATCTCTTTTTGGATTACTAGGATATGATCCAATTCTAATGGCAACTGTTAGTGCCAGAGTTGAAAGACCTGATGGAACGTATGCTAATATCAAACTTGCAGATAATGGTATCGGTAGTGATGCAGTAAAGAATGATGGAATATATTCAGCATATTTTACTGATTATACCAGGACTGGGAGATACAATGTCTTAGTATCAGCGTCTAGTGATGGAACTGCAAAGTCGAGGTCTAGCTTAATTTCAAGAAGACGTAAAAATGCAAGCAGATACCAAAGGACTATTGCTTCAGTTAATAAGACGTTTTCTCTCGATCATTTCAATCAAATTATTTATTTTTCTAAAACATATGAGAATTCAGTTCCTATTCATGCCTTTTCAAGAGTTCAAAATGCGGGCGCTTTTAATCTGAGGAGTTTTTCTAACTATGATAGAATACCACCAATAAAAGTTACAGATCTATCGATTGGATCAATTGATGAAAGTTCAAAAACAATTGAACTGGTCTGGACCTCTGCTGGCGATGACTTGACATCAGGAACTGCTAAAAAGATTCAAATAAGAGCTGATCGCGATCTAGCCAAACTTCAAAGTGATTCAATTTTTGATTCATTATATTTACTCACTGATCGACAGGTAATAAGCAGATTATATAATTGTGGAATTAATTTGAAACACATAGCGTTTGCACTTAGAAAGAATAGATACCGTGCTCAAACTATGCTTTAAGTTAAAATTTCATTCAAACTAAATCAATTTATCAATTTTTATGACTATAATAATGAGATTTCGACGAATCAATCTCTGCAATGATATTAATTGAGAAATTTCACATTTCAAGGTTATTCAAGGATCGCTTAACCCATTAAGTGGGGGACAAAAGCACCTGATCAAGTTATCAGTTGACAATTTTTGGTCTGCTGATAAATTTTCTGTTCACTTTGCATTGAAAACAATAGACAAGAATAATAATGTCTCTCCAAAATCCAACATAATTTCAGCATATTTTGGTGTACTGAAAAGGTTGAATATTCTATACAGCTCAATAAATACATTAAAGAAACAGACAATATCGCAGAAATTTGATATAAATATCAAGAACTCAACAAAAAATGGAAATTCTATCATAGATACACCAGTAGTAGATTTTCAGAATCTGAAAATTTATTTTCGAACACCGAAAGGAAAAATGATTAACGATAAATGCAATTGTATAGTGAAAGATGAAATTAACGGGAAGTTGGTATTGAATTATGAGGATAACTTATTTGGAACCTGGAACTTGTATATCCAACGAATAAGTATAACTTCAGCAGAAGATATTAATTTTTCTATCAAGACTATTGTATCATGAAATAAATCATTTAAATGATATATAATAATGCTTAATAACTTTAGCCAATTAGAATTCGATAAAATTTAATCAAGATTCTTTACCATGTTCTGCTTATGATTATGCACGAATAGTGTTGCAAATAGGTAACTTACTAAAGTAAACTGCCGCAAGTTACTTAATAAATTACTGTAACTTACCTAATGCTTATTAACTTACTTTCTTAAAAAACGTCGCCAAACTAATTTTACGTTAAAAAAATGTAAACTAATCAATATTAATTAAAAATAATGAATATTAGTTACCAAAAATAAATTTGTTGTCAATAAGTTTATCAAAATTGATTTGCAATATCATGCTATTTGCCAGTTACGCCAATCAATGAATGGTAGTGCATCTCTTTAATAAGAAAATATTTATAATCAGTCTCTAATAACGTAATTACATTCTTTCATAATAAAATTACACATTTATAACGGGAAATTAGAGTAGAAATAACTTACAAAACTTACGGTAAGTTCACAACTCTATGCACGAAACAGTTAAAAATTTTAATGTTTAAAGAATTCACATTTATTGAAGCCTTCCAAATATCTCAATCGATATCTTTTAAAACTTTTTAAATTTCACGGTTGGTATTCTATTCAACCGGAATACTCTTGATTTTGATCTATTAAAGAGTATACTCAATTTTATGAATATTGATTTGTTTGGGAATGAATATAAAACATGATCAATTTTCATGAAGCTTAAAGAACTGGTTCAAAAATAGAAACAATTAGATTTTTAGAAAATACATTAAAGAAATTATTGAAACTGCTTGACTACAACTAAACAGATTTTTTCGAGAAATTGTTCGGATTTAAACTTCGCAGAGATTGATGAATGAAAAATTAGCCATCCATTCAATAGCTAAAGCGAATTTGGAATTATATTCTTATGTAACAAAAATTTTTGTCAATTTGAATAGTTCAATTTCACTTTAGTCTGGCTCAATGAAGGATAGGTATCTTAATAAAACTTTACCTTTTGAAACAAATAATGACTTATTCGTAAAGATGATTCCTTTCTGATTATCTAATAAGAAAACAAAATAACTAGAGGTTCTCAAATGGACAGAACGGTAGCGGTTTCGAGGGCTTTACCCTGTGTCTTGAACATATCAGAGAGACCAGACCGGGAAGTTAGATTGTGCCGGAAAGTGAAAAAATAGTAGAAAATCACTTTAATCTGGCATAAAAAAATTGTACACAACATCGTTTAATATTTTGCACGTATTGTACCGTACATGTACTATTAATATAATATATGTCTATGAAATGATACTTGTGACCGTTTTATCATGTGATCCGTTATATGGAATATAATACAAACATGCAGTAGAGAGCAATCAATTATTTAATTAATTTATTAGTAATTATTACCATTAAGAAACAGTGTGATAGAGAGCATATTTGTATCACATTCCTTAAAACTGATCACGTGATAAAATGATTACAAGTATAATTTCAGATGCATTCCCACATATGTACTGTTCATACTGCATCTCTACCATAGTTACTCATTATTAGATTAAGCATCCGATTAAGTGAACTTTATGATAATTGATACCTAAACTCTTGCTTAACATCCTATTAATATTGGGAACACATAATATTGAGATTGTATAACTTAAAAAATATTCTTTTCGGTATTATTACTACAGTACAGTAACAGCGCATTTGTGTATAACACTATATTGTAATATTTAGTCCCACTTTATTGGTTAGTTTTGTCATACATACACGTTGCAACGTTTTAATGTTAGGTACAATATAAAGCAAATTAATTTTAAGGTTTTACGCTCATCGACTGCCAATACTCTACTAATGCTGGCCCTTATATTATAAAACTGGTTGACTCGACAACTTTGAACTCGAGTCAACCCATTACTAGTTTTAGAGATGAACTTAGTTTATCTCAATATCAATGATATATATATGTCATATCAAATGATCTAAAGTTAGAACGATTATTATATACGATCTGTATTATCTTAAATGTTTGTGTTTTATGAGAAACAAAAATTAAAAATTTACTTAAAATAATTTTGAGGATTCAGTTCAGTCTTTAAGCCGTAAGTGCTTTCAGCTTGAACTCTTCATTTCTTTGGCCCGAAAGGATAACACTTTTCGAAAATAGTTATCAATTGTTTATGAGAGATCCAACTTATTCGACATTTCGGGATTTTCATTGAGAATTTAGCTTCAATGAGTCGTTTGATCAAAATTTTGCTAATGCTCAAAAATGAAAAGTATTCATTTGAGTCATTGCTTTTGCTCTATTCAAATGGCTTTTGAGTCGTAAGCAATGTAAGCACTTTTCCGATCCTGAACAAGAATTTAACTGATTGAGTATTTTAAATTATTCTTATCTACTTAATTTAGTTTACTTTCGAATTTTCAATGCGGTTAGTCATGTAATATAAAGAATAGTGTGACCAGTTTCTTTTGGCGCTTGTAGTTCGTAGAATGTGAAAGGAGGATAAGGATATACTTATTAGAGATTTAATAATTTCCTAGAGATATAAATGGTGAACAGTCACTTTTTTCGTTAAAAGTTATAAGTTCTAGGGGTTTCCGTGAAATTTTGAGAGATCCGATCACACAACTATTAAATAAGTTCATTACAATGTCTGATAAACAAACAACTCCGATCAATTTTACTCTAAACTATTATATTGTTATGGAGATGGCAAATGAATAAGAATTTTATATAGAAATTGTATACTCAATCGTACTATTGTATGGGTTATGTTAGGTTGGATTAGTTTAGGTTAGGCTAGATTAGGTTAGTAATGTTAATAGTATTAGTAATATTGGTAGTGATAGCAATGTTAGTAGTGTTAGTAGTGTTAGTAGTGTTAGTGAAAGTGAAAGCCGAGTAGTGCTCTTGCCCCTACTCCATTTCCACATACACATCATCGAGGTAGTGTGCGGGTTGGGATCTCGGACAGGTGACGGCCATGTCTGAGGTACCAAAGAAATATAATATTGTAAGGTAAGTTCAATATTCATATTGAGTATCATATACAAAAGTTTAACTCCCTCTAGTGCAAAAACTATTCGATGGATTATGTTGAGCCCAGCAGACAATTTTTCCCTTATAATGTCTACTTTAAAAATATGCAATCAAAGGCCATGTCAGTAGTTTGCCGATTATCAAGATAATTTAACGCCATTATAAACATAAACTAAGCTTATCATATAATAGTAAAATGTGCAAAAATTATTTTTCTAACTGCAATATTTAAAAAGTTATGCACGTTCAAAAATACAATAGTTTCTTACAGTTTGTAAACTTTATGATGTATTTATGAAGAAAATCATTACATATAGAATATTTATAATATTTTTTATTGAAGTGTTGATGTAATTGTCGATATATCTCGGTAAATCGTCATGTGCTCAGGCTCGTTACCATGATCACTTTCTTCAATAACCGTATTATCGCTGTCAATCACTGCATTATCACTGTCGATGATAGTAGCACTGCTATCATTATTATTATCACGCACATTATCATCACTTTCACTGTCACTACTATTAGGTTTGTACCGGGAATAAATTGAGTCAATCTTGAGGGTTTTTTTATTTTTTGTAAAAATCACTGTTGCCCCAAAAAACTCAAAAGTTTCTCTTCATTAACTTAAAGTAGACTAATAGAGCTAATAAAACAACTTTTCGTATCTTTGAGTTTCGAAGGGTAACATCATTGAATTCATGTTTATATTTTTTGCACATCATTTCCCGTTACAAGTTAATTGTTTATGAAAACATTTCCTAGGAGAATTAACGAAGCTTATATGTCTCTTTAATTTATTGAAGAAACTATTTAAATATCTCTTGTCGTTATCCTGTAATTTAATATTGAAATATAAGAATAAAAAACACGCTAGTGCATTAATCGTTAAAGTTAGAAAAATAATTTTTTCATAATATGTCATTATAAGCATCATATATCTTTATGAAAACAATAAAAACTCATTATCTAAACATAATTTTTCGACTTTGACATCCTCTTTCGGCTCAAAGCTATCCCAGGAACCCGTAGGAAGCGCGCGAACTTCTTTGGTAATAACTAGAATAATTATTGTAAGCAATAGACAAGAAAATTTTAGTATAATTAATACTAAGATAAAGTTGAAATGAAAAGATCGAAACTAAAGAAAATCTGAACCATAAGCTCATATCTCTAGTGCATTACAGTCTGTTTTCAGTCTCGATATACGTTAAATCTGTAAAAGTATTGGAAATTCAACAATTCGAATCAGTCGAGACCTTACTCAACATCATAGAAGGGCTTCTCAAAATTATATTCGAAGATCATGTTAGGTTAGGTCGAATCTTGACTTAATTTTCATATAATTGTTAGATTTATAGCGTTAAATGTCAACTAAATGTAAAATATCGTCTTATAGGCTTTCTTTACGAGATTTTGAAAGTTAAATGAAGATCAAGTCAAGACTTATTAAATTCGAATTTTCGAGATGATCTTTTATGACATTGAGTGTGGTTCGACTCGAATTGTCGGAAGGAGTTCAACAATTTATCTTTCTAAAGCATCAGGAACACAACAGTTCTTATTGGTGTAAATCTGGTCAGAAATTTCTTATTTTTAATGCTTAGGAGTAATGTAAAAGTTTTGGACAAGAAGGAAGCAAATCGATTATTGAATTTACTTAAACTTTGTGGGAATAAATGTGAGTTTGTATTCTGCGAAAGGTTGCTCAAGTTGTCCATATTCAAATATCTCGAGAATAGCAATTAAATAAACTGAACTTTATTCCTTTATTTATCGAGAAAGTAGAAGTTTCGTTGCAAGAATCAGTAAATGAATTCAATATTCTAAAAAGTTTCTCAAAAATAGGCGTTAATTCAGGGTCTTGTTCTAGATTGCGTTTAATCCCATTTCATTGAAAATAATTTTTAAGTAACTAGTTGGGACATCTTTGAGAGAGTTCTTCGGCGCTTTGTATCAATGCTAATTATTCACGAATCTGCGTATATGAAAATAGCATATATTTATGCATACATTGAAAGGAAAACATTATATTGTTATTAAATGTATGAAGAAATACTTCCAGATCTGTTTTGTACTAAAAACAGGTCATAAAAACGATGTTCTATTTTTCTACATTATCTATCGTTAAGTGAAATTTTCTTTGGAATATCTCACGAATTTTAAATATATCTAATAATTCAATGTATTGAGATTTATTATCAATCAATAAATTTTGAGATATTCACAATATCATAATATTGATATAATTCTAGAAGGGCTGAATGAATTAAGAGAAGATATTAAATTCATTCAACTCATAGTCTGAGTTGAAGTAAAGCATCTATCTGACTAATTGAGTAGTTTTATTTGTTTATTCAAAATTCATTATTTAATAATTAAGTGAAATTTTATCAATATTGCAGCTCTATAAGGGTTGCTGATCAAAGTTCACATACCTTTTTATCAAATCAGTAATTCATGAATTGATATCCAATTGAAACATCTGTTATTCAAATAAAATAATCATAAACTTCAAGATAGTCCTGAATAATATTTTACAAAAATTTAAGCAATAAATATATTTTTTAAAATGATTAAATCACAAAATTACTGTGAATTAAATATATCGTATATAAAACATCAAAAATATACATTCACTTATGTCTTCTAATTTAAAATAAAAGTCATTTACTAATTTCGCTTTGATCTCAATATTATTCAAAAATTGATTTAAATAATAAGAATGCTTCAGCTCAATGAATATTATGAATAATTGTGAGCTATTTAAAATATTCATCTGTTTCTAATTTACATGTTAGTCTTCGCTAGAAAAACAAAGTTTTAAACAAGTAAAAGATAATATTCGCAATGACTACTAAAGGGACAACAAGGAGATTATTCAACTTTATTGACTATTTATCGCATTAGTATTATCTATTTCAATAATTATTTCTTTTCTCATAGCTAATTGTACATGTAGCCTATTTTTGAAGAAGTGCCTTTGCAAATAGGCTATTTTCTATGCATTAAAAATATTAGGGTTTTGCTTATGTAATGCGGTTTTTTTAACGTTATGTTTGAGGTCAATTTTGAATCAATAATCGATTGTTTACAAATGTTTTTGGAAAGTCATCCAAAAGAGTAATATCTAAACTTAAATTATTGACAAATAATCTTTAAATAAATTGTGTCCAAAATGGTTGAAGAGTTTCCGACTAAGACTCACATAAGACATTGTTTGCTGTATGAATTTGATCGGGGATCAAATGCTGCCGAAGCCGCACAACACATTCGGGACACATATGGTCGCAAAGCTCTGAGTGTGAGTCAGTGTCAGCGATGGTTTTCGCGCTTCTGGAACAACGATTTCAGTGTCAAAGACAACCCTGAATCTGGGCGACCGGTGCAATTTTACTAACAAAAACCGCATTACATAAGCAAAACCCTAATACTTTCTACATTGTATTTAATATAGAAGGCTTTTTAAATGAATGGTTAAAGGCCTATTTGCTAAGGCATTTCTTCAAAAACAGGCTGCACATATTCTATAAATTTATCATTTATAAACATTTTCCAATATCAAGCTGAGACCAAAATTTTTTGCTAAATATTTGTTTGAATATTTTATTGGAAATGCTTTTTTAAAAAAGACCTTTATTTCTAATGAGTCCTTTCAAAAATTCATTCTGATTATACCAGATTGATAAACTACCCTCCTTTAAGTTGTTTAATTTTTTAAAATTTTACGCCACACTAATGATATTTGTAATTGAAAAAGTCTGACAGAAACATTTTGAAAATTGTTAATAGAAATATTAAATTTTTGAAAGATAGAATTCAGCTCAAAAAATTAAAAAGGAAATAAGAAAATTAGAATTTTAACATAAAATCCACTGAAATACGGAACAATTCAGATCTATTGAATTTCATACATGGCAAATGACCTCGTCGTTTAACGACAAAACGTGTTTGGTATTTACAAAAATTAATAGGTCAATTAATATTTGGTATAACCAAAACTACACTCATTATCGTAATTATCTCACTCTTTAGTGAGATAGAAAGCATTCAACACTTAAAAATGTTACGATGTGAAATGATCATAAATATCCTGAAACACTTTCAGAACATTATGATTTGTTTCTGACAGTCAATAATAACCTCATCAAAGTTTATTGACCTGTAGCTCATTGAGTTGGCTTTGCGTAAGATTAGCATCCGTTTAATCTTTTAAATAAGCGATATAAAGGCTGATGACAATCATCGATTGATTTGTTGTCAATCAAGTAGAATAATTGATTAGAATTAAAAACAGAACTTACTAAAATTTGAAATGTTTGATAAAGTATTTTTCTTGTTTATTTTATTATCACTTACATGTTCGTCTATTGGAAAATCAGTTGAGCCCAAATATAACAAATTAGAAGAGGATAAACCTGTAAAGCAAGGCCCAAAACCGTCCCTTATTGGTTATCCATCGTTAAATAAAACTGAACTCAAGAAACCCTTAATGAATTCCATTAGACCATCACTCGAAAGTCTCTTTGATTTTCAATTGACTCCAAGAGTACACCAATGGGGCTGTTATCGTGGCTGGTGTTGGGCTAATTGCTACTTAATCGATGGTTTAAGTGAATGGTGTTATACAACGAAAACCTATACATTAAGTTACGAATATGTCAGATGTAGTGAGAATACAAATTGTCAAGCAGATTGGGCTTGTGCAGGCACATGTACTGTCTAACACATCTTAAATAATGGTTTAAATTCAAATTTCAACACATCACCTATTTGGAAGTCACTATGATACTTATTGAATTGATAGTCTTTAATTGATGTCCAGATGGAACTTTATCGGCATTTTTCAATTTTATTTCTTCATTGATTTTACTATGAGAAAAAAATAATTGTATTCTTTTAACCTACTCCGATTACTTTTTGTCTGATAAATTTCGATAAGTAAAATTATGAAATAATTGAAAATAAGATAGCTTAAGCAACTTTTTAGCGTTTTAGATAATTGTGAGTGTCTTATTCTAAACTTACTGAAAAATGAAAATTATCGTGAATCTGTATGAAAGCGAAGAATTATATTAACTCAAATTGTTGCTGTAGTACGGGACTTTAAGTATTAAAATTCCTGTGTATCTTTTATGTCATCTTTGCATACATAACAGTTATTTGTGAGTAAAAACTATGGTATATCTAATTATGAAAGATATCTTATGAATTTCAAAATATTTTAATGCAAATAAAAATTGATTAAAACCAAAAAGAAATTGAAGAAACAATTTATTAAGTCTGATTGCACAGACACAGTATTAAAAGAAATAGAAACTATTCTTTCGAAATGAACATCTGCATGTATAGTCAAGTCAAATATTCAAATAAAATAGTTTTCGGCATTCAAGATTTGACACAACTCACTACACACAGCCCATTGAATATAAATTTTCATTTTCTTCAATAAATAAAGGTGAATTATACAGAATTGAATTGCAAGATTTTATAAAAATAAATGTCATTGAAAATTGAATTATAACAGATGTTTTAAATAATGAAATGTCTAGTAATTAAGTGAGCAGTACTGAAAAAATAAGAATTGAGCTTTTGAGATAAATCAATGGTAAAATTTTATAGAAGCCCTAAAAAATTTATGATTCACAAGAGCTTAAACACGCCTTCTTCGTTAACTCAACGCAATACTTCTTTTACCTGCAACATGACAAATTTCTTAAGATCCTATAGTTCGCGTTTTCTAGGAATAATATTATCGAACCTTTCTGATTGAATACTTAATGATTATTGTGTTATGCCCCTATATTGCCCCTTTTATATCTTCAATTTAGATTGTAATTAATATATGCTTACACTTGTGTTGTCACATGTTTTGAAGGTATAAAAGTGAAAGCATTCGTTTCTTTTTTGGTTATTAGTATTATCACATATTACATACAGCTATGATATTTTCCAACTAGGACACTTTAAACTTGAATAACTCTTAGACGGATTGTCCGATTTTAAAGCGGTTTACACTAAATTGCAACTGGATAGTGTAGAAATTTTTTGGTGTGCTATACGTCAAAATATTCACCAGGTTTAAATAGTTATTAAATAAAAACCGAAAAATGAATCAAAAATAAGTTTTATTTTTAAAAATAATTATAAATTAAATGAATAAGTAATTGATTAATAACTTGTATAGCCTCCCTCCGCCACGATAACCTCGCCCAACCTATTAGGCATAGAATCCACTAAATTTATGAAAAATTGGCGGTGTTGTGACTGTTTCAAAGTCGTGTGAGCCGTTAGAAGGAATGCCCACAAGTTCTCATCCGAATTGATGACAGGCCTCTTACTTCTCACTTGATGCTTAATCATTGCTCCGACATTTTCGCACGGGTTCATATCCGAACTACCAAGATAAAATAAAATTAATTATTCAAATATTATCAAAAAATCTTACAAATGTTTACCTCGGATGAGGAATGACAAAATCATTCACATTGCCAATATTGGCCGAAATCCAGTCCTTCGCGTAATTGGAGGTGTGCGCCGGATGGTTGTCGTGCAAAAAATGCACATTCCCATCATGGAAATGCTGACCAATTTCAGGAAGAATCCCATCCTGCAGAAACTCTGCATACGACTCTTTGGTCAATCGGTTTATTCGATGAATTGGCCCAATTCCGTGGAAACTGAAAATACAAAAAATATTAGTAAGTATTATAACTCACTAAAATAATATTTATAATTACCACGCAATGAATTTAACATTGAACCGGCGTGTTCGTTGAGCGTGAGCGATGTTAAAATCAGCATAACGTTGTCCACGGAATCGGAACACCCAAATACGGCCACAATCTCTGGTGGAGATAATGAATTCATCGATGAATATGACGCGAGACCAGTCAATGAGATTCCAATCGATGAATTCATTTGCGTAATTCAAACGCCGATACCTATGGACATCCAACAATCGCTCCTTTATAGCGGCCACACAACGTCTTACTCCTATTAAAAATAATTTTAATTACAAAATTCTATTTTAAATACTACTAAAAACCTTGATTTTTGAGAATTTTCCGTAATGTCTGATCAGTTACGGAGCGAATGTTTTCGTTGTCTCTGAGCTCTGGTGTTGCTCTCAATTCACTATAATTGGACCAATTGTTGGCCAGTGCCACCTCTCGTAGTGTCTCATTGTCTTCATTGGTGGTCTTCGTAGCGAAGCCGCGAAGTCTTGGAGCCGTTATGAAGATGTCCTCCTTGTTGTCAATACGATATCATTCAGTGAATGTGTTCTTATTGATCCCTGAAAAGGAAAACAATTAATGAAATTTAAATTAATTTATACAATACTTACCGACTTCTCGAAGAATAATACTTCTTTTCTCACCCTTTGCTCTCATTTTAATGAATTTCCGGAACTTTAGTTCCCGTTCGGCGATAGTTAACGGCATTTGAAACAAATTTTGTTTACAATTAGTTGTAAAACACTAGTCATCCAAACGTAAACAAATAATAACTATCCATAAAATACGTAAGTAAATGTCAAAAATACATAAATAACATTATTTATTATGAAAAATTGAGTTTTTTATATTAATCACTATAACTTTTTAACTCTGATGAATATTTTGATGTACAGCTCACCAAAAAAATTTTTACACTATACAGTTACAATTTAGTGTAAACCTCTTTAAAATCGGACAATCCGTCTAAGAGTTATTCAAGTTTAAAGTGTTCTAGTTGGAAAATATTGTGATACCAAATTTTGTTTAGAAGTCTTCTGGTATTCGATGAAATAAGCTAAACCATTTTTTGGGTATTGGTAATTTTATTTAAGACAAAAAAACAGTTAATATACAGAGATTAGAAGTTATAAGTAAAGAACAATGTTAAGAGACAACTTTCACGATTGTTCGGGAAGTGAAGAGTGACTATTTTGTCACTCCTTATATACGGACAGAAGTTGTCTACAAAAATCAATGGAATTTTCCATAAGTATTAATGTTGGTCACTAACTGACCAACACGTACTTGATAATTGCCCTATTTTTTACCCTTTTTATCCATTATTGGGGTCATCATCGCGACTGACCCACAATTAAGGATTATCTTCTAAGAACTCATTGTGTTCTATTTATTTTCCCAAATATAGGTCATTGTGAGATCAAATCTTTGAAAACTGTATTTGATCTCACAATATCATAGCTGTATATAACATTGAATAGGATTTGATTTACCACATTTTAGAAGTGCCGTCTAGTTTGTAGCGCAATAAATCGCTCTAGCTTTGCTGCTTTTGAGCCGATTTTAAACTGTGAATTATAAATCTTATAATCGTATGCAGATTGTCCAAAATTAAACTAAACTCAGATTTTGAGCACAATTTTTCTTTAACATTACGCATCGATTAGATGCAACTTATAAATGAAGTTTGAAACAAATGAAAGAAATGTAAACCTTTTAATTATAATGTTTAAGATAAAAACAAACGTAGCATTTAAAATAGTCTTCTCAATAAAACAAAAAGTTTCTATTTATAAAACTTATTTGTTAACTAAGTCTTGTGATCGAACTAGAGAAGAATTTGCTGATAAATTTGATAAAATAAGGACCAACAAATACAACTACAATTGACATTAATAACATTAACAAACATATGTTGTAGAGAACATTTCTAAACACTATTTTTGTTTACCACATTAGATTAATAAAAGTTGATTTTGGTCAAATTTTCAGTATATGAGTAATTGATATTGTAATAACGTCTAAGTTTCTTGATTAGACCTATACTGTAATACTTTTGTAACAACCTATATTTCTAAACTCTAATTTTCATAACTCACCTTATATTTCAACATTTATTACCGATTTAAAGATTACTTTTTGTTTGTACAAAAGAAATCTTCACATGCTTGTCTCAACTGTACAAATTATGAAGACAGCTGAGAGTAAGCATATCTCAATTCTTAAAACCTGCCTAAGTATGTCATAATTATACAATTTTCCAATCCTAGTTAACCCGCCTATTGTTCCTATAAAATGTCGTGTTTTTCCTAAATTTTTCTCTCTTTTTCCAGTGTTAAAATCCTGTGAAATCTTATGAAATTGTATTGTGGTTATGTTTAATAAAGTGCTTATATTTTAAATTTGATTTCGTACACGCTCCTATCAAAGATTCCAGACTTTACAATATTACTTTCGATTAAATATAAAATTGTAGAAAGCCTTTAACTGCTTTATCTGAGTTTAGTTTTATTTTGGACAATCTGCATACGATTATAAGATTTATAATTCACAGTTTAAAATTGGCTCAAAAGCAGCAAAACTAGAGCTATTTATTGTGCTGCAAACTAGACGGCACTTCTAAAATGTGGTAAATCAAATGCTATTCAGTGTTATACAGTTATCTCCAAGTCTAACTAGGAGGGTAAAACATGTTATGTTTCTGAAGCCTCTTGATGAAATTGTATGAAAATTTGCATGTACATACTTAAACTCCCCCGGTTGATAAATATCATGTTTGTTTTTGAAAAAATTTAAACTGAAGGTGGTAATTCGATGAAAATGTGAAATGAAAGAAATTTCATTGAAATTCATATAATAAATCAAATTTAACTTAATTTTTGAATGAGTTATACAAACGATTGTCTGAAAACATTTGTAAACAAAGGATTGAGATTTGATTTAAATTGTGTTCAAAATGCCATTTAGTGTGGAGGAAAAGGGAACTAAAGTTCCGAAAATTTATTAAAATGAGAGCACAGAAAAGGAAAAACTCTGCAATAATGAGAGAGTGCGGTAATTACTAAAATAATTATAAATTGATTTGTATTTTAAATTACATGTACGTGTTTTAGAAATAAATAAAAATACATTTACAAAGTTTAGAGGCGGTGAGACAGGCTGGCGGGGGTCATACCCGTTATTAATTGTTTGGAAATTAAATTTGAATTTATGTGATTCTCTTCAAAATATGTAATTTTTCATTAAAATTTAAATTTCTCATTCATCCATACTCATTTTTCAAAATTTAAAATTGATTTATCAATCGGGGGAGTTTGTCCATGATCATGTCAAATTTGGCTAGAATATGTATTATGGTTCCTGAATTATAGCCTGTTTTATCGTCCTAGTTAGACATGGAGAAAACCGTATTTTGAAGAGAATCACATAAATTCAAATTTAATTTCCAAACAATTAATAACGGGTATGACCCCCGCCAGCCTGTCTCACCGCCTCTAAACTTTGTAAATGTATTTTTATTTATTTCTAAAACACGTACATGTAATTTAAAATACAAATCAATTTATAATTATTTTAGTAATTACCGCACTCTCTCATTATTGCAGAGTTTTTCCTTTTCTGTGCTCTCATTTTAATAAATTTTCGGAACTTTAGTTCCCTTTCCTCCACACTAAATGGCATTTTGAACACAATTTAAATCAAATCTCAATCCTTTGTTTACAAATGTTTTCAGACAATCGTTTGTATAACTCATTCAAAAATTAAGTTAAATTTGATTTATTATATGAATTTCAATGAAATTTCTTTCATTTCACATTTTCATCGAATTACCACCTTCAATTTAAATGTTTTCAAAAACAAACATGATATTTATCAACCGGGGGAGTTTAAGTATGTACATGCAAATTTTCATACAATTTCATCAAGAGGCTTCAGAAACATAACATGTTTTACCCTCCTAGTTAGATTTGGAGATAACTGTATATGTAATATGTGGTATTATTACTATTGTCATTTCTATTGTTACTATTATTACTATTATTACTATTATTATTTATTATTATACTCAGTAGAATGAATTGTGTGAAGTAGTATTAATCTTTAATTATTAATTAATGATTTTATTATTATTTAACTCTAATAAATATTAATTAACGCTTTTAATCATACTTATGTTTGAATAATAATGTGTTCATACACCAAACATAACAATTGTCTATATTTTTATTATAGGAAATACTGTGAAGATTTACTTGAGTTGGACGGATTTTAACATGATTAAGTGGTTCGACCAGAATTTATCCATCATTCTTCTTGAAACTTTTTTAATTTTTCTATTGTTACTGTAATTTTTGCAAATAAATCATGAAAATCAACGCTGAATTTAATTATAGTTCGTGTTTACGTTGTTTTATTCCAAAAGAGCATCTCGGGGCCTGTGAGAGTTTATCATTGGGATAAGCTATTGAAAACTAACAATCTGAGAAACCATCAAGAGTTGTTTCATTTTGTCTAAATATCGGCCATGAGTTACAAATCTTTTACGAGAATTTTTCGATGATATAGAAGTCAAAAACTTTATGTTGTTCCCATTATGATTTTAGTTTTTTGACTCTTGGTATATACTAAAATTTTAAAGTTAAAATATGGAAAATTCGATTGCGTTCAAATATTGAGATTATTCAGAAATCACTTCACCAAAATATTCAGTATTGACA
Source organism: Archegozetes longisetosus (assembly GCA_018873245.2). Taxonomy (NCBI): domain Eukaryota; kingdom Metazoa; phylum Arthropoda; class Arachnida; order Sarcoptiformes; family Trhypochthoniidae; genus Archegozetes; species Archegozetes longisetosus. The sequence continues at coordinate 2,295,854 of JAEMBT020000002.1, read as the reverse complement.
AGACTTAAACACAAAATATCGTTGCTGTAAATAAAATTGTTTTTAAAAATATAATAAAAAAATAAGTTTTCAAAAATCATTGTAATGTAAATCATGTTAATAATATTGCAACAGATGGAGCAGCTATAAAAATGTATACCGGAAAGTATGGAACTTTACCGCTGTCAATTAGAATACCATGAGCTTTTATTCAATGCCTAGGCTTATAATTATAATAAGAATTTCAACTTCCAATTAGCTATAGTTTTATGAGCAGAGTTTAACAAACTGTAAAAGACACCATTTTTGTCGGATAATGAAGAAGCAATTGACATCAATGAAGTAGAATCTGAGGAATCAGAAGAGTCTGAAGAATAACCTGATTAATTTGCATAAATTATTGCTTGACACCACAACTTATTCAGTAAATTTTGCGGTTTTGAAAACAAGCCCTGGACTTCTATTTGTTACACTTTTTCACCCTTTAAAAGCTCATTTTTCGAATAGGAGCCCAGGAGTTAAGTTCCATACCTTCCTGTACTATCCACATCATAAGAATAACTAATATATATGTTTTTCATGGTTGCTATCACATAGATTAACGTGTAAAATGCCCAATAAAACAAAAAATTTATAAATTTTTTGGATATACAGTACAACCTCATTATAAGCAACCTTGGTAAAGGCAATTTTTACTAAAAGCAACTCAATTCTCAGTCACCGGCAGATTTCCTATTCTCACAATAATAACATTAACTTGTTATAGGCAACCTTGTAATAGGCAAATCCTCGTTACAGGCAGTACTGTAAGATTGTACGCATAGCTTTCGTTTGAACTCATTATAAGCAACTAATGTATTTTGATAATTATTAAAGTTCAATTTTGGGACAAATATTTTATTTTCAAATAATAAACAACAAATATGGCGAAAATGAAAAGAAAATCTATTTCTTTAGAGACTAAATACCGAATCATTCAATTAATTGATAAAAATGTTTCTAACAAAGAGATATTAAAGCAATTTAAGAGTGAATTAAATGACTCGACAAACATCTCGAAGATTAAGAAAAAGCGTGAACTTATTATTAATGCATTTGAAAGTACGACAACAAGTAATGTGAAACGAATGCGTTCATCAAAATATCCTGAAATTGATAAAGCTTTAGTTGACTTCATATCTAATTGCTCTACAAATGGAATTCCCATTAATGGCATTTTATTAAAAGAAAAGGCAGTTAAGTATGCGACTGAATTTGGTTATAATGATTTCAAAGCATCAAATGGATATTTTGAACTTTTTAAGAAGAGAAATTTAGTACTTTTCCAAACGCTTCACGGAGAAGCAAATTCAATATCAGATGATGTTTGCAACGATTGGATAGATATTAAACTTCCACAAATAATAAAAGATTATGATCCAAAGGATATCTTTAATGCAGACGAGTTTGGTTTGTTCTGGCGTTTGCTTCCAAATAAAGGGTGTCCGGAAAGTAATTGGACTGGTTTTGAAAGATCAATAACTTTGAAACTGCTAAAGATATTTTAATAAAATTTTTAGAGAATTAAAATATATTCATTTTTTATCTATTTGTGCTCTTAAAGTGGTTCTAAAGCTAATTTATCCCCAATCCGTATGAGTTTCTTTTAAAGGTCACACATAAGAACTTTTGCACTGATTTTTGCAATCTTTTAAGATATTTTCTGCCTTACAAATTTGAATTCATGGGGATTTTCCGGTGGTTTGGATCATATTCCATATTCAGATCTATATTTGATCAGAATTTTTCATAAGTTCGGGGCTGGGAAACAATTGGAAGCGTTATCGAGACTAGCAATAAATCTCAATTTTTATTACGCATTCATTGTTGGCCATCTTTTTCATAGTGAATACTATCAAAATCCAATCAAAATAAGATATTTTCCTGTTTGTGATATTTATCGATCAATTGTTTGAGATTTTTCCCTACGCATACAGTTTTATATTCTTCGGGATTCATTGAACCGCTTTAAATAAATTGCTCTAAAACTTGACCACATTCTTCGATGGCCTGTATGATAAGATAATTCTCCGGGAAAACACTTTTCGGCCCTAAATCAGGTACTAATTGAATTACCTTATCTTTTGATAGCCGCATATAGTCTTATTCTTCGATGTTCTACTCCAGAGAGTGCTAAATAGTAACGTTTATAACTAAATTTGATATAAAATTTAGTAAAAGTGCACAACTATTTTAGGGAATACTTCTGTTTCTGGCCTATTCATTGTTTTCAGAGATAATTTTTAGATAATCTATGTTTAGAATATCATAAAAGAATGTCTTGTCTTCAAAATGAAGGTATTCTCAACAATGACAAGCAAATGGTTACAGCGCGCGAGCGCATCAAACTCAGTCCAATTACTTTCCGGACACCCTTTAATCCGTATAATTTAAGAGGCAAAACATTCAAAAGTGGAAAAAATAGTAAAATAAGGATATCGGTATTAATCTGTGCCAATATGGATGGAAGTGAAAAATTGAACCCATTAGTAATTGGTAGGTCAAGAAATCCGCGCTCTTTTCGTGGGAAGAAATCATTGCCTGTGATATACAGATTTAATTCCACATCTTGGATGACTGGAGAAATATTTGAAGAATTCGTTAAAACACTCAATAGAAATATGACTAAAAAGAGTCGAAATATACTACTCTTCATTGACAGTTGTCCCTCTCATCATATGATTGTGTTATCTAATGTTAAAATAGTTTTTCTCCCGAAAAACAATACTTCAAGACTTCAGCCTTTAGATCAGGGGGTGATCAAATGTTTAAAAGGCTATTATCGTCTTAGTCTAGCGAGAAAGTTGATTTCGATGATTGACTCTAATATTAAACCTGATATCAATTTAGTTGATTTATTTGAATCTTTAATAATGCTTAAGAATGCCTGGAAGTCTGACATCAACAACCATCAAAAACTGCTTTATTAAAAGTGGATTCAAATTTGCCACTTCAAATAATATTGAAGAGATTGAAGAAGTCATCGATAGTTCTGTTTGGAATGAATTAGCTGAAAAACTTGATATAAACGGTGCTGAATTCGAAGATTTTATTAATGTTGACGACTCACTTGTGACGTGTGAGGAAACAACAGACGAATCCATAATTGAAAATGTAAAAAATTGTATGCAAATTAATGAAGATAGTGAGACTGAAGATAGTGAGACTGAAGAAGAGGAACAAATTGAAGTATCGGACGATGAAAATGATACAAATGATGAATCCATTAAATTATATGAAGCATTAAATTCAATTTCATTTCTCAGAAAATATATATCTCAATCTCTTAATTTAGAATCGGGTCATGAAATGTTAGATAGTTTTGAAAATCTAATATTGAATAATCGTTTTGTTAACCCAAAACAAACCAAAATTACTGATTTCTTTAAATTGTAACTGATTTGAATTTTGCTTTGAATAAAAGTTATTGAAACTTTTTATAAGCAATTTTATTGCTTATATTGGATATAGGCAATACTCTTTACAGGCAATCATTATTTCTGGCAGAAGCGAGTTGCCTATAACAAGGTTACACTGTATTTTTGAAGTAGCTATAGTCTGTGAAAAGAATTGTAATGAAATTTAGTAATTTAATGGTTGAGGCATTAGATTCTTTAAAACCCAAAAAATGGAATTGCTGCGCATACATTTTATTTGTCATTCTCAATCAATAACTGCACATATGTTAATTTTTACACAAGAAACAAACTTTTTTAGTTGAAATTAAATTAAGCATTCGATTATTTTAATTTTTTTACGATCAATATTTTCTTCTCGAATTAATTTAATTGTAGATAAGTTGTTTTGTTAATCTTCAAAAATTGATTAAAAATTTAACAGTTAAAAAGTTCAGTTTATTTCAAGCAGTTTTCTAAATAAAATATTTTACGAATATAGCTAAAACTTTGCTTAATACATATTTAGATATTACTACAATTCAGGAACCTTTCGTTTGCCATAGAATTTAAATAACATCGATTTATAAAATAGCGTGATTTCTTATAATCATCCAAGAATAAATTTACTATTTATTTGTTTATGAAAAATTAATTCGGATTCAGTAAGTTCATATTTGTTGATAACCTTTTAGAAAAATGAAATGTTTTACCATATATCTCGAAAATTTTGCAAAATCGTAGTCAGAAAGTTTGTTTTGGGTTGATTTTTTGAAACTTATTTAGCTTCTGTTGGAAGTAGAGAACATAGTTGTGCAAAATCTTTGGAAGAATGATCTCCAATCAACTTGGTTGTCAATCAGTGATGTTAAGCAGCAATCGAGTGGTGATGAGCTTAGAGAGATAGCTATTGCTAAGAAGCTTGGTTGGCGGAGTACCCTCTTTAATATTAATCTGAGCGCAGAAATAAATGATGAAAAAAAATTTCATTATCAATTATACAGTTCGCGTCAAATAAAATGGCAGTTTATTGAAAATTTCCAATCAAATATTTCTTGGAACAGGATTGACACAGATTAATAAAACTCGCAAAATATTTACACAATGGTTAAATCTTTGAGATAACATACAAAACAAGTATAAAGTTCAGTTTTAACGAAAATTTAGCTCAATTTCTTTCAAATATTTCTAAAAACTTTACAAACAAACAGCGAATTCACGTTTACTACAAAGTTGGCTTCCGAAGTCTTCAAAAAGTTCACAAAATCACAAAAATATCTTTGAGAACAATGAAGTGAAATTTCAGCAAGTTTCAAAAAGGAGAAGAACCAGAACGGAAGGCAGGATCAGGTAAACCTCCGAAAAATTTCTGCAGTTGTTAGGCGTAGAGTATATTATGACTATATGAAGTATATTTTGAAGGTATGAAAGCATGCATTGATTTGTGTCTCGCCACCAAAGGAGCGCGTATTAAATATTGAAATTTTCTAGTTATTTAGTTTGAATTATAATCTAAAGTTTTTGAGAGTTTTAATAAATTTCGAAAATTTTTTCATAATTAAATACAAAGTTCTTTAACCGCCACTTTATTTGGCGCGAATTGTACTAGTAATGATAGTTAAGTTGACTATAAACTATGAGAACTGATCAGGTATTAAATAGGTTTATTTTTTATCAACAGTATTGCTAGTGACTTTAATGAATTTTAATTTTGATTAGAAAATCAGACCAATAATTGTTGATAAAGAAATAATGATCTAAAAATCTCAATCAATAAACTGAATATTGACCAAAATAATATCAGTAGAGAGACAAAGATTGGCACTAAAAACAATGCAACAAACACAACCAATAACATAAAATCTAAAGTAAGCATTGCTTCACTATCAATAACCAAAATATAATTAAATCAATTTTTAATCGAAGCGCAAAAGCAAGTCAACGAATGTGCATCAAATGCACTGTAATCGTTGTTATATATGACATTGATTACTAAGATTGCGTGATCTTATACTATATATAAATATTTCGATTCAGTTTTAATGGATGAAACTTAAAGTTGACCTTTTATGCAATTATCATTAATCATTTATATTCAATATCTAGTTCAATATCAATCATTAGGTAGGTCACCTTCCAACTGTAGTAACTTAAATGATCGCAAGTGAGTTCAGGTAGGCTGGAAGAGACATTAGGGTTAGCAAATTTCTAAAGTCTTTGTTTGAAAAGAATTAAAAATTATTGAAATTTTACAAAATTGTGAGATTAAAAATTTTCCAAAACACCTTAAATTTAATCAATTTTATGGAATACTACGTTAATTTAAACAATCACTTAATAAATTTTTGCGATTCTAAATGTTCTATTTTCTAAATTAGGAGCCTTATCGATGTATTCTGTGTGAAAATGGATGTGTAGACGAAATGTGCACCTCCTGGAGATTTCTGATAAATCAGATATTATTATATCCAATTATTTTGAGCCTTAAAGGAATTAGGTGTGTCTCAAGTTAAGATATCTAGTTGATTTAAATACTTTTCATAATTTAATCTTATAAAACACAAAAATTAGATAAATTCTACCAAAAATATAACATTTAATAATATAAAGTAGACTAGAACTCGGATCTTGATATCTTCTTTAGGCCAACAACCTAGAGAATTGAGGACATTTTTTCAAAAGTGTTTGATTAAAATTACCAAAGCTCTGAAAGCACGTTGATTAAATTCAGTGAGTTCTAGGCCCATAAAATCCCAAGATATTCAGAAGGCTCGCTCATCCTGGACCCTCATATCTTGTTCTACAAGATCCATATTGCTAATAAAGATCAAAAATATTGTCTGTATATTAGCAAATTAATATCTTATAAAGAAACATTAATTGAAGCCAACTCCTCTTTAGAAACAGTTTTAAAAGTTTCTAAAGTTTATATTGATTTTGGAGAAAGACTTTATTATCCTCACTAGCACAGATAGATAGACGGACAAATTAATATTTTATTGTACGATTAAGTTGATAACTTGTAGGATTACTGAAGTAGTATTTGCAGGAATTAAAATTAATTTTTAAACTAACTCTTATATTAGGATTTAGCGGATATTGATATCTATCGATTAATGACTCCATCTTACTAAAACGTATATATTTTACATAGTATGCTTTGATTTTGTCTCTAATTTTACCATCGTTCAAGTGAGTTATTTCGAAGTAAACTTGAATGTTTAGAATTATAATGGTTGTAAAACAAATCCAAATAAGTAGCTAAGCAATAAGTTCTATCTTAAAGTGCGATTATTATATATTAAATCGAGTCTTTCAGATGGATTTAAAAATGCTCGATTTTGCTAAAGAAAATTCTTTTGACAGATCTAAACTGATAGTTTGAATTTAATTTCCAAGTAACGATACGCAGAATAGAAAATAAAAGAACGTAGATAATATGGTGCAATTTAAATCAGATGTTTTCAAACTGGCTTTTGCGACCCTTCACTGAGCCACGAAGAGGTCTCGGGTAGGTTGCGAGTGGTTGAAGAATATAATGAGAACTGGACCATAAAACTATTTGATTTATCGAAAGAGAAAATGATGCAAATCATACTTGGGCACAAATGAGAGGCAAACGTAACTGTAATGCAAACAATTTAGGGCAAGTTTTGAATGACATCCAATAAATTAGGTTTTAAATTTAAAAATAGCTTGATATAGAATACATTTTTATTAAAATATTATATTAATCAAATTTTTGTTATGTAAAAGCCATAATTAGATGAGAAGTTTTAGACATATTTTTTGAATAGCTTTTAAGTAAAAATATTGCAGTCATTATATAAATATTTGGTTTTACTAGATTGTTTTTCATAAACATACATGTATTGTATCTGCGTATTAATGTGAATTAATAAATATAAATCAGCACTGATGTCATACTAATTTATGTTTAGATCTAATAATATTGATTAAGATTTATCAAAATGAGTTTATGTTTATTTTATACTATCGCTTAATGAAGAAATAAGCTTAGCACATTGCTTTAATAAAATCTTTAATGATATTCTATCACAAAATTGGTGTGATTTTGAGCATAACACTTTATTCATTTAGTCAATATAAAGTAGTTTCAATGCAGCTGTTGGGCTCACATTTAGAGATAAGTTTAGTAAAATCTTTTAGTAAAACTAATACATATTATTCATTTACTTTTTTGCAAAATAAATCTAGAAATGAAACTGACTTTACTGTTTATCATTTTTCTTTTACTAAACTTTATTTCAATTTATCCTACAAGATGTTATGACATAAGTTCTAAAGTGATTTCGAACAGTGAAATGGCCAACGCAACAATCTTTGATGCTATAGGTCGCATTAATGAGAAGAGTGGCATGAGTGGATCAGATGAAATAGCAGAATGGACCCCATTAAGAAGTTGTTTAGATGGATTGGGTAGAAGGGTGAAACATATTCAAACCGAATTTATTTGGTATATTAATGAGTTGTTCACAAAAATTCATCACGAAGCTTTAGAATTCGACATTGTTTGTTTTGATAATACAATAACTATTTATACTATTGACTACACAGTACCAAAACAAGCTGATAACACATACGTTAAACGACGTTTTGGTTATTATAAGAAACAGCTAGAAACGAAAAGGGAGGCAGAAATCAATTTAAGCATCACTGAAATCGATGAAATCACCTATTCTAATAGAAAATATGATTTGTTGAATTATAACTGTAAACATTACGCGTTAGAAATGTTCATGAAGCTTACTAATAATATTAAAGAGAAGAATGCCGTTAAGAATGAGAAAGTATCAACAAATTCAGGGTTGTTAAATTCAACTGAACAAATCGAAATGATTGAAACGTTAGTCTATGAATCTTCAACGAAAGATAAAGATTTAATTCATTTGTATTCCTTTGCATTGATTGTAGTTATGATTGGAGTTATTATAAGCTTATCATTAATTAATATATTTCTTGGTAGAAAATATCAAGAGGACTCATGTGAAAAATTTAAATGTGATAAAATATTGAGAAAATCTAAAATGAATTATCAAACACTATAAAAAAATCTCAGATATCAAAACATCATTGAACAATATCGAGTTTTATGCTTCAAATTTGTTTACGAAAAATTGTTAGATTGATACTCATAATATGATGGACAAAGAGTTTTTACGTGTATGAAAAAATATGTGATTTTTGTTAAATAAAATCTGAATGAAATCAGTTATGGGTCTATATTAGATTTTCGTTTAGAACTATGTTTGATTTAATCAATCAACTATTCGTGAAAATGATAATTACGAATTTGAAAAAAAGTACAATTAGTATATTGATCATAAAATAATTATATCTGGATTAAGTGATTCTACTTGGTTAATAGATTATTGATCAGAATGATTGACAGATGTATATCGCAAATAAAATAAGAGTATTCGCTATTATGTGAAGCAAGTATTTGGTTATGATAAAGCGAGACTCGACTTGCGGAGCATTATTCAAGACATCAATGGCCACAATCTACAAAATGATTTTCTTTCAATCTTCATATTAGTGGAAAATATATTAATTATTTTGAAATAATTGTTACCATTTGCTATATCTTTTTAACCGAATATCGAATAAAATATTTATCAACACGAAAACATTATTCTTTTGTGAGACGTAAAATGCTGCTTTAGATGGTGATACAGGCTATAATGAGATAATACTCTGTAACTATAATCTTATTTCTAACTAGCGATGAACCATTTTTTATCGATTCAATGCTTTTCATAATTGTATACAAATGGATTAAAAGATGAGGTACTGACCCTATGATAGATACAATGAATACCAGAAATGCTGAGTAGCGATTTTGTTGAATGATTTTATGACTTATAAGTAATTTTTTTTATAATTTCCTTCTCTGATAACTTTCTGTCTATTTCGATAGTTCTCTTAAATCTTCAAATCGTTTCCAACTGTAAGATTTGTATCAAAACAATCTTTGTTTTACTTATTCGTATTTCAGATGATTCTAGAAAAATATAAAAATGATGTAAAAGATACTAAAATTGGCGGAAGAATAATGTAGTTTCTTTGAAGAGTAATTTGTTTAAAATAAATTTTATTATCCATAGAGTAATGAATGTATGTTTCAAAGTTTCGCTTTTATTATTGAATATATCGTCGCCTGAATACTATAAGGTTCTAAATGCAAAATCTATATTAATGAGAAAATTCACTTTGAAGTTCGATGTTGTTATATACCAACAATGAGTTGAAGAATAAGAATGATCGAAAATCGACAAATAAATAACTAAATCAAAGCAGATTTTTATCTAAAAAACTTTAAAAGGAAAGTAAAGATTGTGAAAACGCCTGTTTTACAAGTATTTTACTCATCTAACGGGACTAATTTGGCGATTCTGACAGAACCAGACATAAATATATAAATTTGAATAAATACCAGCATCAAGACCATGACAAGGTATATGAGTTCGTTAATAACTGGTTTTGTCATAAAATAGATTTAGAACCTTATAGTACTCAGGCGACGATAAGCTGTATAAATTCAAGAAAATACAAGTAATTGTGCTATTAGGCTCAATTATAGATGCCAACACCAACTTGATTCAGAGCTGGGCAAAGATAATGAAAGGGGTAACCACAATATGTATTTAAGTTTTTTTCGTTAAAATTTTCGAATAAATTATTACATTCATGCGCTTATCGATACATTTTTAAAAAACTATTCGGGTATAAACTTCGTTTAAACCATCCATTGATAAAATGTAAACAATTTTTAAATTTGCATTTCCATATTTTTCATTCTGGACTAAATTCTTAGAATATCAAAACCAATTTTCTTTGTTTCAATTGATTTTATGTAAAAATGGAAGTTTTATTTTAGTTTTAAAACATATCGTTAAGAAATCGCTTTTAGAGTTGACATCATTTTAGGCTGAAGGTATGGCATCCTTACCCAAGAGGCAGTATATTTTATGGCAATCAATAAATCTTAGCAGAGTGTGAGTTACAGTCTTTTCCACTTCTGAAATAAATAAAATTATTTGAGTCTTTAGAAATAATTCTCTTTCGATTTCTTCACTAAGATCTATTTTATGGCTAAATCTCGTGAAAAGCAGTTGCAAAATAGTTTTCATAGTCAAATTCATAATAAATACTATTTCGATTTTGATATGAAATAAGTTTGACTCTAAACTTTATTTACTGAAAAAGAGGGGACTCGAAAGACCTCATCATGATTCTTTAATATTTTTCTAAATTTTGAAAGTAGTTAGATCACTGTTCATTTGGTTTATGATTATTTTTCTAATTTTGTTATTTATAATTTTTTGTGTTCGCTTTATGAGATATCAATTGGGTTATGTCATCCAATGTAACTACAGATTTAAATATAACACTATATGATTAGGGAACCACCTCGTGACGGGATAAAAATATCAAAGGGGGCCCTTACATTTTAAAAAAGAAAAATGCCGCTTTTATTAGTCATTACAAATATTTAGGTGTTAAACAATACATTCTAATCTTAAAACATTGAAAATTATTAGTCATGGTTGATTTCAAAGGTATATTATTTGTTAAAAATGGCATCTTTCAAAAATTATTCAAAGGTAAGAAGTAATGATTCATATCAGATATAAGTCGAGGCAGAAAAGATTAATTCTATAACTTTTGGTTCTAAATCACGAGTGTTCTGGGTAAACATTAAACTGGGTTTCTTAATCCCTTAGCATTTACAAGATAAATCCTATGATTGAATTTCTGAGAAATATTCTTCTAAACACATTTTTCAAAGTGAAAGATAAAAACTGGACAACCATTGGCCCGTCGAGAGTTTTTGGTCTGACGGGATTTCTGTTCTTAATCTTTAAAAAGAAGAGACTATTCCGTCAAAAACAAGATGGGTGGTCACCCTACAAGCTCGTTGTTTTCGAAATAGGCTCAGTCTAAGGCTCGGATTTATCGAGCCTGTACTCATCATTATGTATTAGATTTGTGGTTGTGATTATATTCTACAGATTAAAGTATTGTTTTCAAAAAATAATGTTCTAATTCCTGCTCTCGTGTATAGTCTTATAACATCCTATGGATGAAAAATAAACTTTAGAATGAAGTTAAGTTGTTTAATATTATACGGAGAGAGGGTTTAGGTTTATTTTCATTGAACTTGTTTTTCTGAATAATTAGATCCTATTCCACTGTATAGTGATTTTATTATCTAAGTTTGGTTTTGGCATGAATTCACAAAAACTAGTTTCCAATCATATTTCATAAGTTAATGTCAATAAAATCTGTTTCAAAAGTTTTAAATGAGCTTCTCTGCTGCAGCATACTAAAAATATTTATTCATAATTCAATGTTATTAATGTTTAATTGCACAAAACTTCAATGAATCATCATTCTAGATAGCAAAGAAACCATTTCTCAGCAAAATAACTGTTAATTAGTTTTAAAATAGTCATTAATTATTGAGCTTAAATCATAATAGACTTTATTTTATATTGGGTTCACAAATTTTCATCAGTCTCACAATAAATTTGATTAAGATGGCTAATAACTCAGTAATCAGATCGAAGTTTCAAAATTTTATTCATGTTGATATTCGTGAACAGTTAGGATTAAAGTTGTTTGAAAAGTACTTGGTTAATAATCATTTGATGATTTCAGAATCTTTTAATGATTATGTAAACAAAAGTCATCTGAAAAGAAGAGAAATGATTGTATTTTTATTAAATGCATTCCAATGGTTCATGACTATAAGATTTCTCATAGTTGGTATCATAGATGAGCCATGGATTTGGATCTTATTTGGTGATGTATTCTATCTTACCGGAGAACCTCGTTTGGTATCTTTTGGATTCTTTTTGGCTGCAATGATTGCTGGTTATATTGGTAAATATTGAAAAATTAACTTCAAACGAAATTTTATTATAAACAAAAAATTATAAATTCTAAAATTTCAATCAAAATAGAACAACATAATTTTTTCAAATTTTCAAATTTTTTTTACTTTGTCATAAATTTCATGAAGATTATTATATTTTTAAAACCCTTTATAATAGATACAGTATCAATAATTAAATAAAGTATAATTTTGTTGAACTGGCAATAACTTTAAACGATCAATTCTTTATAAAGGTTATTACATTTTTTAAAATCTTTATAATGAAAACTTTAATTAAATATAGTATAATTTTTTTGAACTGACAACAACTTTAAATGATCAATATTGAAATCTTTTTTAAAGGAATACTTGACATATCACTCGAGAAAAATAAGCGATGTGAATATCTGTCACTATTCGACCATATTAAAAATTCGGACAATTCTAATTTAAATGAATTTTACTCAAGAAAATTTTGCACGATAGCCAAATTCATCGTCAAATGCTTTATGATACCACTACCATATTTGACAGCTTTAATTGGATTTATGTTTTTGGCCATATTCCTGGCGATTGCTTATTTTGATGGCAAATATGATTATTCAATTTTCAATCTTATATTCTGGAATGTGGTGCTTATTACCTGGTTTCTTCTATGGCTCAAATTTGCTTTTGGAACGTATATTCGCGTCTATTTGACTTTTATTTATATGAAGTATCGTCTGAAACAAATATCGGACGCATTAAAAACTTTGAGCAAAACTGGTAATTATGTATTTTTTCAAAAATTACTTAAATTTAAATTCTTTGTGCTGTAAGATTGAGATTATGTTAAAATTAAGACGTTTGATAGACTCTATGAAAGTTTTGATACAGTAGTGAATGTGCTTAAAATACTTCAATACTAATCCAGTTGAGAGAAATCTTTTGAACAATAGTGTGACCGCGCCCATAAATGATGGTACCCTTTTACACGTAAATATTACTGATTTTAAAAATATTTTCATATCTATTTATTTTATATCATACAATTAGTTTAGTTTAGTTTGATTTATGTCAGATTCAAAAATGTTTGGTTTAATCTGGTTCTTACTGCAATTTCCTACACTCTGAAGAATCACACTTTAAATTCCATGTGGTTAAGGAGTAGAACTAAAAGGTTTGACACGTGAAAGTTAGGGTATTTAGAATATGTCCAGAATGATTCAGTTATGAGAACCGTTTTCTCTGATAGAGGTGAGCCCCAGGGTCATTAATAGTAATATTGGGGGATGAGGCCTTCCAATTTGAAAGTAATGCTAAAAAAATTTCAAATAGGGTTTTATTTATCCATCATTAAAGATAATTACAAAAATCTGTAAGCATATCAAAAGCGAAAGTTTCCTGGACTTGCGTGATAAACCTGACCTCTTTAGCTCAAAGATTCCCTAGATATTTAATAAAAAATTTAAGTTCATTCGAATTTTGCACAAAATCAGCATATACACCGGTTGAGGCAAAAGTTTAGCGGCTAACTTTTATTTTTATTAATGGCTTTCAAATAATGATAAATTACAGTAAATTTTAATCAAAATCAATCGAAATAAATACCATCTGCATTATAGCATTTCCCCCATCTTCTCGTAAGTTCTTCAAATATTTTTAACTAATCATTTTCTAGCAGCTCATTCAGTAATCTATCAACTACGTTTCAACTGCAGATCTAATTGAAAACTTTCACTCACTATGTGATTTCTCAATTTCGGAAATAACCGAAAATCACAAGGGGCTAAATGCGGTGAATATGGGGGATTTAGCAGCACTTCAATTGAATTTTCGGCGCGAAAATCGTCAATTGCACAAGTTTTATAAGAAGCTTTATCGTGCAAGATCGTTAAGTTATATCACCTCTATCAACATTTTCACTTACAAACCAAACTTTATTTTCGATAAAACGCTATGATTATTAAATACTTAGAGCCGTTTCGATAATCTTTTTAGGAATTAAAAGCCCGTTAGTACCTCTACAAGATAACATCTAATCCAAGAATATCACTTTTATAGTAAGAAAGCTATTTGGGTTTGAAAAAGTTAGTAGTAAAACTTTTGCCTCAACCTGTGTAGTTACCTCATTGCTAGCATAGCTCACAGGTGTCGCTTAGACCCAGCGTTGCTAGCCGTTCAGTATGCACCTAGACAGTCCAGTTTTGGAGAATTCAGTCAACTGGACAGTTTTTTGTAGAGATTACTGTTAAAAATTAAGAATATTTATGGAAAAATCTCTATGCATTCTATTAAGAAAATTGTAATAATATTTTAAAGAAGCAAAATTAGAATAATACTATATGTATGTATGTTTAATACATGTATACTTAAAATATGTTTACTGCTTACATATTTTGGATTAAAAACCAAAACTTTCATCTAAGGGTCCCACTTTGATATTTTTAGTCCAGCATTGTAGTGAACAAAAGTTAGCAATATTGACCAGACCTAATTTCTTCTTACATGGTCGAACCAGGCATTCTCGAGTCGAAACCAAAAACATTCTGTTGTGGCTAAAGAAGAATAAATTAGGTTGCGAATGGAATATTATAGTGATCGGAAGTTATGACAATTACATCTGAATAACATCTCTTATAAATGTTAAATAATCATTATAACAAGAATAGTATGATTTGATCTTTCAATTCTCATGGCTCAATTCTCATCTTTAATATTTTGCTAATGATGAAATAAATGGTCCTTCTATGATTTGCGTGTATGAAACGGGTTTATTTTCAGTCAGCATAATCAGTTCATAACTGGGTTCAAAATAAGCAGTTCTTAATATAATTGTAAACCATACTATTCTAATTATAATGATTATTGGAATTTCAAAATGAAAAAATTATTCAGATACAATTATAATTTTGTTCTAAATTTTCATCATCAAGATATTTGAATTTATTCATAAACGTTATGTTTAGTTGATGTGATTAAGATAAAACGAATATGTCAGTCTTGAGTTTGAATTTAATTTCTAAATTAGGCAAGAATTTGCGAGAGACGAAATTTTATGCAATTGGTTGATAATGAGCTGAAGTCTTAGCTTATTTGTCAATTTTTCCGGAATTTTCGGATCTAGTAAATTCTGGTTAATGTTTTCGCAAAAATTTTAAGCTTGAAGTGCACGTTATTATTGCTATAATTATCATTTGAGTATCTCATAGATATTTTTGACATGCTTGGTTATGTGAAGTTTTCTGAACAAATAAAACCTAGTCTGGTTTTGGGCATGTCTTATCGATGTTCTGGTCATTTGCTCAGAATAGGAGTAATATATTTGTACCAGCTTAAGCAATAGTTAAATAATATATAAATCTCTAGCCAAGTAAAGTCTAGTCGCACCAAATATTCTCTACTGTATCCTGAAATAATTTTCTTTCAGCATCAAGCAAATGAATTCTAGTATTACCATAATCCAAACTTTAAGAGATTAATCAAAACTTATGATTCAAAATTTTTTAATTTACAGGTGATAAGAAGCTCTTAGAAATGATTATAAGAGAACACAATCATTGCTGTTCATTAATATCAAAAATAAATAATCACTTCAAATACATAATTGGAGCCGTATATTATGCAGCAGTGCCCGCACTTGACATTGCGTTACTGATCTTCATATCAGATAAACCTAATATATTTGTTAAATCTTTCGCTTTGTTTTTGTTCATAGAACTAGGATATTTAGTATTCTATCATAACATTATTGGTTGTCAAGTTATGAAAGCTGCTCATTCACCATATATCAAATTAAACTCAATTGTGGCACTGAATACGATAGATTCTACTTTTCTACGCTTAAAAATAATATCTCTAATTGAGAAACTATCAGGACCTGAAATTTGTTTCTATTGTTTCGATTTCTTCCCGATAACTAATTACGAATTTTATTTGTTAGCAGGTAACTTTGTCAAAACATTCGTTCTTTTAATTGGTTTATTTAATGTATAAAATCTATTAAATGCTATCATTTATAAAAAAAAAGTTGTATAAATATCAATAAAAATACTTTTTATCTGAAAAAATCTTATTATCTCGGAAAAAATCTCATCACTCAACAACGTCATGATTATAAGACATAAATAAACACACGATAATATTAATTGCTTCTAAATGACTAGGCGTAAAGTTTGATTAATCATATTGATACTATTTTAGGTTGAGGAAAAAGTTTTGTCATAAATCTAAGCATAATTTTTCGATCTAATTTTTGACACTTTATCTATTATTAACAAATCCTTTCAAATTATAAACTTCAAACACAAGTATTGAACTCTAATTTAATGAACTAAAGAGCAATTTCAAATTACTCCTGGTGATTCCTAGACATGTCTTCAAACAAAGAGAACATCCGCCACTGTTTGCTCTATGAGTTTGACCTCAAGAAAACCGTAGCCGAAGCTCACGAAAACATCACTCGTGTATATCCAGAAGCATAGAGACTCATCGTTTCTGGATATGCACAGTGATGTGAGCTTTGGAGTCAAACTCGTGGCTCTTTTGAAGACATGTCTAAATTAGCAAATTCATTAAATTAGAGTTCAATACTGTTTTAAGGATTTGTTAATAATAGATAAAGTGTCAAAAATTAGATCAAAAATTACGCTTAGACTTATGACAAAACTTTTTCCTCAACCTAAATAGTTAATCAAATTTCTTCATCCAATCATCAACTTTCATATAAATTTCTATATTCAGACATTTAATTACATTAAAATATTCGATTAATTTCTGACTAATATTCGCTCTAGTTTGATAAGAAAGAAAATCGAATTTTCACATTAAATCAACTTAACCTAATCTAATTATTAGGCAATCATGAGGTAATTAAATGTATTTAAAGTCAGAACTGTCATAAAATGTTGTGCTAAGGCATCAATAAAAGTCTTCTTAATATTCACTGAGAAATTGTGAAACAAAGATAACATCCTCAACAGATAAAAAGCTGGAGTAAAGTACTTAAATGGGGAACCTTATATAATTTTCTAAATATTTTCAGTTTTTGCTTTAGATTTTCAAATTTTCACATTATTATAATCAAGTGGAACTTGTGAGTAGTATAACAGATAATTATCCCAATATTCACTTCATTTTGTCCATTGAATGAAAATTTCCGTTTCATAAAAATTTAAATATATTTTCAAAATTATTGAATTATATAATTTGTTCGAATTTCTTAACGTATGAGTATGTTTAGAATATGCGAGACTAATTTTTGACTTGTAGTTCACCTTAAATACATGCATATAAAAGCCTCAGTTCTGAAATGTCAGTTTCAATTTAAATATATGCCTTTCTATAACGCACTATAAGTAAACGCTTTTAACATGAAGTAAGCGACGTCTAATTTACATTTTAAAGTCAATTAGGGTTGTCATTTTAAGACTACCAAAAAGACGATTGCAATAGTTGTCCCTTGATTCAAGATTTAGTTACATTCTAATAGTCACTAGAATACTTGATTTTATGAGTTTTGATCTCGTCTCGGCCCAGTGTGGTTTAGTCTAGTTTCATATTTTTTCAAAACTTTGTATTTCATGCTCTCTCGTCTTGTGGAAACTCTTATCTTAACCTCGTAACTTGCCCTTTATCTTGAGATTAAGGCATATAATTTGCGTTAAATTATTTTAGTTAGAAAGAATGTGTTTCATCATATTTTTACTCATTAATTATGATTTTTATAACATTTTAATTGTAATTTTGATAAGTAGACAGATTATTATTTGTAGTGAAAAAATTTTCATTTATTAAATTTTTTGCGGGCTGATCTCTTCTCTTATTAATTTTACGTGAAACTAATTTCGTCTCGTCTCACAAGACGAGATACATCGATGTTCCACGTGATTGTCCACGAGATAAGATCTTGTTTTCATGGATACATTCTAAGTTAGAATTAAATTTTACTTGCGAAAGCTCAAATAGGTTGATCCATGATGTCAACCCATAATGTGATCCGGAGCTTTGGACCGATCAAAACTTAAAAAGGCTGACTTTAGGTCTAAAAGACCGAAGGACGGTACTCTGAAGTCAATACATATAACTAGTCAATAAATAATCATTAAAATAGATTAAAATAACAATAGTAATCATACCGAGAAATATTGAAGTGCTCATCAATTAGATTAATCAACATAAAAATCGCACAAATCAGACTACTTTTAATTGTAGTTTAGGTCATGAGTATTTGTTGGCACTTTGTTTACCATTGAATTCTATGAGTTTTCTGGGGCGCGGTTTTAATAATGGCTTAAGCTATAATTAAAAATAGTCCGATTTGTGCGATTTTTATGTTGATTAATCTAATTGATGAGTATTTCAATATTTCTTGGTAAAAATCAGATTTAATACAATTAATCTCTAGTTGTGCGCAATTTGTGAATTCCCATTCAAACCAATGTTAATTTAATGGGTTAATAAAATTTTTAATTTAAGAAATTTTTGATAAAATCCAGTCTAAAAAATTTCATTTTAATGTTTAGTTTGAGAAAAAATTGTTACCAGATTTTTAAGTTAATATTCTGGATAGTAATTGTAAGAAATCGATTAATTGACAGTCTAAAGACTTTTGTCCATTACCTTATTATAAACCTGAACACAGCTAAAAAAATTTTAAAATTAATCATTAAAATTAAGCACTTACAACTAAATAGGTTTTAAGTATCTCAATAAAAATTATTTTCGAGGTGTTCTTTTCTCCGATCTGAACATAAGTGATCACTAAAAAATAAATGAATGAATCTTCTTACATTTGAAAGAATTTTTGATACTTTCTTTTCACTTCGATCTTAATTACATTTTAACTTTGTGATTGGCGCAATAGATGAAGGAAAAATTAAATTGTGTTTTGAGTTGAAAATGACACAATCTGCATGATGTAGATTCACATATTTTATAACAGCAAATCTTTTCTCAATTAAACCTACATTTTATTCCTTTAATTTTTTAATCTGTTATTCACATGAAAATTAAAACAGAATTTATTTCAAATTATCTTGAAAAATGATATTGAGATAAAAGTTTCGTATTTGAGACATTTGAGTAATAATATAAGCTTTTATACAAGACTTGCTATAATCATCGTCTTTTATAATAAATTGATATGAGTACGAAGTGCGTAATCAGTATTAATATTGAAAAGCTTTGTTTCAAGAGTCTATTGAAATTTGTGAATACAGCTACTTAAAATAAAACCAAAATTTCTTATGGCCAGTTTGCATACTTTCTGTTATGACGCTCCAGCTCTAGGTCCCAAACTAAACGCATAACTTGGAACTGAAAGTACTTACATATCCAAAGTTCTCAAATTAGTATTTATTTATCATGATCAGAGTCGAAATTTTTCAGTGATCATCGGGGTTTTCATGCATTCAATCTTCGGAGAAAACAAACTTTTCTAATAAAATAAAAGATTGTTGAGAATAAGTGTCGTAATTTTTATTGGAATCCTTATTATATTAGAAAAAATACGAGAAAAAATTGAGATAAAAACGAATGGAAAATGCATCAATTAATTAGTTTACCATACGGAATAGCATTTAGTTGTGCTTTAATTATGTTTTATTTAATTTCTCACCAATGAAAAATTTACTGTCTTCTGTACGTTTTTGAAATTTTTATAAATAAAAAGAGCTTAAATATTATTGAATACCTCAAAGAGAAAGTTCATTACTCATTTTATATGTGAGATTAAGAGCTCTGATCTGAAGATATTTCATTTATAAGCCTACCGATAAAAATTTTGACAAAAATTTTGATAGTAAACGAACCTAAGACTGGCATCGATTACTTAGTATTTCAATAAGATTTAAAATTTTTAATAAGCCCTTTTGTCATCTAAATATCTCGAAAGTGTAAAAAAGACAGCAAATACTTAAAATAGTAATAAAATAAGATGTGTTTGAACTGAAACTCTAATTATGTTTGATTCATTTATTTATCTTCATGTATATTATCTGTAGTTAAAAACTTTGAATGCAAAACAATTTATGATTTCATAGTTTAGTGTGAAATTTCGTGGAGATTTTTCAGATTCAACAGCCTGAACTTATGTTCTACGTTAAGTTTATGAAATTATAATTTCCATGCAAAAATCTAGGGTTGCAAAAATAACAAAATTTTGGAAAATGTTCTTAAATAAATTTCTCAGCCCTACAAAAATCTATAAATATCGACTTTTATTCAAGAGCTCATTGAGGTCTCGATAACAAGGTATACGCCCAAAAAGTTTAATAAGTTTATTAACATAATATTTAACTACAAAATAGGTCTACAAAAGAAACTCTTGAAATGGAATATAATCTTTAATTAACACGTTATCGCGCCAAACAGTGTTAACATTAAACGCATTGATAAAATTATTAAAAGATTAAAGATAAAAACAGTATCAGAGAGATTGAAGTGTGAAACTTACATGATAGAACGAAAAACTTATCCAAATATCCCAAGATTTTATTCACCTAATATTGAACCATTATATTTTTTACAAAATGGAATATCATTTTTAATTTCTTTGATATTTTCATAAAATAGATCTAATTTTATGAACTAATTTTATTCTTTATATTGAAATTATTGATCATTTGACGAGAGAATCAGATATGTTAAGCTAATGCGAAAAATCTTAAAAACTCAGAACTTTTTTCTTAAACACTTAACTATAAAAGTTTCATTGCAATTATACATAAAATTTTTGCTTCTTCGATGATATATCACAATCATTTTATGAATAGATAATGCTTTAAAGCTCTATAAAAGTTTGTTCAATTGGATAAAGAATAAAATATAGTAAGATAGAAGAAAGCTCTTATTAAAAAAATCTATTCTTTCTTCGATTTCTTAAACCGTAAACAAAAACTGATTCAAATTAAATATAATGGGCTGTTAGCTTTCATTTCTGCGCATTAATGCTTTTCAGAATGTCAATTATACTCCAAATGAATATTTTATTTATCTCTCGTGATTATTTGATTGTCTATCAGATTCGAGAGCGTAAAGCGTGAAAATCTCTTTGTAACTCAATTGTGACCATCATTATTGAAAATATCAAATAATTAAGAACTTGATCGACAAATTTTTTTATCAAATAAATCTATTCTTTATTTAAAACCATTATTCAACCCTTCGTTGATTGAAATCGCATAATTTCCTTAAGGTATATAAGGAGAAGTTCAAATTCATTCTCATTAATTTTGTTTTGAAGTTGTATGAAAAATATTTTTTAGAAGTTCTCAGTGAAAAACATGGGAGTCTTTAATTTTTATTCAATGTTTTTTATAATAACTGTTTTTGTAATAATAGTTGAATCTAAGGGTAACTCAAACGTATTGATATATTTTAAGTTGATCTTAATTTAATCTTTTGACTGTTTAAAAGGTAAAAAACGTGGTCCTATCATCATAAAGAGTAGTGGTGATGAAAATCCAAGGGAAAGTGATCTGTAAGTATGAATTTTCATTTAATGGTTTCCTGAAAGTTTGAAAAATTTTTAAATAGCTTCTCAAAGCATAAACCACATAATTATAGAAAAAAAATTAGAATACGAGTTAGAATTTTAATATCAATTAATTGCCGGAGTCAAATTCTAGTAAAATCTCGAAAGAGACGTTGAGTAAGAAATATACTGAAATTAAGCACTAGTATGTAATCAAATAATCAAAAGTTAAAATATTAAATTTTTTTATATTTTCCTTTTCGAAAATAGAATACTTGCAGGATTTGCAGATTGCGAAGTTAAAAAGGATAATAAAAAATTATCTCAAATTATGAATTTATCACAATATACACGAAAATTACCAAAATATATTCCAGTTAAAATTTCTTCTGTTCGTGCCGTTCATAAAAAAGTTGTGGATCCCTTTACAAGATATGCTCCTCAAAATATTCCTATGTTTGTTGAGAAGAGTAAGCCAGAAGCGAATGATGAATACAATATGGGTGAAAACCCTACTGATGATAGTTCTAACGATGAGCAATCTGATACTGAAAACTACACGAATGAACAATCAACAGATCGACAACCTAGTGGTCAGAAATATATGAATGATCCTCTTTCAGGTGAATTTTCTGTTGATCAGTATGATGTAGACCACAATTCAATGGATAAGAACACAATCAATTCTTTGATCAGAAATTACATAAGAAATCAAGAGTCGGAATCGGATAGCAAAGTTAGAAAAATATCAGCTACCTCTTCACCAATTGCATATGAACGATCTGTATATCCAATCTATGTAATCTCTCGAAGCAACATACATAAAGCTAAGCATTCTCGACGCTCTGGATCGCATAATTTGAGACTCCGACCTCATACACTGTCTTAAGCAATAATCAAATATTAGAAAAAAATCTTATCATCTATTGTGATGCAAAGAAAAAACTTTTATTGTCAAAAGTATTTTGTAAATAATTTCCAATTACCTATCTTTAAATACATAAAAAAAATTAACGACGTATGATTTATCTAATAATTTTATTGTTGAATAAATGATTCGATAAAATCAAACGAAAATGAGAAAAAATTTTTATTGTGTAAAAAGCTCCACTTTGGAAGCATACTATTCGATTGTAGGCTTAATAGAGGCTTACATTAAGTTTAAGAAGCATTCTAGCGATGAGACTGCTAGTTGATAGCTATTATTAAGGTTGCAATAGTAGAAACACGATTTGAGGACATTATGATGGCATCTCAAGTGCAAAAAAGTTGAGCTGATATCCATTTATAGATAAAGTTAATTTGAATAAATGATTTCACTTGGAAAGTAAAATTACAACAAAATAATAATTGATTATTAAATCAGATCAATAAATTTTTGGGTTTGTTCACTCAGTACACTTTCAATTCAAAAGATAGTCCAAGCGTATAGTTTTATTCAATGAGTTTCATGCATGATAGACATGACACATAAAGTTCATTTTTAATAGGTTTAGATTCATGTTGAAAATTAGCATTTTAATGGAGAATATCAACCAATTTTATAAAATTTGAATATAAGAACTAGTCGTTCACCCTTCTGATGTCAATAAATATTCATATATAGATTTAAGAAATTGATATGATTTTGTTTCTTACGAAATTATATATCGTTAAAAAGAAATCTGTCACTATTTAGAACAAAAGATTAAGTTTATAAGTCTGTAAAATTAATTCAATTTTATTTCAAGCATGACATCAGTGTTGATTAAGTTAAAAAAATAATATGAAATACGCTGTAACTTGTTTTTACAAGAAAAATTTCGATAAGATAAAGTTAGAAAAAAACTTAATTTATTTTGAAGTTCATTATTTTATATCTTAATTTGAAAAATGTGCTAAATATTAATATAAGAACCAGATTTTTATCTGGATCTTAGTTTTATCTTCATTCAAAAATTTATAATTGATGAACAGTAAAATATTCGCTACTTATCAATCGTCATGATTGAATAGCATTGTAAACAAATGTATTATAACTGACCTGAAAATTATTATTCCAACCCTTCATAGTTGGATATATATTTAAATACTGAAAGTCTTTCAAATAGTTTTATTTCTATGTAAGATTTAGACCGAATGAATGTAAAATTATTTTCTTCTGGAAACTCAAATAGATAAAGAATATGGAAAAATGTACTTCATACTCAATCTTATTTGTGATATTAGTTTCTATTTTAAATGTTGAATCTGGAGGTAATTCGAATATTTATTTTATTATATGAAAATTTATTTGAATTTTAGAATTTTCGCCAATCTACGAATAATAGGTAATAATAATGGGCCTATAATTATAAAAAATAGTCGTAATATTAGGAGTGCGAATCGTAAAGGGAAAGAACTGTGAGTCTGATGAAAAAACATTTTTCTTAGAACTTCATTAACTTTTTGAGGCTAAATCTCAAAATTTTTCCACTTTTTCATTATGTGAATTTTTCCCAAACAAAATCAAAAATCTCAGGATTCTGATTACGAACAATTGTGGAGCTCCTACAATCATAAAGAAAAACAACCGACGTCATCATAACAAAAGAGTGTTAATAGATTAGTTTCTAATAAACAGAGTATATATTTTAGTATTTTTCTAAAAAATATTTTCAATTTGAATATAGGATTATAGTCGGAGGTGGGGATTGTCAGGATAAGAATAAAGTGAAATATGTGCCTCGATTAATACCTGTTCCACATATCGTTCCAAAGAATCACTATATTCTAGTTCCAGTTCCAGTTCCAGTGCATATACAGGTTCCGCATACTTTTTATAAAAAAATTCGTGTTCCCGTTCAAGTACATGGCCAAGATTTTCAAATGCCTGTCTATAAAAGGAATAAGCAAGTTGGAATCAAGGTTAAGTATGCGATAGATGAAACCTCTATGACAGGAAATTTAAACGCTGACTATGGGACTGAATACTTTACCAGTTAATTTTCACTAGAGATTATCATTCATTAATTTGAATGTGAAAAGTTTTGATTTGTTTCATTAGCATTTTGTAAATATTTTTAATTCATTAAGATTTAAAGCTATCATCAATAAAAAAATATTTTCTGTTGATATATTTGTGCGTAAAAGGATTAATGAAATTATGTTTTATTTAAAAGTCTTAAATTTTTTTATAGAATAAGCTACGAAACCGATCAATTTAAACTAAATAGATTTTAAACTTAGCTTTAATTTTAGCGAATGTATCATTTTTGACTTAGAACACATTTTAATCACTTGAGGTGTAGCTTGAAGTTACTACTTATAGACTATTCATAGAAAATTAATATTTATTCGAGTGTCACTCATCTAAGTTAATCCTAAGACTGTTATTTGAGTTCAAGTGGGTATTGCGAGAATATGAAAATTCTTAAGTTTAACTTTTTGATCTAGCAATAAGGCTGATCATCATGGAAGTTGTCAGAGTTGATCTATACTAGTAATGATAATCGATTAGTATTTCTTTTAAGACTTCTCATATTCAACTTATAGCAGAAACAGGTATGAAATTAAGATGAAAGAGTAAATATTTAATTAGGATTACAAAATGCATTTAAAAATTTTATTGTAGATAATTTATTTGCTTTAATTGTGATATTTATTGTTCTGTTATGACTTAAAAAGCAAGCTCTTGCTTAAACCTCTGAATAAGTTTTTCACTATATAAAAGCTTTAAACATAGCAGGTTTGGGAAGTAAAATGTTTTCTGTTTTGGCACTACAATAATACACGAGCTGTTTAGTTTCCTGAATTATTTTTAAAGCGTTCCTCCTTTTATAACTGTTGACTTAAATATATAACGCATAACTTAAAATGATTGAATCATGAACAAGAACCATAAAACTAGATTTATCTTATGAAATTAAAGTGTTATTCAAGAGCCCTAATTGAGATCATTCTCAAATTGAAAAACTTGTTTTTGATTTGATAAACGGGATAATATTTAAAGTTGAATTGAATTGAATTTCAAGTGAAAAGCCATTTGCTTTCCAAGCTAGAAGAAAAGTAGTTTTCTATTCTTTTCTAATTTAGACAGTGAAAAATTTAACTTCAGTCAAGTAAAAAAGTAATTTCATGTGTCTTCAAAGCGATTTCAAAGTGAGTTTTAATAGCTATTATGGGGATCAAATTTAATCTTAATTTTTTTTTCTAAACGCATAAAAAATTTTTCGACAATTTGAAACTGGATCTTAATGAGAATTAGGGACTGCTGATGGTACAACTGATGAAGTATCCGCTATTTTAAAATTCGGAACAACAGATGGCGGAGTTGCATCAGTTATGTCGTTTTCAGGTTTAGAACTACTGATGGGGTATCACTCCTGGTACAATTTCGTTGTCTTTTTTATTAGTAACAACTGATGGATTCTCTGGTGTTGAAGCCGTGTCTTTCAAATTCACCAATTCTTTAAGTCTTAGATGGTCTGGAAGGCCTCTCACTGGCGGAATGCCTCGGAAATTCTGATAATTTCTATGATTTGATAACTGATTCGGGTGTGAATTTCGATAAACAGGTGAATCTTCGGATTGTTTTTTATTCAGTCCAATTTCTGACTCAGCTGATAATGGAGTTGTGCACAGAAAGAATATGAAAGGTTTTTTCATTTTTCTATACTTTGAGACGAACTGCGCAATTGGAACGAAATATTTAATATGTTTAACATTCAGATATTTTGTAACTGCAACAATTTTTTATCGTTTGCTTTAGAATTGAAAACTTATCTTTTTATATCTATTTTTTGATAGGATCTGGTTTCTAGGAATGTTATTCATCTTCATGATAGATAAAGTTTATTAATTCGCATTATATATTATCGTAGGTTGTTAACTAAAATAAAAATATATTTGTTCGTAGGCGTGGACAAAAGTTCCAAAGATTAAACAATTCTTGTATTAATAGAATGTAATTTAAAATTCTTCACACCGCAATGGTTTCGATTTCATGCTTCTATATGCAGCAGGTAGTTCTCTATAGAGAAATTTTCTAAATTACAATCAAAATTTGACGTTTTAAACCAAAAATTAGCTTCATAAATAAATTCGTTTGACACCTATACTAAGATGACATGTTTTGTTTATTTACTACATAATTAGAACTTCATCTCATATTTTTCAGATTAATTATCAATAGAGTTTATCGATTTTAAGCACGAAATCGTAATTGCAAACAAATATTACACAAATAACAAATTTTCTACTTTAAGCAAAGAACTTTTTTTATTACTTATAATAATTGTGATAACAGTTGGATGAATTCTATATTTCGGGAATTTTTGAAAATAAACAATCTTGAGTTCTCATATGATAATAACTGTTAATCAAATTTTTTTTGTTTCGAATTGCAGTATTTGCGATATTTGTGAGAAATAGTCATCTAAATTCTATATAGTTTAAACGCATCCTTAGAAAAACAAGTTAATCAAAGCTTCATATATTCATACATAAAATTGATTATAATCTTTTTTTATAGAAGAAAAACCAATATTTATAACATTACAATCCATAAACCTTATTCTAGGAACGATATCATTGTATTTTGGATAAATCCCTTGGTGGACACAGTGGCAGTGACTTAGATGGCACATTAATATCCATTCTTGAGAAAATTATAAATAAACATGCTAACGTCAAATCATTCTCATTTATTTTTACGGAAATAAATCTTTACTCGCTTAGAACGCTTCTGTGGATATATATTCAGCGCAGGACTAATTTGCAGTTGAATACCAATTGAGATTGTTGAATGTTGAGTAAATATTTTTAAGAATAATGTGATAGAAGAAAATAACTTATATATTTTAATATTAACCTTTTTCAAAGTATTTATTAAGTTCATCTGTGAGTGATTAATTTGGATGTTTAATGGGAATACAATTAAACTTCAATAAAATTTTTTTCGCTTTACTAAAATAAAGAATTTTCAACAAATGAAAATGCGTAATACATGTTTAAGTTAAACGACTAAATCTTATTTTTGTTTCAAACCTTGATCCTTTTGCCTATGATTTGTTAAGTAAAAATTTTCAACTAGTATTCCTACAGAACTAAATGTATTCTTATTTATCGAACTCTACCATGAAAATGTTTATCTCTGAATTCCTGAAAACTTACAGTTTATGACGTTATTAAAATAACCAGACTTCACAATAATAGTAATAACTTAACAAAAGTTCAAGAAATAAGATTTTTCGCTGAATCTTTTATTAATCAATAGTTAAACATATCTATTTTTACATAGCCTTTATATCAATATCAATACTATTTACAGTATGATCCCAATCATGAGTGTCCGACTTGTGGGGTGCATCGGTTAAATCATGAATATTCGATTTATGGGACATATCAGTCAAATCATGAATATTCGATTTATGGGACATATCAGTCAAATCATGAATATTCGATTTATGGGACACATCACTCAAATCATGAATTTCCTGCTTATGGAGCATATCAGACAAATCGTGATCCGTCAAATCGAAACTATATTCATGATCATCATTATAGTTGATTAGGTCGTCCATATCATGATCAGGCAGTTCTATTTCTGGCTTCTGTTCCGTACATTCAGCTCCAACTATTATTATCCTATTCTCCGGCAATAATTAAGATTTTTTATTGAAAAATGATTTTCCCTTAAGAATGACCTGAATAGTAGATCGATTTTTATTGACATA
This sequence comes from Archegozetes longisetosus, assembly GCA_018873245.2. Classification (NCBI taxonomy): domain Eukaryota; kingdom Metazoa; phylum Arthropoda; class Arachnida; order Sarcoptiformes; family Trhypochthoniidae; genus Archegozetes; species Archegozetes longisetosus. The sequence continues at coordinate 2,267,390 of JAEMBT020000002.1, read as the reverse complement.
CGTTTGGCCTTTTTTCATAAATTGTCGCTTTCCTTTTTTGATGATAGTCGGAGTTTTGCAATTTTTTCCGGCAATTATGTATCTGTTGGTTTTGGAAATGAATTTTAAAACATTTAATTTTTTTCAAATATCGTGTGTTTTCAGTGAAAAATTAACTATAGGTCCTTTACATTTGAATTACAGTAAAACTTCGTTACAGCTGAAGTTCTCTAAATCTAAATTCATTATGAATATTTACTGTGGAATGTTCTACAAAATAAAGCTCAAGTGACGAACTAGATCAAAGAGGCTCACATTACTATCTTCAGAACCAAATTCGATTCGATCTACGATTTTTGATGACTCACTTGATTTTATTAAATTTTTGATAACTTCGTAAAACTCAAAAACCGAGAGGAAATAGGATTTTTCTAGATAAACGCTGACCATCACTTGAAAGTGATAAACTTAAGACATATTCGTTTCTGTTTTTAGGGTTATTTTTACAGCAAAATTACAGCCAAATATGTGCAAAAAATCCATCATGCAAACTATTCTGGCTTACTAACAGTTAGCTACCAGCTTCGAAAATGAGAAAGTTGCTATGAACACCTGATAAACTTTGCTATATGCAAGTTAGTTGAGGCTTATCTTTCATAAAATATTGTGATTTCATTAATAATTTACTTTTATCTATCTTAAAAATTACTATCAGAGCGAGATTTACAAACTATGCAATGAACAAATACAAAGCAGCAAATAATTTATAAATAATATAGATTTATAATAAAAATCATAGATAAGTTCAACTCACATATCATTGCCACGATGTCTATGACCACCACTTTTTATAATAATTGGTCCTTGACTTTTATAATCGTCCTTGCCCTCTAGAAAATCAATTAAATCCTTATGAAAAGTCCAGTTTTCACCAATTTCCACTCACCAGAAGATTCACATTTTGATAAAAGCAAAAATATTAATGAGATTAAAAACATGGAATAATTCAAATATTTGGCCATTACTAGAGGTTTTGACTACAGACTTAAGAAAACTAACGTAAAGTTTTCCTTTCTTAGCTTTAAATACCGGAAAACAAAAGATATCTATAAAAAGTAAAGCGATTTGCTTTTTATACCAAAATTAGTTCAAAAGCGAAATTATGAACATAAAAAGAACAAACCGTAATATCAATGACAAAACCAAAGAGAAGTTAATTTGATACTATTTTCTGAATTTTAAATAATTTATTTACACATGGCTGAATTTTGACTGTTAGATAATAGAGGTCAAACATAACTAACGCTTAAAGTTCCTGATTTTTCATTTATCTAATAGATTTTATCGATGACTTTTCAATTAATTGACTTAAGTTTTCAGTTCTAATTCTAAAATAATTTTCCAAGAAAATGAAAAATGCTTAAAGTCTTGATTAAAATGCAGAAAATTTATGTTTTGGTTTCGAAAGCTCTCAAATTGCAAAAATTATTTAATGTGAGACTGTGTTGTATAAGAAATTATTGTTAATTATAATGTTTGCGTTTAATTATTTAATTTTAAAATTAAATTGCGAAATTTGAGGTTCATTATGTAACAACTTTCCGTAGTTTAATTTGACTGTGATTTTCTTTTAAACAAAGAAAAAATTGCTATTTTAAGACATAAAGTGAATTTTTTTCATGAAAATGATGAATTTAAATAAAATTGTCTATTTTCCAGCCTTATTTCTTTTTTGAAACATAATAGCTTACCTAATTTCCTTCAATGTCCTCCTTAATACAGTTTTGCTTTGACTAAAATCTTGACTAAGTTCGTTATGGGAGAGAAATTATAACGAATTTATAATCTTAAAAAACTTTTGCAGCAAAACCAGTTATGATAATCCATTTTATTGTCATTATCTAATGCTTGAAATGGTAATTACTTGATGCTATTTCTAGTGCATAAGAAACAAATTCATTCATGACTGAACTCGAAGTCAACAGAAACAAGGAAAAACCAAAATTTCTCATTTGGTATTATTGGTATTTATTAATTGACTTGTTAACACTAAGTCAATTAATACTATTATCTGTTCAATTGAGATTGAAATAAATTAATAATATGCTTTTAATTCTAATTAAGTGGATACCAAGTCAAATAAATTAATTGTGGAATCTTGCACTTCATTTAAACTAAGGGCAAAAGTTTCAATCACAGTTCTGTGATATCTCAGCAATAGATAGATATCTGAATAATTTTAGTCTTACTAAAATATCGTATTTTATGACCAACAAATGACTGTCTGTATAAAACATAATTCGACAAATTTTAGGCCAATTTTTATCAGTTAGAGTTAAACATTTATCAAATAATCTTTTAAAAGCATTCGAGTCATATGAATTTTAATTTTGAGTTTGTGAGACAAAAAACATCCAATAGGAAGTAAAGTTATATTTTGAACTTTGAGTGTCGAGTCAGCATTCCTATAAGTTTCATACCTTAGCTGTAATTATTATTATTAATTAAACATTTCCTAGACTTTACACTAACTAAATAGCTGAATTTTCTTATGAGAAAAATTCGAAACGATAGTAAGGATTAAAATAATCTAAATCCAGCCAAACATATGTTAATCATAGATAAGCTTTCATATGACTCGATATGAAAATTTTAGAATATTTAGGTTACACAAGAGGCCTTTAATCTCATTTCAAAGCTAGTAAACAAAACAGAAAGTAGTTTCTAACGAAGCAGTTCAGAAGCCTATAAAAATGCGATATTTATTAAGCTTAAAATTTTTAATATTACCTTTCATTGCAGTTCATGAGCTAACACTAGTTACTGGGATGACCGGATGCGGATATTCTGTAAATTCGATCCGTATTGTAGGAGGCGAGCCAGCTAAACCACTTTCATGGCCTTGGATGACATATATACGGATGAAATTAGTAAATAAGAATGAAACTTTTTATAGGAACTGTGGAGGGAGTCTTATTAGCGATCGTTTCGTTCTAACAGCTGCTCATTGTTTTGATGAAGAAGATGGTGAAAAGCTCTTGAAAACAGTGGTATTATTAGGGAAACATAATATAACACAGAGAGAGGATACAGAAGTTATCCTTTCATCTATACAAGTAAAACAATTTCTAGCTTTAGTTCGTTATTCATTCGAGTATTGTTGCTAATCCTGCAAAAATTCAAGTTTATTTTAAAAAGCTATGGAAGACCATGCCGTAACTTGAATCTGAAAACTATTTTATAAACTATACACGCAACAATATTTAGAGTAAATACGAACTAAATCCTCATATTTTCATATTCATATGCTTGGCGCAAAAATGACCGGAATACCGATTTTACAGATAAGCATACATGAAAAATACAATTCGACCACAATGATGAATGACATCGCGTTAATCAAACTAAACAAAACTCTGGATTTTAAAGAACAGCACAAACACTTACAGCCTATATGTTTGCCTAAAATGAATTATCCTGTCATAACAAAGAACTGTACGGCCACTGGATGGGGCGATACTTCATTCAATGGTACAGATTCCGAAATATTAAGGCAAGTAAGGCTTCCGATACTGAATGACACTTATTGCAGAAAATCAATGGAACTGGAAGATGATATGAAAAATCTTGTGTTCTGTGCCGGTTATGAAGAAGGCGGTAAGGATACATGTCAAGGAGATAGTGGAGGACCTCTTATATGTCCGATCATGACTGGAACTTGGATTCAGTACGGAATTACATCATTTGGTAATGAATGTGCTCGAAAAGGACAACCAGGAGTTTTCACAAGAGTTTCACATTATTATGATTGGATTGCAAGGCATTTGATTAATTCTCACAATTGATATTTATTTCATGATCAACTTTAAATCTCTTAAATTTATTTACTCCTCGGCTCGTTTATTTCTCAGGTGAATAGAAATTATTTTAAAGATAATAATCGGAAATAAATTTTAAATTTCAATATTTTTAATTTACTAACTTATTTCCTACAGTCAATTTTTTTCTTATTCAACAGCAACATATACACTTTTTAACAGAGCATTTCTTGCTTCTAGAACGACCCTTATTATAGCGCTGAAAAATATTTTCGAGTTCTTGTTGAAGTCCACCTCTGCATTCCTTGATATATTCATCACTTCCTAGTTTAGTCATGCTATCAAAAATATTCAGAGCTTCACTCATAAGCTTGATATGTTTTGATCTCAATTTTGAAACATATTTTCGACTCCCAGTCAGTTCATCCATATTGGAAACATAAAAATTCAAGGCCTTATTCTTAGCGAACAGAATACTAGATTTCGAGGCAAGAGAAGTAATTGATTCAACTTCAGGCATATCTCCATTAGAAAACTTCTCGAAATATAGATTGATGTAATCGTAAAGATCTTTTCCAGTAATTTCTCTGCCGCCAATCTTCTTAACTATCAAATTGCTAGAATCTAGCAATGAATTCACAAATTTCTCAACGTCTTCAACGAACTCTTGTCTCATATCCTTTAGCAGACCTGAAAATTCATTACTTTCAGTCATTTGTAGCCCTGGGTGATGCATAAGATAGCATTCTATTGGTGAGAAACATGATCTTATATTTTTCCTGATTCTCAACATTTCCTTTGTTTGTCCACATTTAATTTCCATTTTTCTGTCAAACAATATTTTACCAGCATCGAAACCGAAATCTATGTTATCCGAAGGATCCCAGTCACGTATTAAGAAAACTAGTTTCTGAAATGGTCTTTCTTTAGGATGCTCTTTCAAAGCCGCGAGTCCGTAATCTAAAAATAGTCCCAGTTCGTCGAAATCGCTTTCTTGTAAATTGTTTTTCTGGTTTATGACTGTGTGAAAATAAAAATTTCACCTGATTGCTAGATTTAATTTCCGATTCTGACCTTGTATTGAAGAAACCAGAGTTGATAGAGCGAACAGTTGGACACAGTCTTGAACAGAAGATTCATGATCTTTGGCTCCTTGCGAATCAATCAAAACGATTGCAACACTCTTACCATTTGGTAATTTTCTAATGAATGGCTCGGACCTGTTGAATGATACGAAATGGAATGATTTTTTCGAAATTTTCTTATTCTAATGAATACCAAGAGCTGAGAATAATATGAATCCTTTTGTTGAAGAAGAGTCTTAGGTTTAAGACTAAAATACAAAAAGGTACACATTAAGACATACACGCATGTTTTTGATTTCATTTAATTATTCAACTTTTAATAAATATCTAAAAAAAATAGAGATAAGTAGTTCATAAGTCTTATCGCGAAAAGTATTTAGATTTTAATTGCAATAACAACTATGAATAATGACATTTGAGTGATTTGGCTACTAGTGCGGATTTACGGATAGCTATTAGTGCTAACATCAATTCACATCAATTTGTACTGAAGTCATGCTAAAAATTTGACAGTGACATCAAATTAGAATTAGTTCTAAACTTTCAGTAATTGGGATTCTCTTTCAATTTAAATGTAGTGCTTAATGCATTTTATACTCTGAATTCTAAATCTAAGGCTCTTCTTCAAAAAAAGTATTCGTATGTAACATAAAAACGACTACTTATTTTTAAAAGTTTCGTAGTTGATTTCAGAAAATATTTTTCTACCTGAACGTTTAATCTCCTACACTACTCATTTTTAATGGAAAACATTTTGATTTCAATATTCTCAAATTAAAATAGTTACCACATTAACCAGCCGGTCGTTTCTCGTTCTATTCCTTTACGCCATGGAAAACCATCGGTTTGTGAGACATCATGTATCCAATTCTCATTATTCGGAGATTGCAAGTATTGTAGAAAAAAGTTCAGCATAAACGACTTTCCTATTATATTTTAGAAGAAAGTCTACTATTCATAAAATTAAAATTTTTCCTACATAAATACCTATGCCATATTCTATATGAGAAATCTTAACAATGTACTAATCTAAGCTTATTTAGAAATCAAAAGATTTTTTCTTAATAGATAAATTAAAATTATTAAAAACAAATCGAATACCTTTTCTAAAATCGCCTACTACCGACACAATAACCAATGGAAGGTTTTTAATACTTTTCCTCAGTAGAATGGATTCTAATCCTTGAGTATTTAATTTCATACTTCTATCCTCTTGAAGTTCAATTATTTTAATTGATTTTCCATTACCACTATCTTTTGCCATATCTATACAAGAAACATGAAAGTTTCACACAATATATTTTATCATTGAACGTTTTATGCAAAAATTTAATCACAAATTTTATCGGATTTATTTGTAAGACACATTATTCAATATCTGGGTGTAGGTTAATCTTCATTATCTGATGCCTTTTAAAGATCTAATACTTGAATTTTATGGTGTCAAAGCTTTACTTTGAAGAAATAAATATTAATAGAAATTTGTTTAGAATAACATATCGTCACCTCAGTGCTATAATGCGCTAACTCGAAAATTTTGAAAAAATGAGTTAATAATACTTTTAAAGTAACATATCAAACCTCTAAAAATTGCTCGAATCGAATCTGAAAACTTTCAAATAGATTTCGAAATATATCATTTCGAGTACGTTTGTTATAGTGTCTTCGAATTATGACTCTAAACTTTAAAAACAAATTTGTCCATAACAGACTTTTCTGAGTTAACGCATTATAGTACTGAGGTGACAATATGTAAACAAAATTATATTTCTGTAAGATCTCAATGAAGCATAAATAAATAAATGAACAATATATAGCTCAAGAACATTGATTTGCATATTTGTCGGTTTACTCGTAATACCAGTGATATTATACACTACTCTTGTGGTCGCTTAACCTAATCAAATGTGATAATATTGTCTTAATAAAGATTGATATTTAAATGACTCTGAATGATTATAAATAATTAATGCATATTACCAATCCTTTGCTGCATAATTTTTTTCTTCATATTCACGCAAACGGTTAATGAAGTATAAAATGAGATTATGTATGATTAATGCCTTGTCATGTTCTTGAAATTGATTGATTTTTATATATACTAGAAAAGTCTTATTTTACCTTGAGTGTTTGCTTGTTAAATGGCATAAATCAAATTTTGACTCAAATGATTTCAACAATTAAAAGACTAGATGGAAAACATTTATCTCTCAATGCATTGAAACTAGTAAAGTACACAAAAATTATATTCTTATTAATCACTATCTAGATTGAGACATTTGTGAAGTAGATCAATTTGAATAGGAACATGTTATGGATTTGATTTTACATATAAAATATGAATTAAACTAAACCATTAGAACAAAATCCGATAAAGAGGTAAACTCGAGTATTGTTCGGAAAATATGAGGCCAAAGAAGAACTAAATTTGAATGGAAAGTGTCCTGGAGTACATTATGAAAAAACTTTACAAGTTTTCATGCATACCCATACCATTCGCACTGTTATTAGAGTGACCACGTCATAACTGCTATATGGGAGGACTTAAGCAATCGAAAAGGAGGACAGAGGAGGACATTTTTATTTTTTATTCACATATTATTTAGTTTAGTACAATTCGTGTCTAAATGAATACTTATTATATTCTTTTGCTCATCTTCTGAGACATCGTGATTCACAGTTAAAAAGAGGAATTGTTTTGATTAAAATTTTTATAATACGTCACATGTATTTGATAAGTCAAACGTATGATTGCACCATACTTATGTATAAACCTCCTAATTGTTCCCTTTATAATTTATATATATGCGAAATTATACTATCTTTGACTACGAAAAAGGCATAATTTGACTTTTGCATACAAAACATAAGAAATAATTACAGTCTCAGGAAATTTTAATGCTTTTTGTAGAGGAGGACATTGTATTGTCCTCCTCTGACCCCCGGGAGGACAGAGGACAAAATTTGTCAAAAGAGGACTGTCCTCCCTAAAGGAGGACATGTGGTCACTCTAACTGTTATTGGCTAAAGACTATTGATTTCTTATTGAATGGGTAATCAAGAAGAAGCATGTAAATAATTCTTACTTTCACGCTTTTATATTTTGCAAAAGAAGTTAATTTTAACGATGTACACCCCTTTTCATAAAGATTCGCACACCAAGATAATTGAGATTAAAAATAATCTGGGATTTTATTTAAAGTTTGATAATAATCTGAAAGTAAAACACATTAAGTCATTGTGTCATCAATAAATGATTAAAAAATCAATAACTCGTATATTGATTTCTTCCTTCTCTGTTAATAACTTCTTGATAACGGTTTCTCATTAAATCCGCTAAAGTAAAAAAATTATCAATCATTTTCTAATTGATTCCATGATTCTCGAGTTGCTACTCGTAATTGTTCGGCATTTCTACCATTTTTGATTAAATACTGATATTTATATTTCAAAATAATCATAGTTTGTAATTTTAATTGTGTAATTTTCATATATATTGATATGAATTTTTTTAAAGATTAAACTCAGCTAGTGACCTCGATGTGCAAATCTTTATGAAACAGGGTGTACAGCTAACGCCAAATAGTTTTACATTTATTAATCTCAAACTGATGCGTTCTGAGCAAATTTTTAAGGATTTGCTCATTCATTGATTTACTATTAAACTTAAAATATGAATCATTTTATTTTGAAGTAGTTAACGACTCAGTAATCACTGATAATCAAATGATTTAATGCGCTTTTTAAGTCAGTAAAGTTCAAAGAGTTCAAAAGCATGTTTCAGCACAACGTAAAATTTTAATTATCGCACGTGTTTATAGTTAATTGATAAATTCAATAAAATCATGTCAATAACTTCTGAAGCCGATGTAATATTGGTTGTTATCTTGTTTCTCGACTCGATTCTAATGTTTTATTAGTTTAAATTTGTATATTCTTTTGTATAATTTTTTGCGACATGTGAGTCAATAAATATGAATTACTATTATCAGTCGTGAGTGAAGTGTTGATTCTTATTTTGAAAATTTTCATTAACATTTAAACTATAGTTCTCTGACTGACTATTCAATTTTTGTGCTGTCCCTAATTTTTCATCTCTACACATCAAGGATCAAAGTAAAACTATTTGGCGTCAATTGTAGGTCATAAATTTTCTGAAAGATTCTGAGAAAATAATTATCGAATACCAAAGCTACATTTATGTTTTCCGTAAGAAACAATTAAGATATAACTTATCTAAAGGGATTTGATTTAATTGTTCACTACCTGTAATTTTCAAAAAGTTATATCCAACTAGAAATTATCTTACTTTTTATTAAGATTTGTTCAAAATAGACATAATTTTTCTTATTTCCATTATTGAAAGCATATATCCTACAAAAATTATTTATGCTTCTTGTAATCTTGTAATCAAATAAAAAATACATATTAATCCAAACTTTGATTTCCAGCTGCAGCATAATGAATTGATTAGTCTTGATATATCTATCAAAATCAAGCTAATCTAACATTTCTACAAAATAAACTGTAATAATATAAGCATTAATAAAAGATTAAAATTGAAGCTTTAGTCGAAGATATAGTAAATCAAATTTCTCACTCAGTCTAGCTCCATAAAAATCAGAGAGAAAACGAATAAGATTTTTATTTTAGATCCTATTCTATTAATATTAATATCTTCGAACTCATCGGATGCAAAAATTCTTAAGTATAATAAATCACAATTAGAAGAGAAGGTTTGATTTTTCAGCCAATGAACTTTTAAAAATTACTAAACGAAAAATCGATGAACCTATTTACAAAGAATTGGAGAAAATGTCTTTCGAAACTTGTGAAGCTACATTTCGGGCAATCGCTTACATTTGGATTGAAGTTATAAAAGGCTCATGAGAAAAAGAAATGTACTGTCAGTTCCGGAATAACAGCTCGAAAATAAAGAGTGTTTTGCAAAACATGATGCAAAGGCTAAGATAGAGTTGAAGGAGAAGTATCATAATTATTATCTGAAAGATGGTGATGTCAAAGATATTCTGGTATTGGCTGGATAATAGCTGTTATTTCTTTTATTGTTTCTGCAATTATAATAGCAGTTGTATTGTTCGCGCTACATATGTACGAAAAGTGACATTAAAAGCAACGCAGTAAAACCTCGATACACAATAGAAACCTCTTTATGCAAAGTCTTCAATATAGAGAGGACACTAACCAGAACTCAACAATAACTTTAAACTAATAAAGAACTCTTACGGTTAATGTGAATTGTGGTCATAAGGGTTCCACTTTATTGAGGTTTAACTGTAATAAGTTGAAAATGTTTTTACAGTTCAATGCTATTCTTATTCTATTATTATTATTACTACTACTACTACTACTACTACTACTACTACTACTACTACTACTACTACTACTACTACTTCTTTCATTTTTTTTCTATTAAACACTTATTGTATTATGGCATTCAAATTTTTGGATAAAAGACGAGTAAAGAATATGTTCCGCAAAACAAAACCATTTCAAATTTTTTTCAGGCAATTTGGTTGAAAATTTATCATTTAGAAATTATCAATCTATTACTGAAGGAGGTAGCTGAACTTTTCGTGGAAATGAGAATCACATTGCTTTTAGGAATAAACTTCAATCTGATAATTACAGTGTAAGATTAATATAAAAATCCAATGCTTTTTATAATTGTGTTCTATATGTGAATCCCCATTGCATGTAATATTAACTTAAATTTTCTACCTCTAAATGTAAAAATAATGTTAAATACCGCATGGATTCACACACTGAAATAAATTATTTAAACAATTGGATTATTTTATTAGTATTTTTATTGTGACTTTCGGCTCCACGGACAAGTTATTCCATTCTCCAATGTAAACTTAATTAAGTTTATGCTCACGAAATAACCTTTTCCAAGTCTTTCATCATCAGGACCTTCTCTATATTTGGTGCGGACACACACTCGTACCTAAAAAAAAAGTTATAGAGAAATATTTTTAATTTAGGTAAAATGTTGCATTTTGATTACTTTGAAGTTTTCGAAGAAATCACACATTAGTGGCCTTCCGTTACTTTTCAATCTCAACTCTGTGACGCATTCTTTCATAGGTTTCTTAAACTTTGAAGAAATTAAAATATTTAATAGAATTCTTTCAGTATTTCAATAAATTTACCGAGTCAGGTACTTTTTCTTCACATGCATTAATCGATTTGACCATTTCATCGTTTAAGTTGATATCAAACTAATGTTCGAAACCGTACTGGCGTGATACTTTCATTAAACACCACTTTTAGAATTTGAAAACATTAAAAATAATAAGCAAAATGTCCAGATCTCAGATAAGTAGCTCACTTCGAAATCATTTTCTGCTGCCATAACTGCCACTGAAAATTCATAATCATCTTTGGCCGAATTTTTCAGGTCTGCATAGACCTTATCAGTCTTTTCACTCATACATATTGTGATCTTAAATAGGAAATAATATTATTTAGTATTAATTCGAGATTCTTTATATTAAGTCAAGGCTTTATTTTCGTTTTCTAAATATGAACAGACTATGGGTTTATCGTTAGCTAATCCAATTTTGACATCACTCTTCTCTAATATGCACATCGATAAAGAATCTTTACTGAATATAATTAATCAGCAAGTTGTCAAAGAATTATTAACTATCTTTATTTGACTCACTTGGCTAGTAATCAGTTTATCAAATTTCAATATTGATTCTGTTATTTCTTTTTTAGTGTCAGGTCCGTAAGAATTGTTGGAAGCCAATATCCAATTATGATTATCGAACGAGTTCACGTTCTTCAGTGTGTTTATTGAAAATATCGGAACAAATAAAAGTCTATAATAAGGCAACGTTTTGCTTACTTATTCAATAAATTAAAGTATAACCTTATATAGTGAATAGATTATTCTATATATAACAACTGTGCAAATAGTATTTGTTTCAGTTTCTATTTAGAAGTTTGAACAGCAAAATATACTTTTCGAAACTTTCAAATAGATTTTCATTAGGTATTTGCATTCTATTTCTCCTTGCATCTGCTGAAAATCTTTGACTACTCTCAATTTAGCCATCACATCATACATTAATTAACGTGATCTATATCATAATTCAAATTTATTTTGCTCAGTTCACCACGCTTCAAATCTTCACAAAAGCTGAATAGTTTAAAAGATAATTCGAAGTATATTTTTTTAAATTCTAGAAAATGGATTATAAAAACTAAATTTTTCAGGAACCCTTTGTTATATTGCATTTTTTAGATTCATTAGGGGATTTTGATGATTAAAATATTAATTTAGATACTGATTTAAGTCAGTTGTCTAAATAGAAAATTCTTAATCTATAACATGAAACCAAAGTTTGTTTCAGCAGGTGTAACTTAAACATTTTGATGCATCAACAAATGCTGAATAATAGGCACGCAAAATTGACCAAAACCGTGCATAAAAATGCATGAAAAGTCCGTGAAACATACAAATTGGGTACAGTTTTTGACATAATTGACCATGATAGTTCTTGAAGCTTTACTATCCCTTTATATCAACTGTAAAAGGACATGTTCTGTACGTCTTAAAAAATATGTCATACATATTTCAACTTGGTCTCTACAATAAGATATATCCTATAAAGTTTGAATTTGATCTATGAGGTCGAATTCTCGAGATAACCTCTGAACATATTGAAAATATTCTTGACATACAATGTCGAGATAAGTTGAAAGGTATACGACATATCTTTGTAAGACGCACAGAGCGTTGCCTTCTGCGGTTGTTGAAGTCGAAAATTTAATACAGTAGATACCCGATATTTTGAAACCGCTTATTTTGAAATACTACTTTGAAACTCTAAAATGTCCCATCATTTCTTGATTAGGAACAATGTGAATAATATTGCGTATTTTGAAACCATTTATTTTGAGATACTCAGTATTTTGGACGAATTTTAATATTAGTTTACATAACTGTGTATTTTTTTATTTTGAAATATCAAATGGTATTTGAATATAACACATCAAATCATTATTATTAGACACAGGATTTTTGAAAAAAATATTTTATTTGTTTGTTTACTTTTGGGATGTATTAAATATTTTTATTTGATTGAAACCATAAGCTATTTTATAATGTAAAACGAATAAAAATAAAACGTTGAATATTTAAGAGAAATACGAAATAACTAAACTACGAGATAATGACAGCACAAATGAGAATATTCTGAAGAAATTTAGTTTAAAATATCTAATATCATTTTAATGATTATGAAATATAAGGACAAAATTATAAATGCTTTTGAAGTGAATAATTTCTTATCAATGAGAGAAATTAATAGTGATTATCCTATAAAGTTTTTTACAATTTTTGGAATTCATTTTGTATTTTACAGTTTATTCTAAGTTCTCTAACTTATTTGAAATTTAGAGATTTCTTGTATACAAATAAAAATATGATGTATCTTCAGTTGAAGACTAGAAAAAGGGGAGTTAACTCTAAACAAAATTATCATTTTGAGAGAATAGTACCGGAAATTTGAAATCCTAAAATTGAAGAAATACTCAATGAACTACCTTTTGAATGAAGTCTTTTTTGAACTTTTATCAAAATACCCGGTAACTTGAAAGCGCGAATAAAACTTTTTTGCAGAAGGGGTTTTAAGTAACGAGGCTCTACCGTAGTTTTACATCTTTTTATTAGTAGATAGTATTTGTCTATGAAACTTTAATTTGATGACATGATTAGAAAGAAATTTCGCAGAACTTTCATTTGGTACCGATATCAAGCTATTTGAAGTCTTGATTTAAAAGTTTTGTCGATTTGAAATTTAGCTATTTTCAAGCTTGATGCGATATAGCTCTGAAGTTGAACAACTTTTAGGGTAAATTAGAATATAAGGTTCGACCACTTTTTGAGTAGTTTTGATTTCAGTTACTATAATTTGAAATTTTTTATCGGGTACCTCTAAGGAGATTTACGTTATTTATGGATAAGAATAGAGGAGACGGATCACATCTCTGCGTAGAAAATTTTATAGCACATAGTAGTTTATTCAAATAAAAAATGTTACCTATATTGACTGATGTAAAGGGATGGTAAATCGTCAAAACCTCTGCACTCAGTTTTGTCAATAATTGTACATTGAAATATCCGTGTATCCGATGAGTAATTAATTGCTGATAATCTACGATTAGCCCGTAATACTGTATAACATCACCATGTAATACTTCAACTTTTTCAATATAAGACTAGAAGAATTTTCATTATATATACCGCAAAGTTTGAAATTTTTCATGATAGTTTTTGTCATCCATCTTTTCATAGTATTCTACCTTAAAGCCCAAAATTTTACTTAAAATTATATAGATTTAACCTAAGCTCTCTCATAAATTCTTTAAAATTTATAAAGAAACTGATAGACAAGTACTTAGATTTGGATCAAAGTTTGACAATAAATTGATGCTTTATTTTAGCTTCGCGAATATAGCCCACAACTTTAACCCTTAATAGGCTTTTTCTTAAGAAATTGCTTCATACTGCTGAGTTAAGCATCTAAACTCAAAAGTATTAAAATATATAAGCATGAGCATAAAACAAAGTTTTTAAACGAAATAAGCATGCAAATATGCAAATACACATAACCTGCGGTTTGATGTTTGAGTAATACCTATATTTGACTAGCGTCTAGATTCATTCATCTGACTAACTGATTATTAAACTAAAGAACGATAATCTCCTTGAAAGGAATCTTAATTATTTTATTTACAACTCTGATTAAAAAGTTTTATATTTGCTATTTAATAAAGGCTTCTAAGGTCAAAATTCAATCATCCGGATAACACACTATAAGCTGATTTTGGATAAGCACTCCTATAAAGTCGAAAAAATTCAAAATTTAATTATTGGAGAAATAATAACTAAATTTGAAGTCTCACATAGTATTCATCTAATCCATTCCAATCATTTCCAGTTCCACGAGATTTTTCCACAAAACACCTTTGGAGCTTTAGAAATAAAATCATTAATTTTTGTATGAACCTACATGATTCTAAGCATTTATAATTGGTTTAACAAACTTTTGTGTTCTCATAATAATCACATAAAAGGGGTCTTCCGGTATCCTTTAATTTAAATTCCGTTCCGCAATGTTTTAAAACTTTCAACATCTGGAAAGTGTAACAAAAATTTCTTATATTCTAAGACAATCTTCCTGTAAGAGCTAATGATTAGATACCGTTCCTGGACATTTACTGTCACAAGCTTTAACTGATTCGATCTGTTGTTGAGTCAGTTTCAAATCACAAATATGCTCATAACCGAGTGGACGAACTATTTTGGTCAAACACCACTGCAAATAAGAATTGAAGGATTCTTATTGAAGAATTAAGGATAATTAAAATCTTCCTTTTCATTATATGATAAACTTACATTAAAATCATTATCTGCAGCCTCGACTGCCCACATAAAATCCGTTTGGTTAGGATTCAATTTTTTCAGATCAGCATAAACTGTATTAGTATTATTGATCATGCACTCTGATATCTGAAATGTTTTCAATCTATATAAAAGAAAAATTTGAAACAAATATCTGAAGACTCACATTAAGATAATTCATATTCTCGTTCTCCATATATGAGCAAACGATAGGTTTCTTGTCATCCAGCAAACCTTTGCCATTAGTGATCTCAGATATGCACAACGTTAGGGATTTTTTACGCTAGTAGAGATTTCAATATTAAAGATTGATAATTCATTAGATGGTAATCTTTTATATTACTTGAGGTGTAATTAATTTGTCACATTTCAGTAGTAACTCTGTCGATGCTTTATTTGTATTCGGACCACATGACGAATTTGAGGCCGATATCCAGTTAATATTATCGAATGATAGCACGATTGAGATTGAATTGATCAACAACAAGGTTATCCAAGATTTAGGCATTTCTGAGACTCGAGGTTCTCACTTTTAACTTGTTGTGAAGTAAAAGCTTTTATATAGATTTTGAAAGCTAATGGTTACATCTGAATCAATAATCTCATTCTATATTTCAATGAATTTTTATCTTATGAGTCAAAAGTATATTTTTTGAATGAAAATCCTATTTATATTGAATGTTTGCTTAGTATCCAGTTATTAAATTCTCTTGTTATGTGAATTCATATTTTTCTTTCATTTAAATTCCGCTGATTTGCTGTGTATATATTGATCGAATATTTGTTATTTAACAATTTTATTGAAATGAATTAGCAAAAATTTTTGTATATGTTTTTCACATTTGAATGTGACAACTAAACAAATAAATTAAATTTATATTTGCTTCTTTGGTGGCATCTGTTTTTAAATGAGATCAAATATTTATTCTCCAAAAGCTTACTAGGAAAAATTATGAAACTCTTTCTGAACGATCTAATGACATCATGATTCTATTTAATATAAACATTCAGCATAGAATATGAATTTTCTATAAACTCTTTGATCTAATATTAGTTCAATTAGCATAATAATGTTATTTTAGAATACAATTCATTCTCCATTTTAACATCTACCATAAATTTTAAATGTTTCTATAGTAATGCTAAATTTCTTTGCCCTCATTTCAATAAAAGAATTGAGCCTCATTAACGATTTCAAGCGCAATTTATTTGAAAACTACAAAAATATTAAATTTTTGTTCACGTCAAACTATGGCTTAAGACAAATCTAATTTGGGGTTACTATAGAAGTCGCCACCTCGCGGATTTATTAAACTTCATTATTAGGGGTTTTAAGGTACGAGAAGTTCATATTTGATGGTCCTGAGCGTCGAAAATTTACGGTTTAAAAGTTAGCGATTTTTATACTGAAATCACAAAAATCTGACCAACTTATTCTTCCTTAGTTTATATCAGGCTTGTTCGGGTCACGACTCTCTAAATCCAGGTTTATCCATTGCAAGGTACTAAACCAAGTAAGGATGGATATCTCGAGAATTGTCTAATTTTGTCACACACAATATGTTATTTTGTACAAAGCTCCGGTATTAATCTGAGAATATGAGTCGTTTCTAAAACATTAAGCTTTAAGAAAAAGAAATCAATGCTGAGTAAGAGCTAGATTGTGATTGATAGATCACTGATCAATTTATTGAACATATCAAAGTATACAGGTTGTAAAGTGATAACTAGAGATGGGAATTTTGGGATTATCTTAATTTGTTGAAATGTCCTAATATTTTGCTACAGTACTTGGCAGATTATAGAAAGTAGTTTAACAGTTAATTTATAAGCTATATTATCTCACAAATTCCCGGTATTTAGCTTTGTCCCAAAATCGATTAAGATCTTACTAAATTTGCCGCAAAGTTCCCATCTCTAGTGATAACAATGAATCAACTTCTCATGAATCAGTTAGAGTCATGTAACTATCGTTAAAGATAAATAATTGTATTGTGTCTCAAAGATCCGGAATTCAATCAAATATTGCTCAACTTTCATGCACTTAATTATCGAAATGAATCAAATTTTATTTATATTAATTTTACCTCAAATGACCTCTTGGTTGAATGAATCAGTTTTCACACGTCTTGAAATGATTTTTATATTAAATTTGGACAAATTATGCAGTTATTTAGACAAATATTTTAATTCTAGATCATTTTTAACCTCTCAACAAACCTAATAAAGTCTTCATAAGTCATCGAATGCAACTGTTTAAAAATATCAATGGCGTTCAGTGTCTTAAGCCACAGAGAAGTTTAATTGTTGAAAACAGACATTAGAATAATTGTCATAGCTGACTATTGAGCATTCGATAGTTGTTTTTAATATACTCAACTTATGTATATGCTCAACTTTTTAGCCTGATCCCGAATCGGTCTAACCAAATTTTGAATAATTACTTGTAACATTAGTTGAAACTAATAGAAAATTGATCAAATGAAAATATTTTTAAGTTACTTTATATATATGAGTTTATCATTAAGCAAATGATTTTAATGTTCAAAAGAAAATTCTATCGTTAATTTTTATTAAATATTTGCTTTTAGTGTTTTGAGGTACATCAATTTAAATAGAATTAAATAACGTAAATTTTGAAATATGCTTTGAACTTTCAATGACATTGCTTAGAGGACTATCTATATATTCGATCGAACAAAAGTTCAGACTATCTTAAAATTAAGTGCAATATTTTTAAATTGTTTTTTGCCCTATAATCGAAAATTTTATTGCAATTTGCACGCATTTTATCCATTACTAAAATATTATAATAAATTTACATATTATGTCAACTGGAGTTCAAATAGTATCTGAATGCTGAACTTTACGTAATAGTCCTGTTACTCAGAATAAAATAGGTTTATAGAATTTCTAATGTAAAATCGAACTCATAAAAAGAAAATGAACCAAATAATAGATATTCCTAAGTGACGGTTGACCTCACACTAAAGCTCTGTTTATAAAATAAATACAGGGTGATCAATAATTGACGCTCCATTTTATTTTTTTGATAACTTTTTTATTATTCAAGATAAAAACAAAATTTTTTTAAATACTCAAATGAAAACTCTCCAAGTTTAATGTATTAAATTTTCAAAATGATGGCCATCACTAAAGACTAGATGACGAAGTCTTTTTTTAAAATTAAGAATCACCACCTCAAGCACCTGATTTTCAATCGCTGCCACTTCTCTTGTGATGGCTGATTTGAGATCCTCAAGAGTTACCGGTGCTGTTCGATACACTCTGTCCTTGATATGACCCCAGAGAAAGTAGTCGCACGGGTTTAAATCCGGCGAATACTGAGGCCTATCAAGACCAGTATCGGTGACCTTGCCACTGTCCAGGCCTATGAACCGGCCACCGAACATGGCAGACAGGCTCTGCAGGACATCAACTGTCCTGTGAGGCCATCTTGTTGGAACCAGTAGTCCCGGACAAGTCGAAGTCGGCGAATTTTAGGAAAAAATTCCTCTCCAATAACTCCTGGTACTTGTCACTAGTAACATTGCCATCTATGAAAATAGGCCCAATGATGGCCGAAGAAGATATCGCACACCATACCGTCAGACGTTGTAGATGTGCAGGAGTATAATTTGTCAAATGAGGTGGCTCTGTACCCCAATGACGCCAATTTCGCTTGTTGACGTAGCCATTGAGGTGGAAATGGGCCTCGTCAGAGAACCATATTTTGTTGACATTAATTTCATTTTTATCAATCTTCTCTAACATTAAATTAGCAAAATCCAAACGACGGCTCACATCTACTTCTTTAAGTTGTTGGTGGACCTGTATTTTATAAGGAAATTGATCTAAATCCTGCTTTGAAATGGTCCATGTGCTGCCATAACTTATTCGCAACTGTTGAGCTGCACGCCTGATGGAAGTAGATGGGTCATTTTCAAAGATGTTTCTGGCTTCTTCAACTTTTTCTTCTGTTCTTTGAGTGACAAGTCGACCAGCTTTTCCTTTTCTGTCATCAAGAACACTTCCTGTGCTTTCAAATTTATTAATTAGTCTAAAGGAAAGAGCATTAACTAGTTAAAAATTAGATTCTTAAAAAATTATTCATTTTTTAAGAATTAAATTTTACCTCATAATGGTTCTCCTTGCTGGTGCCTCTCTGTCTTTGATTTCCTTTCTCCATTCTCTTTGGATCTGCACCACACTTGAATCAAATTTAAAATAATTTTTGATAATAGAAACACGTTGATTTGTTGACAAGTTATCCATCTTTAGGTGGTACTAATGACGCTACTAAGTGGCGCTAACAAAACTTTTGCAGTGAGGAAGTTATAATATATAAATAATTTTATATTTACTAATTTAGTTTTAAAATTATATAAAAAATAAAATGGAGCGTCAATTATTGATCACCCTGTAGAATTCCTTAGTAAAGATCAATTCTGTTCAAAAATATTAAACATTGTTTAATGTCTAATAGTTAATAGTGACAAGAGTAATTCGTGATTTTGTGAAAATTAATAATCACTAAGATGAAATCACAAACGAATGTCATCGATATAAATAAAAATCTACCTCAAAATTTGGTAATCAAATCTTCGGGAACTCACTTTTATAGAATTGGTTTATCTCTGTTCACAAATAGGCTTATCCAAAGAAATAGATTTCATAATCCATTATTCATTTTTATCATTGGCTTATTTGTAATGGTTCGAAGTATTATTGCATTATTCTTAACAGAAGAAGATAGAATTCTATCTCTCATTATCGGAGATATAATGCATTTCGTCAGAATGAAATTTCACGGAAATATTGTCATAATACTCATGACATTTATAGCACTTATGTCGCAAATCATCCATTTCTTCAACTACAGATATAACATAAATCCATCATATCTTAAACCATTCGATATGATTTCAGGTTTGGTTTCACCGAAAAGTATTGGAATCACAAGCGAAAAGGAGGCTTTGAAAATTTCAAAAAGATTCAAACATTTAGCAAATTTATGCGATTCGATAGTAACTTATTTTATTCCCACCTTATATTTTATTCTATGTTTGATTGTTTTTATCAAGAACTGTTCGACTTCAGAGATAATTGTTTATGGCATTCCTCATAGTGTTCTAGCGGCTATTACTTATTATTTTATGTTTTTACACATCTTCTGGCAATTCGTATATTTCGGTGTTATTTCTTATTACATTAGAATAAAGATAATGAGTGCTAATCGAAAATTGAGAAATCTCAAGAAGAATGGTTTTCGGAAATCATTTCACAAATTGAATCTCATAATAAATAACTTGAACGAAATTTATTCAGAAATCGATAACATCAACAATAATTATTGGGCAAAATTTCTGTTCTGGATTTGGATTTTGTTTTCTTCTGTTATCAGTATATTTATGTATTACTTGATTTTTGGAGTATTTGACAATCTTCTAATTCATGTTTCAAACATTAGTGCTGAAATTTTCTTGATCTTTATCTTTTTATATTTCATAAATACTGCCTCTTCTGTTAATTATGAAGCGAACAAGTCATACACCTTATTGAATTCTCTCATCCTATATAAATCTAACTCTTACGGATATCAATCATATAACTATCGATTCAGAGTATTTATTTGCCAAATAATGACCAATTTTAATATCTAAAAATATTAATTATATATTTTTAGTTGATGTCATTCATTGAAAGAACTGGTCAAAAAAGAGTTGGATTTTATTGTTGGAAATTATTCATAATTGATTACCGGCGTTGTTATGAAGTAATTGAACGGTAACTTTTATACCGACAACCAATAATATTTATTTAATTTTTATTAACAGATAATTGCAATCATGTCCACACTATTCCTTAAAATAATTGAAATTTCAAAATAAATTACACCCTGAGTTCTTTAAAAGTTAATATACAAAATTTTATTTTCTAAATATCTAACAGTTTTACCGAAAGATTTACTTTAAATTGATTTGTTTGAAAGCTTTCAAAGTACATGTTAATTAGCTCATCACGAATCTCTAATAAGTTATTAGTGTGTTATTAGTAATAACACACTAATCATAGATTGCGCTAAACTAATGGGTTCATGCGTGAAACTTCTCACACCTGCGCCCGAACTCTGTCATTCCCGCACACGTTCGTTTTCGACAGTGCTCTATTTCTGTCTGCCACTCTATCAGGGTAAAAAATTATACCGTTCAAGCATTCAGCGGGGAACGGACTCCGTTATGTGCCTGTTGTGCCCGAGGTACTAAAGAGCAGATATTGCGTGCACAGTACTCAATTGTTCTTGGTTCGTTCTTACACTGGCAACATCATTCTAAGACGGCTTCTTGTCTGCATAAAGATGAGTCTAGAACAATGTATAAATAATACTACGCCTAACGCCTCAACAATGTCCATTTTTAACAAGATTTTCAGTCTTTCGCTCTTGTCTTTCTTTCTCACTCAAATATGCTCTCCATCGGTAGAGATTAATGATTTGATTTATTATTTCAAAAACCAATCAATTTTTACTCTGTTCACGAATCTGGAATTTAAAAATATAAGATAGTATTATATATATATATTGTTAAACAAATCGTTGATGCAATTAAAGATTGCTATCTAATTGTAGATATTATCCGACAAGTGAGCGTGAGACTACTTAGTTTGTAGAGGCTTACAGTTCGTTCATATACATAGATTGTGTACACACGTATAGATTTTTCGTTTAACTCATGCACTCTTCCTGATACTTCGCGGCCATAAAACGCCCAACTTTAACAAAAAAATATTGATAATAGAACTCAATTCAATTAATATTTATTTTTATTTAAACAAATAATTTTGTGTGTTTTCTATTCATCGGTATTTAATTTATTCCATGACAAGAGCCTTTCCAATAGTTAAGATTGATCCCTCATTTAATGTTAGTGAGGCATTTCTAGGATATATTATTTTCAATCATTCAAACGATTGATTATTAAATGAAATAACTTGATACTTGCCACATAATTATCAATATAATCTTCTTTACTATCATCATTTCTCTGATCTGGTTGCATATATCTCATGCATCTAGGTATCTATCAGTAAGATAGAGAACTTGAAATATGAATTTATGAATATTGTAATCTTAAAAAAAAGTTATTATCTGAAAATGTTGAAAGCTACTTCAAAATTATATAGATAGGTAAACTACAATTGCAGTATTGACCCTTTTAGAAAATTTTCAATTATAAGCTTTATCCTAGAAAAATAGAAATGAATTTTCATGATAACCTTCGGATACTGAATATAGTCACAGTACACTGGCCTCTTGGATTCCTTAATGTCCATTTTCTTGTTGCATTCTTTTATATTAGTTACGACCTTTGGAAATTATCAGAAAATACAGATGTGAGATACAGTCCAAGTGTCATGACTATCAGGGTTGCTATCTCTTAAGATTTGACTTTACAGTTAGAAGCAAATTTAGAAAAAATTTTAATTCGTAATTTAAATATCATTAGAAATGAATAATTATTAAAAAGTATATGTGATTTCATCGAGCACAAGCTATAGTTTTAAAAAATATTAATTAATAGGAGATTCTTTCGCTATTAACTGCAATTAAACTCTCTCATTGAGTTAACCTAATTGATTAGGATTTGAGGATTGCTGTTTCTCCATTATTCTTTCAAATAATGCTCGAGTTCCGATGAATTTCGGGGTTTTCTCTTTTCAACATATGTTTTGATGATGCTCCAAAGATTTTCAATAGGATTTAGGTCGGGCTGTTGCTTGGCCACTCCAATACCGTCACTCGATGTTCGGTAAAGAATTTCTTTGCTTTACCACACCTGTGTTTAGGATCATTGTCCTGCTGGAATGTCCATCTTATCCCAAATTGTATCTTAGCACCTTCCAATAGATTGTCATTAAGTATGCTCACATAATAGTCGCCGCCCATAATTTTTTTCAATGAATGAAACGCGTCCAAACTCCTCTACATTAAACGCTCCACAAAAGTATATTTTATCGGTTTTTAGGATGCTTTTTTCGCGTTATTTGACCATCTTTTTATGTTATTTCGGAAGAGCTAATATGAAGTTTCGTCAGAAAAGATCACCCGATCCCAATTCATGTCCAAATGCTTCTTCGCCCATTCAACTCTGAAGTGTTTTTGATCTTCGGTGAGCATCGGCGTTCCAAGAGGCAGGACACTCATACCTCGTTCTTAATTGACGAATCACAGTATCTTTAGACATATTCAGCTCTCACTACTCCTTGAGTTTTGTGGCGGTATCTTCAGCGGTAAGCTCATTATTCTTCTTAAATATTGAGCAATCGCTCGAGCATTATTTACTGTTATCTTCCTTTTCTTTCTTGACCCTTTTTCTACCCAAAATCTCACAAGCTTTGGGTTTTTCAGATTTTTTCTTACCGTTGAATATAGAATCTCTGTTTTGAGCGCAATTACCGTCAGCGGCCGCTCTCTAATTTTCCAAAAATATAGTACTTTTGTTTGATGGTCTTTCGATGTCGATGTCAATGCCATTTCGGGTAATAACAATTACAAAACCGAGTAAACTTAAATAAGGTGCATGCATAATGATTGTTTATGACCCTAAATGTCACATCTGTTGATAACAAATCTAGAATTCATCAATCCCCAGAAAAATTTAAATCTAGAGTTGACGAATGAATGTCCCTAATTTTGCTTCTAACTAAGTCTCAATTTCTTTTCTCATTTCCGAAGTTTCATCCTGATTCAAAACTGAAGATTTCATACTTTCACCTGATTTTTCGTATAATTTTTAAATTAAGAGTCACTTTTAAATAAATGTTTCAGTCATAATTCTGTTACCGAGTCACTCATGGGAATTACATTCAATTTCGGCATTTTCATAGTTTAACGCTTAGTTTTTAATTGTCAACCTGAAGTTTTAAGTGGTTTTTAGTTAAGCGAAAACTCGAAAATTTGCATGAGGATCCCTATGGGATACTTCGCCAAAGAGTTTTATATAATATAGAATCCCAGAATGGAAGTACCGTTATAGAATCAAGTAGTTCTTCTGAAATTTACTATTCAGTCTCTTTGGTTTTTGAAAAAATTGGAGATTTCTAAGAAACATCCTGTCAGTTTTTAACCGTCTCTGAGAAAATCCTGGAACAAGAATTGTCCCATAATAACAATATGACTTCTATAAAAGGGCATTCTGATGCTATTTTTTGAACTGTTTTATACTCTTCTGACACGAACAAGTCTATTGATTAATAAAAATTCAGACCTCTTTAGGAAGATTATCGTCACAGGCTTTGATGGCTTGAATTCTCTCATCGGTCAAGTCTTTCTCTTCGCATAAGTGTTCAATTCCACTGGGATTTAGGATTTTTCTCAAACACCACTTAATTAGATGAAGAAAGTCACTATTTCGTCTTGTTAGATTTCGATATATCTTTTATGAAAAATCTTACTTCAAAATCTTGTTCCGCATCTTCTAATTCGTTATAATATTGACTTCTATTTGTTTTTTCGAGCTTTGCAATTTCAGAATAAACTTCATTATTCTTTTTGAACATACATTTGGCTACCTATTTGTTAATAATTAATTGCCATGTTAATTAATACAGGATAATTTCAATTGATTTCATCTCAATTTTTAAAATAGCTCACGAGAAATGTATCATTTCCTTCATGTTGAAAATAGTTACAAATCATAGACTTATCATTAGGTAACTCCACTTTTGTATTGAATAATTCAGTCACACATAGTTTGAAAGATTCTTTTCTCTGTAATTCAAGAATAGTTGTATATAATTCCTATTTCGGATTCTTAGAAAGAAAATACCTCTTCTCTTATTAAAGGTTCGCATTTCAATAGTTTACTGGCCTTTTCTTCGGTTGCATTTTGACCACAAAATGTGCTACCGATTCTATACCAGTAATCCGGATTGAATGAGAAGACAATTGAACTGTAATAAAGAGTAGATAGTATCAAAACTATAGCTTTATTATACATGTTCTTGAAAAATATTATAAAAATGATTTCTAATCTCTTTATATAATCAGAAAATTTGATAATATACGTGTATTGATGTAATTCAACTGTTTAAACAATAAAGTAATATAAAAAAAGCTGAGTTGTTTTCCATCATTAATATATCTTTACTCATTATAGGTATATGATTAAAATTTGTTCAGCTATTCAGTTGTTAATCTTTACGTTTTATACTGATGGTTTTATTCTAGTTTTCAAATTTAATCTATTATTAACTTGAATTATTTATTATATAATAAGTGGTTTCATCCTAATTTCTCAAGTTATTCCTTAATAAAAAATATTTGAATAAGAATAAATAGTATAAATTACATTCAGAAGTAAATAATTTGAAAAATGCGTAATTTTTTCCCTTAAAAGGTTCAAAAATACCTTCAAGAAATAGGTTGTTAATTTGCAAATTATGTATATTAAGCTAATTTATATTTAATTCAATATAATACTTTAAACGTGTTTAATTTTTAAAAAATACAGTTATTTGTAATTTCATGTTAAGTAAAATCATCAGAAAAAAGAAAGTAACATAAAACTTATTTTAAATGTATTAAATTATTATTTGATCAAAATATTTGTATTCAAATATTAATATTCGACTTGACGTTCATTTTCTGATTTTAGAGAGGCACTCCTGAATCGTTAACAGAGAGAGAAAAATATTACTTTTAATTTACAGTATCAAAAATTGATTCTATATTTTTTCTCACAATGTATTTATTTCGATTATTAGTTTTATCGCTTTCGCCCCACTTATTAGACTTTTTAATCCAACACTTTTGAATCTAAAATTGCAAATTTTTTAGGCTAAAATATTTGTTATAAAATGCAAAGGCTCATTACTCTTATGTTCTCATAATAGTCACAAATCGAAGGCCTCTTGTCATTATTGAGTTTCGCTTCAGCTCGACATTCATCTAAAGCTCCTATAATCTGGATAAAAACTTTTCAACTGAAATTTTCATCCATCTAAAACAAATTATTCTTTCAATTAATACCTCTTTGGCATAATTTTTGCAACCTTTCATGTCCCTTATTTGTTTATCATTCAATTGCATATCGCATAAATGTTCAAAACCATGTAGGGATACACTTTTCATAATACACCACTTCATCACATCGAACAAAAAATTATTTTTTAAAAAATTCTCGATGTTTGTAGAATGCTTACATCAAATTGATTTTCAACTGCATCAATTTCATCAATTTCTTGTTCATCCCTGTTTGGCTTAAACTTTGAGCCATAGAAATCAAACGTTTTGTTATGCATGCATTCCATTACCTGATCATAATTTCGAATGGAAGAAAAACATTCGAATTTTTAATTTATATTTAGTTTTAGATTAAAAATTTTCTTACAGTAAAATCTTTCTCATTATTAAAATACGAACAGACTCTGGGCTTATCATCAGTTAACTTGTAATTAACTTTTTCTCGAAGACAAGTTTCCAGTAATTTCCTTCTCTGTAAAAATTGAATGCAAATATTGAATGCAAATATTGACTTATCGTACAGAGTTTGGAATATTTCTAAAACTGATACTTCTTCTCTCATCACTTTATCGCATTTCATAAGAGCCTGTGTTTGTTGTTTAGTAGTATTTCCTCTACAAAACTTTTCACCAGTTTGTATCCAGGAATATAGACTAAGACTGTTCACAATAACTACTAAACAAAGCAAAGAACTTATTATTAAAGCTTTATCAAAATTCATAGTAATTTTCACTGAAGATTAAACTCGAGAAATAATTATTAAACAATAATCTTGTTTTCAAATGTTTTCTCATGTTTATATAGCTTTGAAGATCGTAGTAAACACTTCTGAAAAAATAATCAGACATATTTTTGGTTAAAATTCTTTTGTGCAACAATTCGTTGATCTTTCATGTCAAAACTCTTTTTATGTTTATAAGAGAGAAAATTTTGAAAAATATACGCTTATTTCATAACCAACAAGTATAATATTTTCATTGTATAAACTTCGCAACAACAGTAATCTATTTTTGAGTATTCGAACAGTTGATCAAATATGAAAACTTTATTTAGTATTTCAATTGAATAGAAGAAAGAAAAGTTAATGAATCAGTATCATGCTATAAGACCTTTATAACTGATGTATTTTTCATATTATCAAAACTCTATTATAAATTTAATTAACTATATGATTATGTTTTCTAAAGAAATTCCTGTTCAAATAAATGAGGTTGAACTTCATTATTTTTGAGGCTGTGGGTAAATGTCTCATAATCAATTTTTGATTTAAGCAGAATTCAAACTCCAAAATTATTTATTGAGAGAACTTTTTCTCTTTTGTTGTTTTGTAACTATAATCATTCTCAATTGTGAAGTTCAATGGAAAATAAATATAAGATTTGAAACTAAATATGATTCTAGTCTAATTTTAGATCGAATCTTTCTGCTCGCTATTAGTTCTAGTTACAAACAATATTGAATAGACACAATAAATTTGCAGAAAAGCTATGTTTAGAATTTTTTAAATTTCGAGGCTTTTAAATAGCACCTATGTCTATGATAAAAGACACACTCTGATGATTAACATTATGTTAATGCAAGGTGTATAATAAATTATTGATTGTTGAGGTTTTTAAGTTTGAATGCTTGTTTAATTGAACATTAATGAAACTCCTTGCAAAAATAATTAAAAGAACTAAAAAGTTAATATCCTATCCTAATTATATTGTCGAATTTAACGAAATAATTTTGCTACGTTTCAAATGGTGACATGTTCAATGTTTAGAAGTTTGATGCTAAGTCTGAGGTGAAGACTGTTAAGATAGTTCTTCAACATCTTTCTTCATATAATTCAATTATTTGAATCAATCTAAACATTTAAAACAAATTTCTATAATATGAGTTCTATTGATTCCTACAATCAAGCTGGAAAATATGTAACTAGTTTTAAGATTATTTCATCAGGTAGTGCATTCTATTTTGAGTACCATTGGTACCTAAAGTGTAACCGTCGAGGCTTAGCATTGGATAAACTTCTTGGTTTTATCTGAGATATTGCTAGTTATATGTTGAGTACTTTCCAAACAACATCAATAATTTATCCGAACGTTATTCTGATATGTTGACCATATATTTTTGGTTAAGTAGTTAAAAAAATTCCACAAGGATTTCCTGAACTGAAAAATTTTTGTAGCACATGAACAAGCTTTCGATTATATGACGAAAATGTATTAATATTTCAAGCTATCTACTGTCCATATGCCACAAAGATATATAAGAACTAAATGGACCTATTGGCTCGAAGCAATTTAATTACATTCAACTAGTTTCGAAAAATACAGGAACTTATTCAAGACAAAATCGGAAGATCTCGAGCTTTCAAGATAATCTACAATTTATTACACAGTAGAAATTTGAATAATGATATGAAAGCAGAGTTCGACTTAATCGCAAGTATCTATGAAATTACGATATCTAAAATCGCAAGTAATGAAGAAATTAAATATCAGTTCATCAAATTTGTAATCACGTCATCGGTTTAAGATATCATTTTGGCTGAGTTATTACAATAAAAAGTAATACGGTTATTAATTCTTCAGAAGAGCTTACAACTAAAACTATTAATGCATAAAGACACGCAAAATTGAAATTAGAAAAATATGTGCATGTAGTTAAGCTACCAGCTTACGAGTTCTTGAACCACTTTGAAAGATTCAACACGAAACAATAAACTGTTATGAATCCGAGTCGACTGAGCTAAAACAATTCTGTAATAAGGATTGTCAATCACCTTA
This sequence comes from Archegozetes longisetosus, assembly GCA_018873245.2. Taxonomy (NCBI): domain Eukaryota; kingdom Metazoa; phylum Arthropoda; class Arachnida; order Sarcoptiformes; family Trhypochthoniidae; genus Archegozetes; species Archegozetes longisetosus. The sequence goes on along the minus strand of JAEMBT020000002.1, from coordinate 2,238,270 downwards.
ACGAGAATGATGTCGCTATTATTGCTAATATTTTTCATAAATACGGTAAATATAAAGCTTTTGTTTGTAATAAAAGATCGTATAAAGTAATATTATGCAATTCTGGTTTAAAAGAACATAAACATGATTCGCCACTATTGTAATTTATTACAATTGGTTATATTTCAGTTTCCATTTATTAGTGCAGAAGTTGAATGTTCTTGCAGTTGTCTCGCGAACATATTGTCACCTCGTTGTCAATTGTGTTGTCGGGGATAAATAACTATATTTTTTGAGTTTTTTGTTAAAAATAATAATATAGATAAGACGTCATAACTTTGAAATTAAAAGGACTTGTCAGTAATTCTATTGTTTTTTGGCCCCATCCGATTTTGATTTAACTTGGTGTGGATGTTCGTGTTAGTTAGTAATGTATAACAGTAATGTAATTTTTTAAATATCTGCTACAGGAGACCCCCCATACACTAAACACTTTGAAACTTTAAAAATTCATAACACAAAACGCATGCATATTATTGGTATGTTTGACGGGAGCTCGGAATGGATATCAAAAACAGAATTTTATTGAAATTTTTTTACAAATTATTTAAAAGTAGCCCCCCATAGCCCGAATACACCGATTCATTCTGTCCTCCCACTTCTCGTACACCCGACGCCACTCTTCCGGAGTTATGCTTTCAATTAAAAATTAGATAAGAACTAGACATGACTAGACTTTGATTGATCACCAAAAATAAACAATTAGAGGCCGACGACTAAAATTTTGTGTGCGAAGTTCAAACACATTATATTAATTAAAAACATTAAAACAATTATTCTAAAATTTTTTTTCATTCCCATTCCGAGCATCCATCAAACATACTAATATTAAATAAAACTTTGATAGCTAATACTGCTATAATAGACCATTCAAATGAATATATGAGATTTTGTAACATGACTTTTAGTGCATTGTTATTGTGAATTGAAAAAATTAGAAAAACGAAATCTTTGATTTTGACTACATTGCCCCAAAAGATACAAATTAGTTTCTTTAGTCTTGCATTTAGCTCACCTCTAAGTATATAATTGCAAAGAGATTAGGTTGTATCTTTTGGGGCAATGTACTCAAAATTGAGAAAAACAGAGAAACTTAAAAATAATGTTTTACTAATGAAAATATAAACAGTGGATAAAATTATATAAGCAGGATACCAATTGCATGTAATTTTTATGATTTTTTCATAAAAATTACATCAAATTCATCAAAGATTTTTTTAAGAGAAAAAAACAAGTATTTAGGGGAACGAAAGTTATCGGTTAGTAAATAGACAAAAATCTGAATAAAAGACTGATATTTCATATTTTCTTCCAAAATCAATAATTTTCATTTTTAATTTTTAATAAATAAATATTTTTATGTAAGTCATAAATTATTTCGCACTAATTGTTTAGAAAGTCTTTGTTGAGCTAAAAGATCATATGATTCTTGTATCTTGTTGACTTTGAATATAAGATGTGACTAAAATCTGATATGAAATTAACAAAAATAGTAAGCTATCTTAATATGTGTTTAACTAGAGGCTAGTTCTAGATCTAAACAATTACCTAATATCGAGTGTTGAATAGAGATGAGAATCGAAACATGTGTGACGAAACTCTTTCATATAAATAGACGACTTTAAACAAACCACAAAATTAAGAATGAGTTAATCAATAACTTATACAAAATGAAGTTTTTAATACTACTAGCTCTTTTCGTCGTTACCAACGCCTTCACTGAACAGCAAATTGAAGAGCAATGGAATAACTTTAAGGTAATGAAAACATTTCTGTGATTAAATACTTATTTTCTGGAAAAACCACATAAGTCACTGTTATGAAGCCTCAGTTTTGAAGCCTCAGTTTACGTCTTTCTCCCAGAAAACTAAATTTCAGAGTTTCATAACTTTTTTATAATTTTGATCCGCTCTATGTGTGAAACTTAGAGACAATTCCACCGAAAATATGCCGAAAATGGTGAAGAGTTAGGTAGACGTGAAATCTTTAAGCAAAACTTATTGAGAATCAATAGACATAACTTGATGGCAACCAATGGGTTACGATCTTACAGATTGGCAGTCAATCAATTCGCTGACATGACTACTGAAGAGTTTAGTAGAAAAATGAATGGATACAGAAGTAAAGAAAACAGAGTTCAAACAAATCTTCATATCTCGGAGAACGTGTCAGCACTTCCGAGTACTGTCGACTGGAGAACAAAAGGAGTAGTCACTGGTGTCAAAGATCAGGGACAATGTGGCAGTTGTTGGGCCTTCAGTGCTGTCGCTTCAATCGAAGGTAAATAGTTTTAGGAATTAGTACAACTTCATCACTAGATTAGGTTTTGGTTCACTTTTAGCCCGAGTATTGTTGTAAATCAAACTCAAACGTAAATTGATTTAGTTATGAAATATTCAATAAGAACTACTGCTCTATAACTACCAACTCATAGACTGTCAATATATATGTGTATGATTTTCAACAATGTTTAGGATGAGATTTAGTTTGATTTCTCATAAAATATTGTTATAAATGACTTCTAATTTAAGTTTATGTAAAGCTAAGTAACACTGATTGAGAGCTAACTTAAAATCATTGACGTCGAGCACTACCCATAACAATATCTATGTTAGAGAAGATTAAAGTGTGCGAATTGAAACAGTTAATAAATAACGCATTTTCGTTGCCTCTATTTTAAGGACAACACGCCTTAAGCACCAAAAACCTGGTCTCACTTTCGGAACAGAATCTGGTCGACTGCTCAACTGCAGAGGGTAATGAGGGATGTAATGGAGGTCTTATGGATCAGGCATTCGAATATGTCATCAAAAACAAAGGTATTGATACCGAAAAGTCCTATCCATATGAAGCGAGTGATGACAAATGCGTCTACAACGTCAAAAATTCTGGAGCCACTGTTACCAACTTTACAGATATTGTGTCTGGCAGTGAATCAAGCCTTCAGACAGCTGTGGCCAATGTCGGTCCGATTTCTGTAGCCATCGACGCATCTCAGTTCTCATTCCAGTTCTATTCTTCTGGTGTTTACGATGAGCCCAATTGTGGTAATACTCTACAAGATCTCGATCACGGAGTGACTGCTGTCGGCTATGGCACTGAAAATGGATCCGCCTATTGGTTGGTCAAGAATTCATGGGGTGCCATTTGGGGCGAAGCAGGATATATAAAGATGTCCAGAAATAAGGATAATCAGTGCGGTATCAGTACTGCTGCCAGTTATCCAACTGGAGTTCATTAAATCAATTTTCAATATCTATATTGAATAACTTGTAACATAAAATTCTTTCTGAATATTTTGTATTTGTGTATTCTAATCATATTGATTGTGAAAATTTGCTGATAAATCAAGTTTTTGAATAGCGTCTTAAATTCTGAAAACATTTTTTCGATAAAAGCTTCATTTCAAGATTGAGTGAAATGAGTTTTATTTAACTGCGAGCTTTGAATGCTCGGTGCGTGCAAAAAGCTTCATAAATCACTTCTTCCATAATTATTGCATTTAATATAGGCAAACAACAACAATATTTATAGTTGTTCGTGTGATAGTGGCACTTTTGTCATAACAGCTTTAAGGTATGTGCGATGAGTAGTCAACACGTTTACTGATAATACGTTTCTATATTAATTTGGTGCAACTTTCAATTCATTTTACTTTGATAGTGAAAGTATTAATCTCGAATTTGATTTTGTGTAACTTTTAGTTTAAGATTTTCAAACTTTCACATAACTTTGTTATTATCAAACTTATAAAAAGTAAATCAATACAGTTTTTATATTATCAACAAAATGAATAAAGGTTAAACCGAGCGCTCTCTCAATAGTAAGCCAATAGTCAATACTAAGTCAAACACTTGCCTTTTAGTAACTGATAAATATGAATCAAGTTTAGAAATGAAAGCTATTGAGTCTATTTTTACAGTATAGAAACTGAATTATCAATCTCTTAGAAAAATGACACGTTTTGAGCGCTATTTTTGTTTTGAAGCAGTTGTTGTAAGCAAGTCATTTTTTGCTCATTAAGTACATTAAGTGTTCATTAAGAAAGTAACACAAATTCAGTCACAAATGTTTAGTAAAACAAACAAATCTTTAATCAATATCTAATCGTAACAATTTCTCTAATCAATATTTTCATCACTGAAAGGTATCGACAACTTTTTAGTAGTTAGGGATGGTATATAAATGTAAATTACATATTTGCATGAAAATAAATATTTTAAGGTTTTTGCGTCATAAAAGCATAATTGCATGAAATGAAATATGTTTAAAAAGATTTGGAGAAAATCTTATCAAATTTAACATTTAGCTATATTTTCAGGCAAAACTTTGATAAATATCCTGTAAAAGGAAGATGATACTGGTTATTTTAAGTGTGCAGCAGTAACTCAATATGATGTTGAGAGACCTTTCTTGGATTATAAAATGTATCAAGCTCAAATAGACTACAATTTACAAGAGTAAACTTATATATAAAGATTTATGTTGTAGTTAAATGCAACTAAAATAATTTCTATTTGTATTGACTAAATATGTTTTGTACCAAATTAATCGTATTTTTGGTGGTCCTTTTAATGAGTATTTAGGTGCGCATTTTGCCGGTTTTTAAGGTAAATTTGCATGCATATTTCTAAAAGATAAATGCACACCTTTTAATAACTTTTAAAATAAGTGTTTTGTATACTAACGAAAATGTTGACGTAAAACATTTTCATAAGTCACTTTATAGGAGTATTTTATTGTTCCTAAGATTCCCTGAGTAGAGTAAAGAGACGACTATAAGTCTTCAACTGATCGACAATCAAACGTAATATCTATAATATGAAATCAAAGGCTATCCAGAATTATTTGTGCTCAATTTTTTTTATAAATTCATTTATCGAACAGAAATATATAAAAACCTTGAGTTTTAGTTGTAGAATAATATTCTAGCACAACTCAATTTATTTATTAGGTATTACTTTAAATAAAAATATCAAAATTTTTGCTTTTATCAACAATCTGAAGATTATTTTAAACATATTATCGGTTTGAAAATAAGAAAGTGATTTAAAATTTTAACTTTTTTCAGTTATTCAAAAGTTTTATTCTAACTTTCAAAATGATAAATTAAAGTACATTTTTGGGGGAATTTTTTGCTTCAACTGATTTATTTGACGGCAAAACTTGAGACAAAAAATACAGCTAATTGCAAAATGACTCTCAATCATTTATGAATTTTGACAAACATGTGGCGAAATCGAGTTTTTCAAGGATTTTTTTCCAATTAAATATTGCTTACTTAAGCATTGTTAATAATGTAGGCCTGAGGTATCTAAAATTCCATCTATCGTGAAATTTTAAATAGAATAAAAATAGCTATCAAGACTTGGTTTATAAGCCTCCTGGATATCATTTTTCAATCACTCAAAAATCTCGGAAATTTCATTCTAGTGCTGTTTCATCTGTCGATAAGGAAAAATCAAAAAAATTAATGTCATTAATGATTTAAACTTTTAGCATGAGAATTTTAGCACATTTCGTATTCAAATTTAATTCTTATTGCTTAAAATTCATTATACAATGCTTAAGAAATGATGAATTTTTACTATGTTTTATTTCAAATTGATGCCAATAAAATTTAAAAACAGTTAACAAAAATTTAAAAATTATTGGAATAATAATTAACTAAATTAAACTTTCGGATGTTTAGTTCAACTTCTATTGAAATATAAAGTAGACTTAACCCTTCGAAAAACACAATTATTGACTGAATTAATTGTTTAACTATTTTTTAAATTCTTTGAATTAATCAGTTCTTAATGTTTCAGTTTTGCTTTTCATTGATTTCTCTTTCATCTTAATTTTTGCTTCATTCTGCTTTTTGACTTTCTGCTGATATCTTAAGCCTTTTCTTCTACAAAGATGATATCATTAATTACATATTATTTTGAAGTAACGCAAATAGAACCAGTTCTTTTGAGGAATAACCAGATTATATGATTAAGTGTCAATAAGTTTAATGTGAAGTCGCCTTTTTAGGCTATTCAAACCTTGAGCTCTCCCCGATCTTAAATTACACAACACCTAATGACAGAAATGATTGCTTTTGAATTAATTTTCAAATAAAGGAATTAATTGGATATCAATTATTGATGAAGTATTGATAAAATAGTAAATCGATTATTTATCACTTATGACGCATGAATCAAATTTCGAATTCAGATTGGTATATAATAGGGAATTTATAGAGTTTGGAATATCATTGCTGTCGAACTTGTTTTAAGAGATTAAAAAAATTTTCGAATTTGAAGATAAACAAAATAATAGAAGAGATGAAAGTAATTTTGATTTTTGCAATAACTTTATCGGTTATACACTTAAATGGATCACAGAATATGAGGTGTGATAGAAAAAGTGCTAATACTTTTGATCTAATGATTCAGAGGTTATATCTGTTTGGAGCAACAGATCGTAAATATCCGACAACCCAGGGAGAGATGCAACAGTTTTGCGGGTTTGACATCATTTGTTTGTTGTTTCACTTATACAAAAATTTTCAGTTTTCAACAGACCTATTGTTTTTCTTAGAGATAATACAAAATTTCAAGACTGGATTCGAGCTTATTCTGGAAAATGTTTAGAAAAACTGAGTAAACAAGTGTTAGGGTTAATGATGTATTCGATTACTAAACACACTAATGGTATTTGTAAATCAAAAAGGAGAACTAGAGATTTTTTGCAATTAGGTGCTTGTGGTAATGTTGCCAAAAATGCAACCATCAAGTGCTGGGAGTCTCTAATCAGAGCAGCTGAAAGTATTTCTAATCATAGGAACAATAAAATGAAAATCCCCCTGATCTGTTGGTGAGTCCTGTAGTTACGGAAATTTTTGCATATATGAGAAATTTCTAATTTTTATGCTACTATTTCGTGAATTTTCGATCTTATATAGCAATTACTACGTATACAAGTCATGCAATTTGAGAGCATATGAATCAAAGCCTGAGAAATGCAATCAAAAAGCTATTGATGGACACGAAAAACTGATAAACGCTTTTGCTTTGGATACGCTTAAGCTCCTATGTGCTGATTATACTGATGAAAACGATAAATGTGATAAAATTATTGATCAAACGGGACAAAGCGATTTGAAAGAATTGCCGAAATCTCCGATTCCTCCAGTCATTAAAATTTTGAATAGCGTTGACTGATAAGCTGATTTTGCAAACATTCGTAAATAAGATCATTTCTAGATATTAAGCGTTTACTGACTACACAAATAATCTAAGCATAGCTAAACACTACTTTTGTTGTTTATATTCCTTAATGACTATTCTTGTTGATAATAAGTTCGAGACTAGACTCAATTGTTGATATTATTATTCAATTATTCATAATTTTTCTCAAAGCAAAAAGTTATGAAATACTTTTGTAGTTCATTTTATATCGAATCTCTTATATAATTTTGAATAAAATACCTCTCAGGGTTCAAACTATCATTTGTAAAATTCAATGTTTAAATTTCTAAGAATTATTTTCTAAATACATTTTTCAAAACGGAAGTTGAAATACTGAACATCTAATTGTCCCGTCGAGAGCTTTTGGTCTGACGGGACTTCTATCTTTTATCTCTAAAAGATGGGACGAGTGGTCACTCTATTCGTAGCGTAATTCGTCTTTGTATTGTGATTGGTGACTTAATTATGACTTATCAATCAATGGCTTCATACAAAACAGAGTAGGTATGTGAAATAAATTTAAGTACTGGCACGGTATATAGTTTTAAAGCTTTTGCGTTGACACCAAACTTACTTTTTGAGAAACTCCATAAGCTCATTTTTATTTGTGACGATTTTGTTTTAAGGTAATGAGCATGAGATTTTCGATTGAGTTCAAAACTATATAAATACCCAATGTTTAAATAAGTTAAGAATTTCTAATTCGTCTTTAAGATGAAATATTTTTAGCTTGTATTTCAAGTTTTTTATGTATGAAACACAAATTGATTCTGCTGCATGTTTGTTCAGTTTAGCCCATCTGCACAGAATTTTCAGCGCCTAATTTGCTTTCTTTTCGAGTTTAGGTGTCGTGTGCGTGAATATCGCGAATATTTTGTGTGCGCAAGGCCTTTAATTATGTCATTGTCTAGTAATTCAGTTCGAGAATATCATTATAGCTAAGGACAAGTTAGTGTAGATTGTTAGAATAAGTTACATTAGTTCAGGTTAGGTTAGGTTAGGGCAGGTCAGGTTTTGTAATCTTAAGTAAGTTGTTGTTTGACTGCTCTTGATGAATAGATTTCAGCTTTAGTGTCTAAGATCAGCGAGGATCGCGCAATAGCGTCAAATATCAAGGAGTATGCTAAGTGGGGAATAATTTAACTCTACTAGTTGAGACAAGTACAGTGACATACGGTATTACATTTGGTTTCAGCAGAAACATGCTTATTTTCATCAACTTGATCGCGACTAATTAGACTTCATGTCCCAGAATTTTACATATAATTTACAGAAATTGTATACACAAGAAAACTAAGAGTCAAATAGAGTTCAAATATATAAATTGCACTTCGTTCTATATCTGGGATCTTAAAAGAAAAAACATATTCAGTATTATCATAAATGAAGAAGTTAATCAGTTAAATAGTAATTAAGAAGAAAAACTGTTTAAAATATAAATGTAAGTAATCGAAATATTTATTCAATATTTATGCATGAAGTTTGATTTAATGAAATGAATTCAGTTGTGATCCTAATTTATGCAAAAGTAGTTTTGATACTTGTTTTGCTGAAACTGACTCTTGGAATTAACTATTTATTAGAATATTCGAACCTTGCATCCAGCTTATGATTCTATTCACCCAAAATATGTTTATATATTCTCGTCAATCAACTTCATTTTGAATTTGGTCTTTGATCTAGGGTGACCACACATCCAGGTTTGACCTGGACAGTCCAGTTTCAAGGTACTCGTGTCCAGGGTCCAGATTGAATCCAACCTGAACGGAATTTGTCCAGTTTTCAGTCAAATAACTTTTAATACTATTTTCTATTTTAAACTTAGATAAACAAGTGAATTATAATGAAATTATTGATACTTTTAAACCTTCAAATATTTCTATAGACAGAGATATATTATTCGATGAGTGTTATCAATTTGATCAAATCTTCAAAGTTATTTCATTTGAAGATAGTTATCTAATGAACAATTGTGAAGCAAAATTTATAGTCAAAATTATTTCGTAAATTTAGCTAAAGTTGTTGAATGTGTAATAGCAATTTCTATTGCTGATGATATTGTTGAAAGCATTTTTAGTCCAATGCGGAATTTATGGACGGATGAGCTTAATAGAATTAAAATAAGTTTAATTAAAGCTGGAATATGTAATCGGTTTAATTTTTCAATATCATGCTTTGGACTTCACGATTATGTAAACAAATAGCGAAGAATTAATATTGTAAAATTCCATAAGAAATATAAATGTTGTCACAAATAGCTTCAAAAGTTTTAATACAATAAAAAGTTAAATTTTTTGGATTAAATTAGAAAAGGGGATCATTTGATTATGTTGTTCAGTTTTGGTTTGAATTAGATGCGGTCGCCCTACTTTGTCATACTGCGAGATAGACAGATACACGTATTACTACTCCAATAAAAACATCTACAACTACGTTATTTACATAAAATGCAACATCATCAACTAAAAGCAAAAGGTAAGTAAAGAGCCAGTGCCAAACCACAAGAATATGGGGGAAAGTAATATGATGCTGAAGTGAAAACTCTCAAAAGCCTAATGAACGTTGATTGACCGTGAATACTAAACACTTCTTGAAGAAAAGTCGAATTTACTTTCAACTTTAATTTAAAATATCAGCTATTTTAGCTTAAGGAGTTCAGAAAGTATGAGAAGCCGATTCTTGATTCTCTTTGGGAGTTATTTTTTCTGACAAAATTAGTAAAGACGACGCTTTCTAAACCAAAGTTTAAATTATAAAGTAATAGCTGAAGATTAATATAGCCTCGAAAACTCACTCTATGTCAGTGTGACTCATGCAGTAGAATGAAGTTGAATCGTTTTTGTCAATAGACACATTTTCATACATGATATCCGGAGTCCAGCCAATTTCAATCTGTATATTAGACAAAATGCCATCAATTGGATTTTAAATCAGCGAATGGGTGTAAGTTTTGTTTGGGTATGAAATTTTCTTTCATTTCTTTCGTATGTGAACACTAAAGAACTTTTTATGCTTATCGATAATTTTCCTCTCGTTGTTATACCACCTTCTGAGTTTGAACAATCAGCTGCTTGATCAGTATTTTCAATAGATATACCGATTTTTCGACATCTTCAATCATTATTTATGTATTCTATTTCAAAGTTTTTCTTGTTCTACTAGATGAAAAATCAAACTTTAGATGTTTTGAAAAAATCTTGATTTTTCTAGTATTTCTTTAGAAGCAAATGGTAATAGTTTTTTGTTGTATTAATTTACAAGAGTTAATTAATAAATCTGCATTTCAACATGCAGATGAAACATATTTCAAATCAATTCATGACGTTTTTGCTTTTAATATTAATCCACAAATCACTCACAAACCAATATTTTTCAATGAAACTTTGTTAAGTGAATTCAACACTCAAATTTGTCATAATTCAAATCCGCATCGGGGCAACTGCGATCAATCTCAATCCTGCGATACACTTATAGTGAACAATAGTGTAACACAAAACGGAAGATTTAAGAATGAATTTAGTGAAATATCATTGATAGCATGCGGGGTTTAGGTGTTGTATGCAAAGCGAAAAACAAGTTTGATAAACAAATTTATGCGGTTAAGAAAATTGCATTCAGACGTGAAGACGTCGAAACAGTTTTGAACGAAATTAAAATTTTAGCTAAACTTAATAGTGATCGTGTTGTATTATACAAATCGGCCTGGATCGAAGACAATAATTATGTCACAAATTTGTCTGATAGAAACCAAATCAGTTCTGGACACGAAGTTCTCAATCCTTACAAACCTTTTCTATTATTCATTCAAATGGAGTTATGCTCACAAACATTAGAATATCCAATGGAACACATTCATAGAGAACTAGAACAGAATCATCTCACACCTATTGGCTATTATATCGCAAGTGAATTGTTTATTGAAATAGTTGAAGGTGTGAACTTTTTGCATAAACAGAATCCGCCTATAATTCATCGCGATTTAAAGCCAACGAATATTCTGATTACAAACGGAATCAATGGAACATTTATTAAGATCGCAGATTTTGGTTTGGCCACAATTCATAACTATGATCAACAGTCACATACTCAAGGATTAGGTACACGTAATTATATCGCACCAGAAGTCGCAAACGGAAAACGTTATGATACAAAAGCAGATATTTATAGCTTAGGAGTTATTATGCAAAAACTATTTCATATCGATATCAACGAGTTAGTGATTTATTATGAATGAATTATTTTGAGCTCAATTTTATTTTACTCATTTCAGACCATTAGGCGATATGTCTTTTTTCTACAAATGTCTACTTGAGTTCAAATATTTGAGTATAATCAAAGTCATAAAGACAAGTCTATCTGTTATTACGAATGAAAGACAGAGTTGTGAACAAATACTGAGAGATAGAATATTTTGGGCGATGAGTATGGATCAACTTAAAAATGATCGACAATATAAGCAAATCATAAACTATTCACCGAACTACAAGAATATAAATGAAAACTTCAAAGCATTTTTTGTTCAGCAAAAATTTAAATTCAAAGCAGATTTTGAGTATCAAACAGTTTCAGAATTCAACTAATTCCATTTTTTCACTCGAAAATTTTGCATATTTTGCGTTTGCCTTAATATTGTTGCAAATTACGCTCATATCTCAGCCAAATTGGGATAAGATTAGTAAGCCTATTCTACAAGTGGCCAGTACACTAACCACTAAGTCATTTAGGAAACTAAACATTGAATGCTTTTAAATTCATTGATTGAGCACGATTTTCACTTTATTTATATTCGATAAAATAGTATGACTTGAGAGTGAAATAAAATCAAAATCAAAGTTACATTAATCCTAGCCATAGGGGGTCTACGGGCCAGTTTCGGACTTAAAGACGCCTGTTTTTGGCACTCAAATCGTTAAAATTTTTATTTCTTTATACATAGTAGCGTTTGCCAGAAAAGTGTATTTCTTGCGAATAAGACTAAAAATGCTAATTTCAATATAGATTTTGCTTAAATATCCAAGAAAATAGTATCGAAATATTTTATAAGAATTTCTATTGAGATAGCTACTCTCAAAAATCGTAGAAATAGATTTCCGAGTCTTTTATTTATATTGCAAATAAGTTTTGTTGTGAATTTGCTGTTTTAATTGAACTTTGGTGAAGTGATATTTATATTGAGCTACTATATCTACTAAATAATTAAATGAATCTATTATTCAATATTAGCGACAAATAATTGCTTTTATAGTTTAATAAAATAAGAAACTAAGGGTTTTCGAAGTGTTCAATTAAATGAGAAAATAAGTCATTTGGTAATTAAGGAGGAAATTAAATTTTATTTCAAGTAAAGAAAACGAACTTTAGTTAAAGTTTATATAGTGTGAAAACCATTAGACTCACTAATGGAAATTATCTTAGTTTTAGTTACAAATTGGAGAGAAGAGATGAATACTATCACTGTATTCATAAGTGGCATTGAAACTGGTCCCCAAATATTTCTTTGCAACACCACAAAGATGTTTCTCATTATTTAGGACTAGTTCAGGTCCAACGAGTACAAACCATCGCCCATCACAAGTCTGTTTAACGAGAGCGTGTGCCTGTGCAGCAATTTCTTCATAATCAACTTGGGTATTCACAAATATACTGTTAATGTTGGATGCAAGTCGTCTTTTCAATCCCTCTGTCATATCTGTCTCGATTTGAGTCAAATCTCGAGCTGAATCTTCACTGCTGAATCTTGTGTGGATTTGACAAATATATGATATTTGATGAATTCTTTTTGCTAAACTCGTACAAGCAATCGAAGAATCAATTGCTTTCTCAGAAGTCGAATTGTTATCAACAATTATCGTTATAATTCTTAATTTGAGGAAATATACCGAATATTTCAATGTTTATGATTCTTTCTTTTGAAAAGATTTGTCGGAGAGCTCAATGGGTCAAATCAAACTACGAAACAAACAAGACAATTTTGCATTATAAATCCTAATGCAATGAAGGACATATCTCTCTTCTTTACAATAGTAATGTAGTGAAATATTCATAAAAAACTTCACTGGAAATGTGAACTACGATAAGAAATATTGGTACGATTTGTTTTGTCTAAATATTGTAATCATACGTCTCGCTATAGCTAAACGCGTCATAAATCACGACGTCAAAAAAGAGAGATATGTCCTTCATTGCATTAGGATTTATAATGCAAAATTGTCTTGTTTGTTTCGTAGTTTGATTTGACCCATTGAGCTCTCCGACAAATCTTTTCAAAAGAAAGAATCATAAACATTGAAATATTCGGTATATTTCCTCAAATTAAGAATTATAACGATAATTGTTGATAACAATTCGACTTCTGAGAAAGCAATTGATTCTTCGATTGCTTGTACGAGTTTAGCAAAAAGATTTCATCAAATATCATATATTTGTCAAATCAACACAAGATAAGCGTTTCAGTGATACACAAAATTCAATTTTTGTAATCGTATAAATACTCGTGCATCGCGAATGTATACTCACTTCGAATTCAAGACTTTGAAAGTTCTCCATTTGAAAATTAACTGCAGCTTCTGTATTGAAAGTTTGGTAGAATGAGTTCGAAATTGATATTTGGTATTTGCTGTGCACTATTGGCCTTGAATCAGTCATTGGGTCGTCCCGGTATAAATATATTTCAATCTCTAATCCATATTCAACTCTGAGAAAAACTTACATTAACTAAAATTATATCTAATGTCTAATTTGTAATAGAATTGAAAAATGAACGGAGTATTGATTGTTATCACTGCGAAGTTACCCCTACTCTGAAGGAAGATGTGGATTATCTGTTACAACAGGGGTTTACTAAGTATAAGAGTGACTATTGTAAAGTTGCAGAATATGTTTCGGACGGTCTTAGAGAGTATCCCGGAGGTGAATGGGTGGTTTTTATCGGAGCGCATCGATTAATGCAAAACAGAAAGCATTTCGCTGCACAATTCGATAGAGCCCCGAATAGTTTCATTTTGGCGTCATATAAGGGCATGCACGACGTTCTCGTTGTAAAACCATTGTGTCAAAGGCCTAATCAAGACGGTAAGCAATAGTCTACTGTCAGACAATTATAAAACTTGATTTTATTGAGTTTTATAAATACATGTACGATTTAATATCATTTTTTACATTAGTGATCAGCAGTGAAGATTCAGCTCGAGATTTGACTCAAATCGAGACAGATATGACAGAGGGATTGAAAAGACGACTTGCATCCAACATTAACAGTATATTTGTGAATACCCAAGTTGATTATGAAGAAATTGCTGCACAGGCACACGCTCTCGTTAAACAGACTTGTGATGGGCGATGGTTTGTACTCGTTGGACCTGAACTAGTCCTAAATAATGAGAAACATCTTTGTGGTGTTGCAAAGAAATATTTGGGGACCAGTTTCAATGCCACTTATGAATACAGTGATAGTATTCATCTCTTCTCTCCAATTTGTAACTAAAACTAAGATAATTTCCATTAGTGAGTCTAATGGTTTTCACACTATATAAACTTTAACTAAAGTTCGTTTTCTTTACTTGAAATAAAATTTAATTTCCTCCTTAATTACCAAATGACTTATTTTCTCATTTAATTGAACATTTCGAAAACCCTTAGTTTAGTGTTTTATTAACCCTTCAGCACAACTTAACTTCTGAAAACGTAAAATTTACTGTGGGGTAAAATATTACCCCACGTCATCCACGCTTTATATCTGTTCTAGGTTAGTCCGAATGTTTTCAGAATCAAAGTTAGTCCTTATTTTTAATGTTTTCATTAATTAATTAATTAATTTCTAGTTATTATCTGCTACAGCGTCATCAGCAGTTCAATTGCTAGTAGCGAAATTACAGCGCTGCGACACATATAGTAAACACAAAGCACTGCGATGTTAGGGGGGAATTTCTGTCCTCACAAAGACATGTTGCCAGAAAATAATTTTTTAAAATAAAGTTATAATTCCAAATTAATCAGGATTTTTGTGATTTATAGTCAGATATATGACTGAGGAATAGCTAAATTTTCAAGAAATGACGACATTCTGTTGATTTTAGCGAGATTTTTAAAGTCAAACTTGGGAACATTTTACCCCACAGTTGTGACGAAGGGTTAAACTATAAAAGCAATTATTTGTCGCTAACATTAAAAATACGTGGCTATTACATGATCTTGTATGGCTAGTATAAACCTCTCTGTTTCTCCGTAGAGGTGCCCGTCGCTTAGCCATTTTGTTGACATTTTATTGGCTTCATTTAGAGTGTGGGCAAGTCTTTCATGGAGTGGTTTCTGTTTTCATTTAGTCATTCTTTCGGATCCTGTTTCAGTTTCTGGTATACTATTGTTTACGAGATTTAGAGAAGAAAATTTATCATCAATTAGAATATTGCTCTATGTAGAGTTGAATTATGACTTTCATACACGAAATAATTTTTGATATTCTTTATTTGTTTATTGAGCTTTGTATCTAAATTACTAATCCTTGTCCGCTATTCTAGAGATGTAAAAACGTTTGAGGACTGATTAAGAATGATGTATTCTGTAATTAGTTCTTAATGCTCTGGTTTTTCGGTCAATTGCTTATATTTCAGTTTTGTTCAAATGAATGATTCCGAGGGATAAGTGACTATTGGCATACGAAAAGTGTTTGTTACTTTAATTTTGTTATTAGCGTTTAATCCTAAGGCTAATGTTTATTTCATTATTGAATTGTATTTTTTAGTTATTTCTTTCATTTTATCTTTTGATTGTAGAGATGACTGTAATACTGTCAAAAAATGAAAAAAATAAAAATGAAAATAAACATATACGCACACATACACACAGATTTAATTATAACCTTTAGTTTAAAAATTGATATAAAACAAATAAAAACTAGATACTTTGACCATTAGATGGTCAAAGTAACAGATATAATAGACATAAACAAATAAAAACTTTAAATGCTTTGACTATTGGATGGTCAAACTAACAAAACTGTGCGAATACTTTGGACTGTTTGTGAACAAATTATGAGAGGTTTTTCGGCGGGAAAATGCTAGACACCAGGGTATATAAAGTCGACTGAAACAACCTAAGATTTATTCCTTCTTTTGCAGTAGCAAAGTAAAGTTGTGCTCCTGATCGCGAAAACCTTAAAAAAAAGTATTGTTAAATATACAGTCAGCACGAAAACTAACTTTAGGGATACAAAGCTTTATAACTTTTGAACTACTCATTCAATTTTGATGCGGTTTTTTAACCCTTCGAAGGAATTGTGTTTAGAATCACTTAAAGGGAAAGATGGGGTCAAAAAATCGCGGGAACTTTCCTGGACGAATCTGGGCTTATTATGCGTAGAACTCAAGGACTAAACAAAAATACCCCACTATTCCATCCACATATAGTGTTGTATCCAAGTCATAACATTTGACATCACAGTTAACCCCTTTCTTATTGGATTCATCCAAATCGCATTGAAATATATTACGAAAAAAAGTTACGTGAATAGAAAGGTGGGGTACGACACCAGACTTTGCTTTACTTATTTATTTTTAAAATTTTAATTATAAGTAATATTAAAATGACAATTATGTAGTTTTGTTAAGAAATAGTTTGTGATAGAATACAGAATTTTTTAGATTTTTTGCATTTATGGTTTGTTTTTAACAGAATTTCAAAGTATTGTTAGGACGAATAAGACCCCACAGTTCCTTCGAAGGGTTAAATGAAGAAAAACTCCCCGGTTTTATAAAAATTTATTAAAATCATAAAATCACAATTGAAGAAAAAATTATAAAGGAAAAATCGAGTTTACATGAAATTTTAAATTCGGGTAAAAAATCAATTTAATGTAAACATAATTTATTGTTGAACTGATGTTCAGAATTTATTCTTGTTTTGATCTTTAAATAAATTTGGAAACAAATCATTCAACTAACTGAAATTAATATTTATTTAATTATTAATTATTAATTGAAATGCCTTTCACTATTAGAGAGAGAATTAAAATTTCGAAAATTTATAAAATTGAGAGCACAGGGACGAAAGAGATCGGCAATTATGAGAGGAAAACTGTTCTTCCTCGTCATCGATACGACTCCATTCGATAAAAGTTGGTTCACTAATGCCTAAAAGAATATTAATAAAATATTCATAATTTACTGTCAATAATTACCAACTTCTCTCATAATTGCCGATCTCTTTCGTCCCTGTGCTCTCAATTTTATAAATTTTCGAAATTTTAATTCTCTCTGATAGTGAAAGGCATTTCAATTAATAATTAATAATTAAATAAATATTAATTTCAATTAATTGAATGATTTGTTTCCAAATTTATTTAAAGATCAAAACAAGAATAAATTCTGAACACCAGTTCAACAATAAATTATGTTTACATTAAATTGATTTTTTACCCGAATTTAAAATTTCATGTAAACTCGATTTTTCCTTTATAATTTTTTCTTCAATTGTGATTTTATGCTTTTAATAAATTTTTATAAAACCGGGGGAGTTTTTCTTCATTTAAAAAAACCGCATCAAAATTGAATGAGTAGTTCAAAAGTTATAAAGCTTTGTATCCCTAAAGTTAGTTTTCGTGCTAACTGTATGTATGTATTTTGTGAATTTTAAATAAAAATTTTTATAAAAAAGACTCTATTGTGTATTTATTTTAATTATATTTTTTAAAAAAACGTCCTGACACAATCTGCATGGTACCAGGAACATCGAATCAAGACAAACAGTA
Organism: Archegozetes longisetosus; assembly: GCA_018873245.2. Lineage (NCBI taxonomy): Eukaryota > Metazoa > Arthropoda > Arachnida > Sarcoptiformes > Trhypochthoniidae > Archegozetes > Archegozetes longisetosus. The sequence goes on along the minus strand of JAEMBT020000002.1, from coordinate 2,220,267 downwards.
AGTGGCATTATTTTTTTAACTAAACTTTTACACGCATGTGTGTGGTAAATTAATATCCTCAGACTGGAATTTAATCGAGTCTTAGACTCAACACTTAATTTCCAGTGTGTGTGGATTAAAAGCGATCCCAAAAAAGAATTTTTCTCACGTTAAGAATAAACGTGACAATACTCCTGAATATTTATATGTATCATCTGATTTAAGTACCGGCATTTCAATTTCTGATATATTTCGAGTGAGATTTTCTGTTGATTTGATTTTTCTCTCTTGACATTTAATATGGCACATTTATCGAGACTTAACTCCATATTAATGTCATTGGAAAAAATAACTGTTTTTTCCAGTAGAACTATTAACTGTTTTTGGTCTGAGGCATATAGTTTTAGATCATTCACATAAGACAGATGAGATAATAGCTGTGTTTTTCCGAGTTTGTATCCAAGTCCAGTTCTATTTAAGAGATCGTTTAGGGGGTTCATTGCGATGCAAAACTATTGTAGACTCGAACTGTCGTCTTGAAATATGGCCCGTTTTATATCTATTGGTTACGATATAAATGAAATCGTTGAAAGTGAGAGATGTAATTTGGTGTTCCAATTGTTCATCGAATGATTCTTATTATCACTAATTTGTCGAATTGTCACCAAATTATCACCAAATTGTCATCAAAGTGTCACTCGATTGTCAAAACAAATGTTTACAATGGGTTACCAATTAATGACGTCGATTTTAATTAAATATTTTATATAGAAAATTATCCGAAAGTTTTTAATATAAATTACCAAAATTTTACATAAAGAGCCTTATTCTTACAATTTTAATAATAATTTAGCAAGCTCATAGCGAATGAAACCGGATTATATAAGCTTTAATTTAAACTAACCCAGTCAAAATCGGATCACCTAGTCACATTTTATAAGCAGCTGAAACACTGCAGATAGCTATGGAATTGACTGTATATATGCGACGATTGAATGATATTTTTTTAACCCTTCAGTGGTATTCAGGGTGTATTACACCCGAGACTAAATTTTCAAATTTATGTTATGCAAAAACTACAATATAATAAAGGATGAGAAATTGGGAGTTTGGAGATTGAATTGTCTTTAAACTTTTAATCATTTGACTTTGCTTAAAAATCATATGATTAATTAATTAAAAACTAATTCATTAATTATTTCATTAAAATTTTAAGAAAGTGTTGCTTAGCAGCCATAAATGATGTGCAGTATCTCATATCAAGTCATGCATATCAAACACTTTTGAGTAAAGAATTGTGTTAACCCTTTCACTCACGTAATTTATACTCTAAATGGTTGGGTTTTTACACCCATCAATGCAAATAACTTTAATCATAAAAAAGAGTTATCTGATATGATGTAAATATTTGGAGTTAACACATTTTTGATCACAAGTTTTATAAACAAATATTTATAAAATAAGCTATAAAACACTATCAAAACAAATATCGCAACAATGGCTATATTTCATGCTACGGGTGTAGCGCACCCTTGAATACGACTGGTGTAAGTTGACACTTTCGTACCACTTAAGGGTTAAACAAGTTTTACTAAAAATTTGGAGTTACACTTTTTAAAAAATACATGTGGTGATCATTACCCTATTAGTCAACACTAGGAAAGAAGGGTCTTTTATATAGTACGACGCATTACATATATATATATTAGTGTTTTTTAAGTTTTAAAATTTGAATTATATTCAGTTTTAGTCAAAGTTTTCAGACAAAAAAATATTTAATTTTAGTTTCAGTTAAAGTATTGATAAGATTTAAAATTTTAGCTGATTTTAGTTTTATTTTTTCCAAATCATTAGTTACTTTGAAGTTTTGTTAAAGATTTCAAAAATAAAAAGTGATTTAGTTTTAGTTTCAGTTTTCATTAAGTTTTGTAACACTTTACATGATGTTAAAATCTAAATAAGGATTCGTTGTATATAAACATAACTTCTCTTTCTAATTTCTTCGGATTTAATAAATGTCGTTTTCCTTTTAAACAATCGCCAGAAATGCTGAAAATTCTCTCACTCGATGCCTGAGAAGCTGGAATGACCAGAATATCAAAGTGATAAATGATTATATGTCAATGTGTGATAGAACTCAAAGTGAACTTAAGTTTTGTAGAAAATTGAGTTTTAGTTTCAGTTTATTTTCTCATAGAAAAGCATTTAATTTAAGTTTTAGTTATAGTTTTATATCAAAAGTCACTTAAAGAATCACTTTTGCTTAGTTTGAGTACAGAAAATCGTTAATTTTAGTTTTAGTTTTATTTAACTTTAACTAAAGCACAAAAGTAATTTTAGTTTAACTTTAACTCTAGCAAAACTTAAAGAACACTAATATATATATACCATGGGAGACAGAACTAAATGGTGTACTGGAAAAATTTAATAGAAAATAAACTGTATGTCAGAATTTGATAAAAATTTACCAAGATATTCTGAAAGGCTTTAGAATTTTACCAAATTATGATTTTTTAAAAATGACAACTTTTTATGGGATAATTTGTTAATTAAATAAATTAATGTATTTTGCATTGAAAATACATTGAGTAATAATGGCAAAAAATACATTGTATCATTAAATTTAAAATTACTCTGTAAAAAGTTGTCATTTTATAAAATCTCTTTTAGGATAAATTTTTAAGACTACAATTATTATCTGGCTAAAATTTTATTAAATTCTTTCAAACCGTTTTCTTTTTATAATTTTTCAGTACACCATTTAGTTCTGTCTCATATTGTATATAATTTGAATGGACTTTAATAAATGATAAGAAAAAGATAAGGTAAAGTTGTAAGTTATAGATATATTGCTTCGTTATAGTAAAATCAAGAAGAGTTACCTCAATTATTGCACCTGAGTTCTTTTATGACTGATAAACAAAAGTTCATAAACACGCAACTAGCTAACCATTCTTGATTTTGAATAGTTGCAATACTAATAGAAAATTCCACTCAAACACTCATGAAAATACTACATGAAAGCGAAGTATATAAAGGCAGAATAATCTCCTCTGATTATTCTTACAATAAATTCATTTTCACTGTGACCCTTTTAGCATGAATATATGATTCAAATATCAAAAATACAACTTTTTTCAACGTTAAAACTCATTTGATTATGATTTAATAATCCGAAAATCTTTTTCGAGGATTCAGAAGGATTAAACGAGTAAGTATAAAATTTGAACTACTGAAACTGAGTTGCGTTTGGGCCGAAAATTGGCCTTTTTAAGTTTCGATCGGCCCAAAGCCCAGAACCTTAGGGTTGACATTATGGGCCAGTCTTTTTGAACTTGCGAAGTAAAAATTTAATTTTAACTTAGGTTGTAGTCATAAAAATGAGATGTTCTCTTGCGGGACGAGACAAGATCAGTATTTTACAAAATTAATAAGAGACGAGTTTGTAAATATTTACTTAGCAAAAATTCTTCACTACAGATTATGAACTGATTATAAATCAAAATTAAAATTTAGATGATATAAAAATCATGATTAACGAGTAAAAATTTAATGAAACACTACTTTCTAACTGATATACTTTAACGCAAACCATATACCCTAATCTCGAGATAAAGGGTCAGTAATAAGATTAAAGCAAGAGTCCTACGTTACGAGAATGTATGGAATACAAGATTTTTAAAAAATGAGACTTGACAAGATTTTATTGAACCATACGAGACCAAGACGAGATCAAAATTCATAAAATCCAAACTTTAATTACTATTAGAATGTAATCAAATCTTGAACAAAGGGAGGACGCTTGCAATTTGGTCGACATTTGCAAAAAGTCGGCCTTCTTGGTAGACTTAATGTGGGAACACTGTACTAAGACAACTATTGGCAAATTGAAAATTTTTAATATCTTTAAAAGTGCTAAATAACTGAGCCTTAAATAAGAATCTTTTTTCACAAATACGGATATCTTTAAATGAAAATTCATGTAAAATTGTAGAAAAGTCTGCCTTATTAAGTGTTAGACAAGTAGCAGCCATGAAATATTCTAAATAAATAAGTAGTCATAGTCACATTATCTCATAGTATACCCAATTAAATGTCAATAGCTTATGAATTTCACAGACTGCCTAAATGACTTTCATGCAATATCAGTACTTTTTCAACAATCAATTCTACTCTACATATTAGGTATTTGATCAAATAACTTCACAGTGATAATAGATAATTTTGATTTAATATGAAAGTTAATCCAAAACCTGACTGGTAATTCAGAATCATGAAATGCCAGATGATCAGATCTTACTTTGTTTATTCCGGGACAAAAAATAGAATCAAAGGAATCCAAAGAATGTTTTTTTGATTTTTTCCAACTTTATGCGAAATGGCAAAGAACAGTCGTGAAATTTTGAAATAATTGTTTCTATTCCGAGACATCTATTCATCTAGATGATCAGATGATATAGAAGGAATTTGTGTTCCTGTCGAACCATCTAATGCTACGTAACATTAAAATGAGTCTTATCCTGCGAGGAAATCCGCTTGATGAAGTGGCTGTAATCTCAGTCAAATATAATAACTTCCTAGTCCCTTTCTTACTGCTGATTTATATTTTTCTTCAAAGACAAATTTTTTTATTTATTATTAATAGACATTTTATTTTTTAGATATTGTTCGTGTAAATATTACTTATCGGGTGTGAGGTGAGTTAAGAAACGATTTTTCAAAATATATGTTCTAAAATCAAATAAGATGAACATAAATTTATTTTTATGTGCTTTATAGATCAGACCATAATATAGGGTGACCACCCCTGGCTTGTCTCATGACGGAACAAAAATATCAAAGGGGGGACCCTTACATTTTTGAGAAGTAAGATGCCACTTTAATTAGTCATTGCAAATAAGTTATTTAGGTGTCAAACAATACATTCTAATATCAAAGAATTGAAAATTATTAGTCATGATTGATTTCAAAGGTATGGTTTTTGTTAGAAATAGCATCGTTCAAAAGTTATTCAAATATAAGAAATACTGGTTTATATCAGGTATAGGTCAAGGCAGAAAAGATTAACTCTATAACTTTGGGCTTTAAACCATAGGTGTTCGAAACATTAAACTGGGTTTCCTAATCCCTTATCATTTAAAAAATTCGTGTTTGAATTTCTAAGAAATATTTTTATAAACATATTTTTCAAAATGAAAGTTGAAAAACAAGACAATTAATTGTCCCGTGGAGAGTTTTTGATCTGACGGGATTCTGTCTTTTATCTTTAAAAAGACGCGACTATCCCGTCAAAAAAGGGATGGGTGGTCACCCTACCATAATAATCTTCTTGACAATTCTTTCAATTGTTGTCATCTTTCTTATAATTAATGCAAGAATTTTGTCAACAATATAATAATAATAATAATATATTTTGTAATTATTAAGTCAATATGCCTAAATAAATAGTAAACTTGGGTTGTAACAATTGGCGAAGCTCTTTGTATGTATATGAGTAAACTTATTTTAAAGACATAGTATCAATTATTTATTTATTAAAAATAATCAATTCGAAAAGTAACGATAAAAAATTTTATTTAAAAAATGTCAAATTATTATCCAAATGTCGAGTTGGATGTATTAATAGAACTAGAACTTGGCCCTCAACTTAATGCTCTCTGGTTATAGATACTTAATTACTATAGAATATTCCACGTTAGTGTTAACTTTGTCCCTTATTATTTTCCTTCGTATTTTATAATAAAATAAATAGGCTAGGCCATAACAAAAATGGACGAGTATGTTCCCGATGTCTTAAACATAAATTATATATCATATCATTCTCCTTGGCCATACGAGTAGATTGAGGTGGTACTCGAGATCATTCATGGTCTGCTCGAAAATTAGGGCTTTTTCGACCAGATAAGTCAAATTTTGATTTGAGATTTATTTTAAAAACAGAAATAGGCAAAAAATAAGCCAAATAGAATATTTGTGACCCTTATGATTATTTCAGTCACTTTTGCCTAATTTTCTTACCTTTGGATATACCGATAATTTTCAAGTTATCTTTTGACTATGTTAATATTTTTTCTGTACCTCACTAGTTTTCTCACTTTAACGACTTCGTGGATCCTAAGCTCGTATTTTGTGAAAACATTCTTATATTTTGTTATCCATTTAATAAAATTTTTAATCAAAATAACTATTAAAATGTGATGATTTATATACCAAACGAAATAGTAATTACTATTTTTTGATAGTATTCAATATGAAGCCATCGAATAGTTAAACGTTTGTTTATTATGCAGGGCGTTTACTTTAGAAGTCACTATGTTAAAGAGATATTACTCAGGAACTATTGGACATATCTGCATGCAGTCTTTTGTATAATAAACTTCATTCTCTTCCAATTTTTTCGACATGAGTTCGGTTGATCGCAACGCCCCTATCATCTCGAAAAAGATCGATTTGCAAATCCTCTAGTTTTCATATCATACAACCATGCGAAACTTGAAATTTCGTTTTAACAAGATAGCCTATCAAGCCAAAAATTCAGTGAACAAAATTTCAAGAGTTACATCCAATAACTTCAGAGATATCGATCTCCAAAAATTGCTTTCTCAGCTATGAATAATCGCGTTAAAATTTTTTTAAGCTTAAAAAATAATTTTAGCCAGAGGTCCTCCAGTTTAACCAGCGCACACCACGTGGAGGTAGAGATGGACTTTATGTATCTTGGGCAAGTTTTAGCGGGATGCCCTCGCCTACCCGATGGATACCCTCAACCCTTTTGCAGTTTTATTTGCTTGCCATCTAACTCGATGCACAACTGACATCTCTCTGTTACTGATTGACAAGCTATTCGAATCATACCATCACTAGACACCGTACCACTCCAGACCACCAATCATACACTTGAAAAGTCTTAAAACTATAATTTCAGCAATTTCAATGACAAAAATAACCCTTATATGAGAGAGAATATGTGAATTTCAGATAATTTCATTCATAGGATCGAAAGTCAATTCGCTATGAAAAAAATCACGAGAGGGAATACGAGGATCAATCTTACACTCCCTCTGCCTCGGCGTACTCATCAGGTGGTCTAACATACTAAAGTTAACCACCGATGGAAATCCCTGATAGCTAGCAGTCAGTGATATTGAGTAAGAATAGAAATTTTCACTTTGATGCGACTATTCACAGCTGAGAAAGTATTTTTGGAAATCGTTATCTCTGAAGTTATTGGATGTAACTCTTGAAATTTTGTTCACTGAATTTTTGGCTTGATAGGCTATCTTGTTAAAACGAAATTTCAAGTTTCGCATGGTTGTATAATGTGAAAACTAAAGGGTTTGCAAATCGATCTTTTTCGAGATGATAGGGGCGTTGCGATCAACCGAACTCATGTCGAAAAAATTGGAAGAGAATGAAGTTTATTATACAAAAGACTGCATGCAGATATGTCTAATAGTTCCTGAGTAATATCGCTTCAACATAGTGACTTCTACAGTAAACGTCCTGTATATTAACTCTAGAACAGTAAAACGCGCTTAAAATGACCTAAAGGATTATAAAAATTTTCATATTTATATTTTGTGAATTTTAACATTCAAGATATTCATAGTATTTTCAAATAAGTATTTAAAGATCATATTAATATATAAGTAAATAATTTGTTATATTTATATTTAAATATAGCTAGGTTTAAAGTTAATCATATCAAACTTTATTCATTAAAGTTAGATATGAAACGAGTTTTCATTGAAGGCATTAAACAAATTACGTCGAGATGTCTATACGAATAACTTAATAAATATAACTACTATACGCCCTGAACTTTACTTTAACAGACTTTCAAAATCAATACTTGGGTCAAAATGACCCAAAAATACTGAAATCCTAGATCTAAAACGTTTTACCGCTTAAGGGTTAATATAAATCTAATAATAGTCGCAAAAGTTATATTCTATTATATAAAGTTTAGATAACTTATAATCAATTTTGTATTGTGTATTCAAATTTAATTAAAATGATTCCTTTTGAATGAAAAATGTATTTAAAAGGTCAGACATGTCATTGATGATCCTATCCTTCATATTTACCGCTTCTCAGTGGGGTAGAAATTCAATATAATCAGTGAAACAATGCATTATTTGTGGATCATCTATCAGCAGAAAGTAACTTATAAGAATCTATGTTTTGCAGACAATCTAATGTAGACGCAGAATATTTTTTTACTCACAAATGAATAAGTTCATCTAAATGAGTATTACTTCGGTTTCGACAATTGAAATAGAAACTGTACCGAAGTTTTTTGATCCGATAAATATATTTATCGATAGGTTAATATTTGAGAAAACTATATTGATATTTAATTACAAATGTTCGATTTTTAAATCTCCTATTAGGAACAAATTGAAAAAGTTTTTAAAAATCCATAAATTAATGATTCGTGAAATAAAAAGAACATAATATTTCTTTTTATAATTAGGATACTGTTAATTGTTGGTTTGAGTAGAACATAAGTTGATTCAACATATCTTATTATGTCAGAAATTGACGAGTTTAGTTCGCATCAATCAGGATCTCTTGGCATTAACTTCATTTGGGGATCAATTCCTGAACCATGGGATATAAATAACATTAAACCCGTTCTTCATATTTATAAGCAAAATAAAGAGCCTCTAATTATATCCCATTCAACAGAACCTAAAGAGTTCATAGAATACTTAGTGAAAGCTGAATTATTACCGAGCAACAGATTTATTTTCATAACACATGGATTTAAAGGTGATATAAAGAAAGAATGGTTACATGAAATGAAAGACGCAATGATTACTGAAGATGATCAAACAGTGGCAATCATCGATTGGGGCAGAGGAGCTAATTTAGCTTTGGATGAGTACAGACAAGCTGCTTCAAATTCCCAAGCTGTAGGCAAGTGGTTGGCTGAATATGCAATAGCTTTAAATAAATACACTATTCAAATAAAATGTGTAACATCAGATGAAATTCGAGAGCAAAGTATCTATATTTGGGGCGTTGGTCATAGCTTGGGGGCTCATCTTATGGGTAAAGCCGGTCGAACGAGTAAGGTTTTCAAACGAATTACGGGTCTCGATCCTGCAGGACCATGTTTTCAAAGCGAAAACCAAGATAAGCGCTTGTCGAAAACAGATGCACAATTTGTTGATGTCATACATACTGATGGCATGGGATCCATCTATTTTGGAACTTTATTACCTCTTGGAACAGTCGACTTCTATCCAAATTTCGGGTATCGGCCCCATGGTTCGGATACAAATACTACACAGCAAAGTACTTCACTCGATTCACACCCAAAAAGTGGTTTTAAATCAAGTGGAAAACTTGGATCTGTCGGCGAAAATATGTTAATCGGTCATAGACGTGCCTACGAGTATTTCATTTGGAGTATTACTAATAGGCATAAGTTCAAGACCAATTTATTGCTAGATGGGATTCCAAGTGTAGTTCCAGGTATGATAGGGAAAATTTATCCTAAAGTGATACCGGTGAATAGAACTAAATGGACTCCTGTAACAGCAGAAATGGGGTACTATGCAGATAAAATTAAGGAAATTTCTCATGGAAACTATTACTTGAGTACAAATGCTGCAAAGCCGTGGTTATAATACTATCATATTCAGTTCTTACTTGAAAATTATGTTAAAGCTGTTCAATTTTTGATTAAATATCGAATATTAATAAGATCGAATAATAAACGCACTATATCATTATATGTTTATGCAATAAGTGCTTTGCTTTAAAAATTTTGAATTATTTTATTATGACGCAATTCTTCGATTAAATTTTTTCGAGATTGTTATATAAAATTTTCTAATGTATTAAAAATTTGATGAATGAATTGTCCTAATGTTTGAGAAAATATTTTCAATGAATTGCAGATACGTTTTATACTTTAAATACTTTTTATATAGTGAAAACCCATGATAAGTTGATTTATACTTTTGATAGTATTTGAGACCGGTAGCACTTGATATTTCAGTTTAATTTTAAGCTACCACCTATAGATTAAGTTCGTTTTGAGACTATGAGAACAATTGAATGATAAGTAAATGGATTTCCGGATCTTTTCTCAAGTAGTTTTGTTAATCATATCAAAACTTTGTATTTGAAAAATTTTCTAATGAAATTATATTCAAGCCAGGATACAATTCAGCTTATGTATTGTATAAAATATTAAATATCCGTGACTGTTGTAACCTAATATTACAACTGCCTAAAGTTAAATTCAAAGAAATTAAATTGGTTTGATCATTTTTCTCACTTAAAAGAAATTGGATGAAATAGGCATCGTTGGAAAGGTTACCATCCTTAGTGTCGAGATATATGTCCTTTATCCCAGTCTGAATGGTTAGAGTTAAGTTAAATACTATCAAAGTTCAAAAATTGGAAGTGCATTTTATCAATGAATTATCATTATATACTCCAAGTCAATTTAAGACAAACATAATAAAATCAATGATGTACAAAATGAAATCAAAGGTATATATGAAGACTGTTTTTGAAGACCTATCTTAGCAGACGCACCTCAGACTTAGCATAAAAATTTCTGAAGATTAAACGAGTCATAATTTGTATTTACTTTAGTCTATGAGTCCTTTAGTAATAGTAAATAAGAAATTTTAGTCTATTGAATGACCTGATAATCTATTAGTAATTACACTCAATAGATTTTATTTGAGATATCAAATATTTCTTTATTGAAAGCGAAAATTTTAAGGAAGAGAAAAAGTACAGATTGTCCAAAATACAACTAAACTCAAATTTTGAGTACAATTTTTGTTTAATATTACGGATCGATTATATACAGCTTATGAATAAAGTTTGAAATGAGTAAAAGAAAAGTCAACTTTTTAATCATTATGTTTGAGATTAAGACAAAAGTAATATTTAAAATGGTCTTCTCAATAAAACAGTGAATTTTTATTCATAAAACTTGTTAACTAAGTCTTCAAACCAGAGAAGAATTTGCTGATAAATTTGGTAAAAAAGGAAAAATATTTTTTCTCTTCCTTAAAATTTTCGCTTTCAATGAAGAGATATTTGATATCTCAAATAAAATCTATTGAGTGTAATTACTAATAGATTATCAGGTCATTCAATAGACTAAAATTTCTTATTTACTATTACTAAAGGACTCATAGACTAAAGTAAATACAAATTATGACTCGTTTAATCTTCAGAAATTTTTATGCTAAGTCTGAGGTTAGTCTGAGGTGAGTCTGAGGTGAGTCTGCTAAGATATGTCTTCAAAAACAGTCCTCATACGATAAATACAAAGTTCAAATTGTATACACCAAATTCACTCGGATTGTGTCAGTACTTTCGAAAACACAAAATTCTTCGTCTATCGAAACTCCTGACTTTCGAATCTCGAACTGGTGCCTGCCATACCTAAGATACTTCAAGCTTGTCGTCATATATACACAGCATCCAATAGTTCTGAGGCCATTTTCGATCGACAACAGTACTCTAAGGTAGTCTTGGCTTCTGCCTCCTAGTGACCTCTGAACCTCACACTAGGTCATAACAGTATCTTTGAATTACTCACTTCGAGTACATCTCAGACATATATATCTTTAAGTGTAAATATACATCCTTGGAAATAACTATCTTTAGTCGATTGAAGTCGAATAACTTTTGACTGAATTATTCGATTTTCAAACTGATTTCAGTAAATTGTAGCCAGATAATGGACATTTTAAAAAATATAATTGTTTTTTGAAAAATCACCACGATAACTGTGAAAAGGGCTATGAAAGCGCAAACTTAAAAATAAGAATAAGCGAAAAAACAAAACTTAGGTTTTCTATTATGAAACTAATACTAAACGTAATTTATTGATAAATTATTGTTCGAATTCGAATTCAAATAATTTTTTAAAAGTTTTAATTTGTAAAAAAATTAATCGAATTTTCAAAAAATTGTTTTTTCTATCGCTGAACGCGAAATCAAATTTAGACAATTTATTAAATTAAGAGCAAAGAAAACAAGAAAATCACATATTCTTCGTAGAGTTGGTAAGTATTTAATCGATTCAATAATTGGAATCAATTATTAAAATTTCATTTCTCGAGGTATAAGTGAACCCACTTATTATGAATGGTGTCGTATCGACGATAACGAGGAGTTATTCCTTACTGTTCCTCGAAATTGTGGACAAAATAAAAAGACAACACCACAAGACGACCAGACACTCAGAGAGGCCGCCCTCCAAAACAATTGGTCGAATATGAGTGAATTGAGACAATTGCCAGA